>OZ030005.1:184889658-185039658 GCA_964023405.1 Apodemus agrarius
GAGCCAAGAGGACAACAGCATCATGCCCATGCTCTCTACGGCTTGGGGGATGGGACAGTATCTGTAAACAAGAAGCAGAGGGTGTAACTAAGTCCTGGTTCCTGGGAAGGCAGGTGAAAAATTTTAAGTGATAGACTGTCTAAAACAGAAAAGTCATGAGGAAGTTGACATACCTGTAAAATTGCTTCAAATATACTGTTGATCATTACATATTCCAGGATAGTGTTCTGACTGATATTATCTGTAACCTGAATGTAATAAAAATCTTTTGAAGGTCTATAAAAGGCACACAACATCTCATGTGTATCTCCCACCCCAGCATCTAAGTGAAACAGAAATGTTCAAGAGCAAACAAAAATATCCCAAGAAGCAGAATCCCAAGAACCATTTTCAAGTGAGATGCAATGAAAAGGAAAACGTAGACAATCTAAAGATGGTAGTTCTCCTAGAATAGCCTTCTAACGTGGTATGTATCACCGAGGACACAGCTCTACAGGTTAAGACACTTGCCACCAAGCCTAATGACCTGAGCTCCATCCTGGGGCCTACACGGTAGAAGGAAAACAAACAACCCCTGAAAACTGTGACAGTGTGTGGGGCTGTGTGTGGGGGGAAGGGAATACATAAAGTAAAGTAATGTTTTAAATTTTTAAGTAAAATAAAAAATAAAGTGGTAAGTATCATAGAACCTGCAGGCTAAAAACTGTAGCATCTGCTCCAAAGATCAATCTCCAAAAAGCAAAACTACAGACAACTAACTTCCTTCTCTGTTTAGACCAAAAGGAATGATCTAATACCCAAAGAGAGAATTTCTCTTTTCTTTTTGGGAGGAAGTATTCTCTAGGCTTGATTCAGATGTAATTAATACCCTGGACAAACACACAGGTGGTCACTTACAGTCACCAAGCAAAGAAGAAGTTTCAGACATAAACTCTTCAGACTTTCAGAACCTTCAGCACAAAGTAATGAATCCAAACTCTCCATCAAGTTCTGGGGAAAAGAACCGTTAAACATTAAAGCAAACCAAGTAACGCATATACCCCGTGTCTTACCCAGTACTATATTATGTTACAAAGGATAATGTGAATAACACAGAATCAACTGTAACATTTCTCTAGTCCAGGCCTTGTAAGATCAAAGGAAAAACTTCAAAGTCTAACTACTTGGGGGAAAATGTTTTAAAACAACTGCAGAGAACAATAAGGAATTCACTTATACTACACGAATGCTTGAAGCTTTATACATATGGAAACTTTTAGATCAGAACAATGAAGTAATTTGAAAAAGGGAGGGGCTGGAGAGATGGCTCAGCAGTTAAGAGCACTGACTGCTCTTCCAGAGGTCCTGAATTCAAATCCAGCAACCACATGGTGGCTCACAACCATCCGTAATGAGATCTGACGCCCTCTTCTGGTGTGTCTGAAGACAGCTACAGTGTACTCTCATATAATAAATAAGATAAATCTTAAAAAAAAAAAAAGAGAGAGCCGGGCGTGGTGGCGTATGCCTGTAATCCCAGCACTTGGGAGGCAGAGGCAGGCGGATTTCTGAGTTCGAGGCCAGCCTGGTCTACAGAGTGAGTTCCAGGACAGCCAGGGCTACACAGAAAAACCCTGTCTCGAAAAACCAAAAAAAAAAAAAAAAAAAAAAAAAAGAAAAGAAAAGAAAAAAGAAAAAGGGAAACCTAATGGTTTAATAACTATACATGAACTTCCTTACTTGTTAAAGAAAGTGAAGGTGCAGGTGCACTAAACAGGTGACAGGCACAGTATTAATTCACCACAGAGCACCAGTGGCATCTGAGCACCAGTGGCATCTGAGCATCAGTGGCATCTGAGCACCAGTGGCATCTGGGCACCAGTGGCATCTGGGCACCAGTGGCATCGGGGCACCAGTGGCATCGGGGCATCAGTGGCATCTGGGCACCAGTGGCATCTGGGCACCAGTGGCACCGGGTACCAGTGGCACCTGAGCACCAGTGGCATCTGGGCACCAGTGGCATCTGAGCACCAGTGGCATCTGGGCATCAGTGGCATCTGGGCACCAGTGGCATCTGGGCACCAGTGGCATCTGGGCACCAATGGCATCTGAGCATCAGTGGCATCTGGGCACCAGTGGCATCTGGGCACCAGTGGCATCTGGGCACCAGTGGCATCTGGGCAGTCCAACAAAGCTAGGTGGGTTCCTCAGGACCAACTCAATTGACAATGTGACTGGAATGTGATGCCTACACTAAAAAATAGCCTTAAGACATAAACTAATCAAAAGATGAAACCTTCATACTATGACAGAGGGAGGAAGGAAAAAATAATCTACATTATATAAAGGAAATGAATTCAAGGCTAGAGAAATGGCTCAGAGATTAAGAGCACTTGCTCTTACAGAAAACCTCAATTTTCTGTAAACCACATGGTAGTTCAAAGTCAGCTATAACTCCTCTTGCAGGGGATATAACACCCTCTTCTGGACTCTAAGGACATCAGGTATGCCCATGGTGTGCAAAATGCATGCAGGCAAAAAACCAAGGCAAAAAGAAACTCATACACATAAAACAAATAAATCTTTTTTTAAGAGTAAAATTAAGGACTCAGAATGCTGGAGTCCTTTAAAATAAGATGTTTCAACTAGATGTGGTGATGTACACCTTTAATACCAGCACTGGGAGGGGGAGGCAGGAAACGTTCTGTCTAAAACACACAGCAAGTCACTGAGTTCTAGGACAACCAGGACTATGAAACATAAAAACCCTGTCTCAAAAATAAAACAAAATAAAAAATATTTCAGTTAAATTGAACATGTGAGCATCTACCCTATACTTTCAAAGTAAGACCTGGAAATTTACTTTCAACAGGTTTTTAGTTTAACAGGAAAGACAAAAGGAAGCAATTTCAATGCCTCTGACCTCCACACATATACCATGGCATGCATGTGCACAAACACACACACAAATCAATAAATGTAATAAAGTTTATTAATAAAGCAATAACAAGACACTTGATACCATCCCCTAGCCTCAACTCACATGTATGTACATACACATACCCCAGAAAAATGTAGGTTTAGCACAGTGGTGCATACCTGTAATCCCAACACTAGGAAGACAAAGACAGGAAGATCCTGGGGCTTGTGAACCAGCTAGTCTAGCCAAACTGACTAGTTTCAAGGTTCTGTGAAAAAACTTGTCTCAAAAAGATACAGCGAAATTTGACAGAAGATACTCAGTGTTGACCTTTGACTTCGGCTACATGCAATGCACCCACACACAAACACATACCCAGGCACCTCTCCCTCCCTCCTTCCCTCCCCACCCCCACACTTTCTTGAGAAGGAAAAGGACACCAGATAGACTTTAGAATACTCAAAGACACGTAAGGAGAGGTTAGAAATGTGCTATTTGACAGAATGCTTGCCTAGCTTTTACAAGGCCCTGGGTCAATCCTGAATATAAACCAGAGGCATGTCTATAATCCCAGTAGTCAGAAGGAATGTAATTTGGGGTGGAGAGAAGGCAATTAAAACTGGTTTTAAAATTAATACTGGTGATACTTATTCAATTTAAGGATCAACTACATGATATGTGAATTATGAAAGTGTTATTATGGGGCTGGTGAGATGGCTCAGCAGTTAAGAGCACTGACTCTTCTTCCGAAGGTCCTGAGTTCAAATCCCAGCAACCACATGATGGCTCACAACCATCCATAATGAGATCTGACACCCTCTTCTGGTGTGTCTAAAGACAGCTACAGTGTACTCATATACACAAAACAAATAAATATATTTTAAAAAAGAAAATGTTATTATAAAAAGATAGTGTTTTGGGGCTGGAGAGATGGTTCAGAGGTTAAGAGCACTGACTGCTCTTCCAGAGGTCCTGAGTTCAATTCCCAGCAACCACATGGTGGCTCACAACCATCCATAATGGGATCCGATGCCCTCTTCTGGTGTATCAGAAGACAGCAACAGTGTATTCATCATATATATCAAATAAATAAATCTTTGAAAAAAAAAAAAAAAGATAGTGTTTCAGTGTTAAAGCCCTATCTATCATGCACCATGAATGAAACCTTAGGTTCAGTCCCCAGTGGAGGGTAAGGGGAGAAGCAAAATAAAAACTAAAATAGTTTAAAACAGTGGATATAAAAATCCAAGCCAGGGTTACACAGAGAAATCCTGTCTTGATTTTTTTGTTGTTTTGTTTCTTTTGGAGCTGAGGACCAAACCCAGGGCCTTATGCTTGCTGGACAAGTGCTCTACCACAGAGCTAAATCCCCAGCCCCAAAACCCTGCCTTGAAAAGAAAAATAAATAAATATATCAAAGGGCATAAGGCTAGAGAAGTGGCTCAGAGTCTAAGAGCACTGGAGGCTCTTGCAGAGGACCTATGTTGGAGTCCTAGCACTGTCATAATAGTTCACAACCATCCATAGCTTCACATCCACCTTCTCTGACTTCAAAGGGCATCAACCATACACATATAAAACACTCACACATAGCATAAAAAAATAATGTAAGTCTGAAGCCAGCCTCAACTACATAAGACCCTGTGTCAAATACCTAAATGCAGACAAGGGTTGATCCTGAGTGACAGAGCGCTCGCCTTCCATGCAGAACATCATGGACTCATCACCAGCACCACACAATAGCTGACCTTGTGACTTCTCATACTTTATCTAAGCTCATAAATGTCATACAAAGCTGGGCATGGTGTTCACACCTTTAAACCCAAAACTCAAGAGAGAGACAGAGGCAAGTCTACATTGTGAAATACAGGACAGCAAGGGCTATGTAGATAGTCCCTGTCTCCAAAACAAAAACAAAAAACAAAAGAAAAGAAAAATATGAATATAAATCTTCTAGTGTGTCTGATCAGCTGTCAGACAGCTGCTCACAGCTGCATACATCTCAGCCTCACCTTCATGCACAGCTCTGCCTTGTCAAAGCCCATTAGCATATTGATGATGTCAAATCCAGATGCAGATTTATTCTTCTGGTGGACTCCTCGAATAAGTGCACACAAGGTCTGCAGAGATGAGAAAAGAATCCTTCCAGAGGAGAGGTCTCCACACTAGGACACACTAGATCCGTAGCCCCCACTGCAACTACAGAACTGTCTTGACAAGCCGGACCTTCAATTTCTGTTACTCTGAATTTGGAAACAGCTTGAGTGTTAACATAGTAAAAAACACAAGATTAATAAACAACAACACATCTGTAATGCCAGCACTGAGGAGATGGAGGAAGAAGAATCAGAAGTTCGTGGTGAGGGTCAGAGAGCTAGCTGAGAGGATAAAGGCACCTGCGAGTCTGACCAAAGAACCAACTCTGACTCCACAGATGCCTGTGACATGAACATGCATACACATATACACACAAATACACACGCATGAGTGTACACATACACAGGAGGATTGCCTGGGCCCTCTGGCCACCAACCTAGCTAAAAATTGGTGAGCTGCAGCTCAGTGACTGGACCTCCTGGGAATAAGGCAGACAGTAATAGACATATCACTCCTATCTCTGGAGGAAACAAAGCTGGAGAGATGGCTCAGATAGCAGTGCTTGCCCTGCAAGCCTGGTGACCTGCTGGATACCTGGAACCAGGTACACGTGGAAGCAGAGAAGCAATGTCACCCAGTTGTCCTTTAGTCTCTAGGAGCACTGTGGCATTAACACTCCCCACACATATTACACATAGTAAATACAGTTTTTGTTATTTTGCTTTTGCTTACTTTGAGACAGGTTCTCACTACATAGATGTGGCTGGCCTGAAACTCCCTGTATAAAGCAACCTAGCTTCCAACTCACAAAAGTCCACCTGCCTCTCTCTCCCAGGTTCTGGGATTAAAAATGTGCCTACAATAAATTTTTTTAGAGAATTATCTTTTAGCTTATATGTATGGATGTTTTGCCTGCATGTGTATATATGAAACCATTCTGTAAGAAGAAGAAGAGGGCATTGAATCCTCTGGAACTGGAGTTACAAACAGCTGTCAGCAGCCATGTAACTGTTGGGAACTGAATTCAGGGCCTCTGCAAGGGCAACAAGTGTTATTAATTGCTAAGCCATCTCTCCAGCCCCCTCCCCAGTAAGTTTTTTAATTAAAAGTTACAAAGTAGCCAGGCGGTGGTGGCGCATGCCAGTAATCCCAGCACTCTGAGAGGCAGAGGCAGGCAGATTTCTGAGTTCGAGGCCAGCCTGGTCTACAGAGTGAGTTCCAGGACAGCCAGGGCTACACAGAGAAACCCTGTCTCCGAAAAAAAACAAAACAAACAAACAAAAAGTTACAAAGTAATAGTGGAAGATACCTAATGTCCACCTCTTGCTTCTGCACAAACAAACATAGACACATACACCACACACATAAGAAAATAATAATAATAAAATAAAGCAGGAAACCATTTAAATTAGGCTGGAGGGCTGGGTTAGTGGTTAAGAGTACATGCTGTTCTTTCAGAAGACCCAAGGTTGATTCCCAGCACCCACTTACAACCAGCCGCAATTACAGCACCAAAGATTTCCAGATCCTCTCCGGGTTTACAGATAAGATACCTGTACTCACATGGCACAAAGACACATTATTTAAAATAGTGGTAATTAATGTTTTAATTATTTTTTTTCTTTCTTTTTTTTTTTCGAGACAGGGTTTCTCTGTGTAGCTCTGGCTGTCCTGGAACTCACTTTGTAGACCAGGCTGGCCTCGAACTCAGAAATCCGCCTGCCTCTGCCTCCCAAGTGCTAGGATTAAAGGCGTGCGCCACCACAGCCTGGCTTGTTTTAATTATTTTTATTCACTTTTATGTATATGGATGTTTTACCTGAACACATGTGTGTACCAATCCACCAAGACTGGAGCTATAGACAGTTCTAAACTGCCATATGGGTGCTGGGAATCGAACGCTGGTTGTCTGCAAGAGCAGCCAGTACTCTTAATGAATAACCTATCTTTCCAGCCTTTAATAAATGTTTAAAACTAAATATAACAGAAGATGGCTAGCATGAAAGATGTTTTATTTTTAAAAAAAATTAGAGAACCGGGCGTTGGTGGCGCACGCCTTTAATCCCAGCACTTGGGAGGCAGAGGCAGGCGGATTTCTGAGTTCGAGGCCAGCCTGGTCTCCTGAGCTCCAGGACAACCAGGACTACACAGAGAAACCCTGTCTCGAAAAACCAAAAAAAAAAAAAAAATTAGAACTAAAAAGGAAAGAAACCCAACCAAATCTGACACCTAAAGGCAACTCTAAGTGCCTCAGCTTCTACCCAATGAGCTGTACTCCAGTTTCCAGTTAACCAAGACACACACACACACACACACACACACACACACACACACCAGCCCCGCCTCCCAGCCTGTACCTGCAGTGCATTGACAACTCGGATCGGATGCTCCTCCCCCAGAGCCTGGATACAGTGTTGAAATAAACAATTAATGTTGTCCTTGATCTTCATTAGCTCCTCGCCATCCAGAGAGTCCAGCTTGCCTTCCAGATACTCTAAGTTCACCTGCCAGAAGACAGTGAGGGCCTGAGCAGACTGCCAGCAGTGCCCAGAACACAGGAGACAAGTTTACCTCCCAAAGAGTGCCAACATACCACCCCGTCTTACCTTCATGAGGAAGAGCTCCTCCCAAAACCGAGGACTACACTTACTGGGGTCCTCTGTCTGAAATCAAAAAATAAGCATGTTCAACTTTATTGCAAACTCAAAAAGCATCAAAAACACCGTCAGCTTTACTTGTCATATTTAACTTTGAAAATGTTTTCTTATCTTACACTACAACAAGAAAGAGAACATTTTCTGTAGGCAGTATATGGATATATATTCTGTACACCAAAAGCAAAACAATTTCCTTTAAATACCTCTCTTTTAAATAAATAAACAAAAATTAAAAGTTAGGCCAGCAGACATAGTAGTACATGACTTTAAGCCAGTGCTTGGGAGGCAGAGGCAGGTGTATTTCTTATGAGTTCAAGGTCAGCCTGGTCTACAAATCTAGTTCCAGAACAGCAAGGAATACATACAAAGATCTTGTCTCAATCGATCAATCAATCAATCAAAAGATAAGGCTGGGAAGAACGTGGGCTATTCTTCCAGAAGACCTGGGTTCAACTCTCAGTACCTACATAGCAGCTCAAAAATTCAGTAATTCCAGTTCCAGGAAATCCAAATGCCCTCTTCTGGCCTTCTCAGGCACTGTGCATACATGGTACACATACATGTAGGCAAAAAACCCTCACACATAAAACAAAATAAATCTTTGAAATAAAACGACATACAAAAAAAAAAAAAAAAAAAAAAAAGAGCCGGGTGTGGTGGCGCACACCTGTAATCCCAGCACTTGGGAGGCAGAGGCAGGCAGATTTCTGAGTTCGAGGCCAGCCTGGTCTAGAGAGTGAGTTCCAGGACAGCCAGGACTATACAGAGAAACCCTGTCTCAGAAAAAAAAAAAAAAAAACTACAAACACACACACACACACACACACACACACACACACACATACACGTACATAACAAGGCCTGCCTGTGACATATGAACTCAGTCTCAAAATAAGAAGTAGTCCTATTAAGATTCTACTATCTGGGGCTGGAGAGACAGCTCAGTGGTTAAGAGCACTGACTGCTCTTCCAGAAGTCCTGAGTTCAATTCCCAGCAACCACATGGTGGCTCACAGCCATCTGTAATGGGGTCTGATGCCCTCTTCTGGTGTGCCTGAAGATAGCGACAATGTACTCATATACATAAAATAAGTAAATAAATCTTTAAAGAAAGAGAGATTCCACCTATTTTTATCTGCTCTGTATGGCCACTCTGTATTTGCTTTCAATAAACCAGACATGGTGCACAGGACATTAATCTGAGTGTTTAGGGTGCTGAGAAAGGACTACCATTAAGTCCCAGGCCAAACTAACAAAATCCTGTTTCAAAAGGAAAAAAAGAAAAACAAATTTTGATTTTTTTTTGTTTTTATTTTTTGTTTTGTTATTCGAGACAGGGTTTCTCTGTATAGCTCTGGCTGTCCTGGAACTCACTCTGTAGACCAGGCTGGCCTCTAACTCAGAAATCCGCCTACCTCTGCCTCCCAATGGCGCACGCCTTTAATCCCAGCACTCGGGAGGCAGAGGCAGGTGGATTTCTGAGTTCGAGGCCAGCCTGGTCTACAGAGTGAGTTCCAGGACAGCCAGGGCTACATAGAGAAACCCTGTCTCCAAAACAAAACAAAACAAAACAAAACAAAACAAAAAAAAAAAAGTGCTGGGATTACAGGCGTGCACCACCACGCCCGGCTACAAATTTTGATTTTTAAGGTTTGCCAGTAATTAGAAGTGTTCCATCTGAGTGCACTGTCGATTTTGAGTGTGGCAAAGCCGAAAGCTAGGGTTAGTTACAAGTCAAGATGGAGCTCCGTCCCTCGGTTCTGAGGCAAATCACTTCATCTATGAAATGAGAGTACTGTGACCGGCATCCTGGCTCAGCAGCTAAAGGCCCTCGACACCAACCCTGAGTCTGATCCCTAAGAACCACATGACGGAAGGAGAGAAGAGCTGTCCTCTGACACCCACACGCCCACACAAATAGGTAAATGTCTAAAATCTTTGTTTGCTCTTTGGTTTTTTGATACAGGATCTTACTACATTGCACTAAATGGCCTGGAACTCTACATATATATCAGGCTGTCAGCCAACTCTAATAGAAACCCACCTGCCTCTGCCTCAAAGTACTGGGATTAAAGGTGTGTGCCACCACTGCCCGGCTTTAAAGAGTCTTTTTGTTTTTGTTTTTGTTTTTTGTTTTTCGAGACAGGGTGTCTCTGTGTAGTCCTGGCTGTCCTGGAACTCACTCTGTAGACCAGGCTGGCCTCGAACTCAGAAATCCGCCTGCTTCTGCCTCCCAAGTGCTTAAAGAGTCTTTTTAATGAGGGTATTAGCAGCACCAATCAAGATTTCTTGTCAGGATTAGAACTAATATGTTTAGTAACATAGCAGTTTAGTATGCTGGCAGGCATACAACAGAAACAGAAACAGAAACATATGTTCTTTATAAGTATTATTCTAATTTACATTTGAAGGCTGAAATAAATCTCTAATCCCATTCATAATAATTCTGTAGTTGTCCCATATAACTAGAGAATGAGGATGTCTAATTACTTATTCTATCTACCAACAACTTGAGATAGAATGTAATAATGCAGCTTTTTTTTAAATATCTGAAATTGAAATTGTAGAATTCAAGGTACAAAAGAAAATTCATAGAACATCTATCATTTTTTTTTAAATGAGGGGATCTTTAAGTAAGAAAAAGAAACAAAGGGAGGGAGGGAGAGAGGAAGGAAGGAAAGGAAGGAGGGAGGGAGGAAGAAAGGGAGGGAGGGAAGGAAGGAGGAAGGGAGGGACGGAAGGAAAAAGGAAAGGAGGGAGAGAGGGAGGGAAGGAAAGGAAGGAGGGAGGGAGGGAGGAAGGGAAGGAGGGAGGGGAGGAGGAAGGGAGGGAGGGAGGGGAGGAGGAAGGAAGAGAGGGAGGGAAGGAAGAAGGGAAAGAAAAAAGGAGGGAGGGAAGGAGGGAAGAAGGAAGGGAGGGAGGAGAGGAGGAAGGAAGAGAGGGAGGGAGGAAGGAAGGAAGATAATCATAACGTTAGTCACGAGACTGAAGAAATGACTCAGTTAAAAGCACTTGCTGCTCTTCCAGAGGACTAGGGTTTCATTCGAAGCACCAACATCAGGTGCTAACAACCACATATAACTCTAGCTCCAAGGTATCTGATTCTGATTCCCTCTTCTTACTTTTAGTCAAGAAAGTGTTTCTCTGTGTAGCCCTGGCTGTCCTGGAACTCATTCTATAGACCAACTAGGATGACCTAGAACTCTTAGAAATCTGAGCTTACCTCTGCCTCCTGAGTGTTGGAATTAAAGGTGTGTATCACCACCTCCACCTCCACCACCACCACCACCACCACTACCCAGCTGACAAATCTTTCAAAAAAGAAAAAAGTTGGGCTAGTAGGATAGCTCAGTCAGTAAAGGTTCAAAAACCTGGAAATCTAAGTTCAATCCCTGGGACCCACATAAAGGTGAAAAGACAGAACATACTTCCACAACCTTGTCCACTGACCGACATATATACTCCATGGAAATTATAAATAAATAATATTTCTTAAAGATATTTGGGGAGCTGAAAAGATATCTCAGAGGTTAATAGCAATTTTCACTCTTGCAGAGAACACCACAGTTTGGTTCCCAGCACCCTTACGGCAGCTCACAATCATTGCCCCCAACCCAGCAAAGCTGTAGCCATTTTGTTCCATACCTTCTAGTCACTGACACAGAAAAATAGTTTGACTCAGAGCAGGATCAAGCTGCCCACTTACCCTGTTATATTCTGAAGCATATTTTTTTTTCTTGGAAATTCCCCAACCGAAGCCTTCTCTCAGGGTCAAGCAAGATAGAGATCAGCTTGAACTGTTATATCTCAACTGCTAAAGAAACTTGGAAGAAGGCCAACCATCCTGCAGCCCCTTTATCTGCTTATGAGCTCATTATGGTTTTTCCCTATATAAACTGATCCTGGATTTTCATTGTCACAGCTCCCAAGTTTGAAGCTGCTTCCCTGATCGATCAGTCTTAGGGTGTTCATTCAATAAACTACCCCTGGGCTGGAGAGATGGCTCAGTGGTTAAGAGCACCAACTGCTATTCCTAAGGTCCTAAGTTCAAATCCCAGCAACCACATGGTAGCTCACAACCATCCGTAAAGAGACCTGACTCCCTCTTCTGGAGTGTCTTTAGACAGCTACAGTGTACTTACATATAATAAATAAATAAGTAAATAAATAAATCTTTTAAAAAAACAATAAACTATCCCTGTCTGATTGATATTGGTGTTCATGTAGTTTTCAGGGCAACTCCCCTACCTCAACAACGATCTATAACTCCAGTTACAAGGGATCTAATGAACTCTTCCTATATTCATGAGCACCAGACACAAATATGGAACATACACATACATGCAGGTAAAACTTTCATATACATAAAATAAAATTTTAAAAATATAAAATATATAAAGATGGATGGATCTCTAGATAGATACATACATACAAAGAGACAAACACATAGACAAGCCAGGCAGTAGTGATGTGCACCTTTTTTTTTTTTTTTTTTTTGATTTTTTTGAGACAGGGTTTCTCTGTGTAGCCCTGGCTGTCTTGGAACTCACTTTGTAGACCAGGCTGGCCTCAAACTCAGAAATCCGCCGCCTCTGCCTCCCAAGTGCTGGGATTAAAGACATGCGCCACCACTGCCCAGCATGATGTGCACCTTTAATCGCAGCACTCGGAGGCAAAGGAAAGTAGATTCTGAGTTCAAGGAGACTGGGTCTACTGAGTGAGTTCCTAAGACAGCATGAGCTACACAGAGAAAGCCTGTCTTGAAAAACCAAAGAAGGGGGCTGGAGAGATGGCTCAGCAGGTAAGAACACTGGCTGCTCTTCCAGACTTCCTGAGTTCAATTCCCAGAACCCACATGGTGGCTCACATCCATCCATAACAGGATCTGATGCCCTCTTCTGCTGTGTCTGAAGACAGCTACAGTGTATTTATTGTTTCTTTTTAAAAGAAAAACCAAAGAAGATAACAAAGAAGAAGGGGGGGGAAGAAAGGGGGAAGGAAAAGGGGGAGGAGAAGGAGGAAAAGAGGAAGAAAAAAGAGGAAGAGGAGGAGGAGGAGAAAGAAGGGAGAGAAGGAGGAGGAGGAAGATAAAGAACAACAACTACTACCACCTAGATCCTGGAAACAATGCCCAAGGTCTCAGCATCTGGAAGATGGAAGCAGAAGGATCAGGAGTTCAAGGCCATCACTGACTACATAATAAGTTTGATGCCAGCCTGGGCATCTCAGAAAAATAATAATAACCTTTAGTGATCACTACTTGATCATAAATGTGTACTCTGAATGGGGGCTCACATTCGCCCTTGAACTCGCCTCTGGACTTAAACTTACTATGCAGCAGGGTAGTCGTGAACTTCTAATCCTTCTACCTTCCATGTGGAGCTCAAGTATGCACTGCCATGTCCACGTCAACAGGATATCAAACCCACACAAGACAAGCACATCTATAGCCCACACTTGACCTTTTTTTTTTTTTTTTTTTTTTTTTTTTGAGTTCTGCAGCCTACAAAGAGCTGTAATATACTATGTAGCCCAGGTTGGACTCAGACTTGTAATAATCCTCTTGCCTCAGCCTCTTTTTTTTTCTTTTATTTTTAAATTTTATTTTATTTGTATGGATGTTTTATCTATATGTGTAGGTGTGTATCTGTTGCTCATGAAGACCAGAAGATGTCAGATTTCCTGGTACTGGGGCTACAGATGACTGTGAGGTACCATTTAGGTGCTGGGAATCGAAACCAGATCCTCTGGAAGAACAGCCAGTGCTCTTACCCACTGATCCATCTCTCCAGCCCTTGGCTCAGGCTCTTGAGGGTCTGTCAAAATGGCAAACAGAAAGGTTTTGTGGGGCGTTGGGTTGTTTGGGGATGGACATCTGCATGTGTATTGTGTACATACATGTAAGCACATTCACATGTACAGAGCCAAAGTTTCTGGCATGCATGTGTGTGTGAATGTGCCTGCGGAAATCAAAGGCAGACATCAGATGTCTTCTTCAATCAGACCCTATTTACTAAGCAGGGTCTTTAGTCCAAAGATCACTGCTTTGGTAGTCCAGCTAGCCATCTTGTCCAGGATGTCCCATCTCTGTCTGTGAGCACTGGGATAACAGGTAGGCTGCTGGACCCATCCAGGGTTTTAAATGGGTGCTAGGGAACCAAACCCTGGTCCTCAGAAGTAACAGCGGGCAGTTTATACACTGGGCCATCTCTCTAGTCCCATAAGGCTGCTTCTGATTAAGATGATTTAGGAAGGCTTGAGAGATGACTCAGCAGTTAAGAATACTGGCTGAGGGGCTGGAGAGATGGCTCAGCGATTAAGAGCACCAACTGCTCTTCCGAAGGTCCTGAGTTAAAATCCCAGCAACCACATGGTGGCTCACAACCATCCGTAATGAGATCTGACGCCCTCTTCTGGTGTGTCTGAAGACAGCAACAGTGCACTTAGATATAATAATAAATAAATCTTTAAATAAATAAAAAAAAGAATATTGGCTGCTCTTCCAGAGGACCTGGGTTCAATTCCCAGCACCTATATGGCAGCTGACAATTGTAACTTCAGTTCCAGGAGACCTGACACCCTCCCACAGACACATTCAGTCCCATAGGTTCTTTTTTTTTTTTTTTCCTCGAGACAGGGTTTCTCTGTGTAGCCCTTTCTGTCCTGGAACTCACTCTATAGACAAGGCTGGCCTTGAACTCAGAAACCCACCTGTCTCTGCCTCCCAAGTGCTGGGATCAAAGGTGTGCACCACCACTGCCCAGCTTAAATTAGATTTTTAAAAAAGAGTATATGGGGGCTGGTGAGATGGCTCAGCAGTTAAGAGTACCAACTGCACTTCCAGAGGTCTTGAGTTCAAATCCCAGCAACCACATGGTGGCTCACAACCATCTGTAATGAGAAACAGATAAAGAACCTATGAAGCCGGGCGTGGTGGCGCACGCCTGTAGTCCCAGCACTTGGGAGGCAGAAGCAAGCAGATTTCTGAGTTCGAGGCCAGCCTGGTCTACAGAGTGAGTTCCAGGACAGCCGGGGCTACACAGAAAAACCCTGTCTCGAGAAGAAAAAAAAAAGAACCTATGGAACTGAATGAGCGGGCTCCAGAGCGAGCAGGGCTGGAGCAAGAAAGTGAAAGAGAAAGGGAAAAAAAGAGCATTTGGACTAAAAAGCTGAAGAGTCAAGGTTAGTATGGTGGCTCATGCCTATAACTGCAGCACTCAAGATGTGGCCGGAGGATCACTGAGTGTGATGACAGCTTGATCTACACAGTGAGTTCCAGGCCAGCCTGAACTACACAAAGGGCCAGCCGGTGACTCTGAATAAAAGAGCCAAGCCTGACAGTCTGAGTTCAACCTCAGAACCTGAAGAGTGGGCGGCCTGTTCCGAGTTGTCCTCTGATGCCACACATGCACCGTGGCTTGTGTTCTTCTGCACTTGCTCAAACACACATATGTGTACACACATAGATAATAAACACAACTTTATTTTTTTTAAAGAAACAAAAAATCAATCTAGCTGTGCAAGATAGTGGGACTCCAGGACTTACCATGAAAATCTCATCATACATCAGTACCACTTTTTCCTTTAGTGGTTTTTTTGAGGCTGAAGATTTCCGGAGCAAGCCTCCCCGTTTCTCTACTTGAGCCATGGCTAGAGAACCTGTAGAGTAGGGTGAGACACATTTTAGGATAATATAAATACAATACCATAACAGAAGAAATACGTTGGGATACATTTGTTCAAACCCACAGAACATCCAGCCAAGAATATACCTAATGCAAACATGGACTCCAGGTGACAATGCTGTGTAAGTCAATGTAGATTTATCAACTGTAACAAATACATAATGGGACAAGCTGTGGATGTGCAAAGTCACAGAATTTAGGAACTACCACCACCTTTCTCTCAATTTTGCTATGAACCAAAAATGCCTATAAAACACAAAACTCATTTGAAAAACAAACTGGTACACTGGAGCATTGGTGATTCATGCCTGTAATCTGGGGGGAAAGACAAGATGATTCAAGGTTCAGGGTCATCCTTAGCAGTACAGAGTTCAAGGCCAGTCTGAGCTATAGGAAACACTATCTTAGCGAGCTGGAAAGGTGGCTGTGAGTTCAATTCTCAGCAACCACATGGTGGCTCACAACCATCTGTAATGTGTTCTGATGCCCTCTTCTGGTGTTCAGGTGTGCACGTACATAAAGTACTTAAATACATAAAATAAATTAATAAATCTTAAAAGAAAAAAACAAAAATAGGAAAGAGAAAAGTGGGGGAAGAAGGATAAACAGGCAGATAGGCAGGGCCAGGGCCAGAACACTTTAGGAAACTACAGAATCTACTGAAATATCATTCAATGAGAATTATTTTAGGAAGAAGTAATGATAAATAATGGCTATAGACCTTATTCATTAGTCCCCTCTCCAGACCAGATAATATCAAGACTTAAAATATTAATTGCCCTATAGCACAATATATTTTAAATCCATAAAAAGTGCCAGTGGCTGAGCCTAAAGCTGGTCTAGAAGCAAACTGGCCAGTGTAACTAGCTCCATCTGGAAGCAGTCTGGCCACATATCTGAGGGGCAAAGAAGGAAGGCTGCAGAGCACGCAGTGCCACAGAACAATGGTGAAGTTCACTTTCAAATATTGATCGCACTAAGGACCATTAGGGCAGGAAGTATACTACAGCCTGATGTGCTCCATCGATTTCCCCAAGTAAGCAGGCCCTCATCACTGCAAAGCACTTGCCCTTCACTGCCTCATAAATCACGCTGCATTTGGCTGTCTTCAGAAATTCCTCTGGAAAGAGACTATAGGCAGAAAACAGAAGTTAGGAAGCCAAAAATAAATCTGATTTCAAAATAATAGTAATGTCACTTTCTAACTTAATTGTATATATTTATAATACAATAATTGTAGATCAAACTTCAACTTATTTTTTGGTCTATAGAAAAGCAGTTCTAGAATCTTTACATCTTCATGAACTCTCAATATTTTCAACTGAGCCTTCAAAGCAGGGGTCTCCAGTGCAGATTTATACACACTCCCTCAGCTCTCTCACTTGTTTTCTTATTAGCCAAGTCCCATCTCTCTTAAATCCTGAGCTCTGTGTATGAAATCTAATACAAGACAAACAGAATACTAGGGAAAGACCTGATTTTACCTCTAGATAAACTCAAAAACATTGAACTCATTTTATAAAATTAATTTTGAAAATATACATTACCTCTCAAGTCAAAACCAAAATTTTACTTAAATAAGAGATGCACCCAATAGTACAAAAGATTCTTAGATATCATCTTGCCCTAATACATAGAGCCAAAAGGGGCGATTCCCACCTCTGACCATGTACCAAGCACAGATAACTCCTCCAAGCAGGTTGTTTTTTTTTTTTTTTTTTTTTTGGTTTTTCGAGACAGGGTTTTTCTGTGTAGCCCTGGCTGTCCTGGAACTCACTCTGTAGACCAGGCTGGCCTCGAACTCAGAAATCCGCCTGCCTCTGCCTCCCAAGTGCTGGGATTACAGGCGTGCGCCACCACTGCCCGGCTCCAAGCAGGTATTAAACCCCTTTATCGTAAGAACTACATCATATGCTTCTCTTAGAAACACTTGGTTCATGGGAACGCTCAGCACAAGCTGTTTACCAGTTCTGAAACGAGAAGGAATACTTTTCAAAAGTCTTAAGTGTGGTCAAACATGGTGGTGCACACTGCAATCCAGTTCAGCCTGGGATATACATTCAAGTTCCAGGATAGCCTAAGCCACATAGGGAGATTCTGTCTCAAACCATCGCCAGATGGCCAGGTGACATGGCTCAGTGGCCACGTCAAGGAACTTACTACCAAACCTGAGGACCTTATTTCATCTCAGGAACCCACAAGGTACAAGGAGAGAACCAACTCCCTGGAGGTGCTCTGACCTCCACATGCATGCCATGGGTCACATGCACCCACACAAAGACTTAATTGTAATAAAAATATTTGCACTCTGACCGGATGTGATGGCATGCATCTCTAATCCTAACTCTCAGAAGCTGAGGCAGGAGGACTATTAAGAGTTCAAGGTAGGGGGCTGGAAAGATGGCTCACTGGTTAAGAGAACAGACTGCTCTCCTGAATTGAATCCCAGCAATCACATGATGGCTCACAACCATCTGAAATGAGATCCATTGCCCTCTTCTGGGGTGTCTGAAGACAGCTGCAGTGTATTGGTATATAAGTAAATAAGTAAATTTGTATATTTGTATATAAATAAATAAATCTTTAAAAAAAAAAAAGTTCAAGGGTGGGCCTGGAGAGCTGGCTCTCAGTTAGGAGCACTGGCCGTATGTCCAACGGACCGAGGGTCTGGTTCCCAGCACACACGGCAGCTCAGAAGCATCTGAAACTCTGGTTCTGAGAAATCTGATGGCATCTTCTCTGGTTCTAGAGAATCTAACGGCATCTTCTGGCCTCTGTGGGCACCAAGCACACACTTAGTGCATATACATACATTCAGACAAAGCACTCATACACATAAAATAAAAACAAATCTTGAAAATAAAATTTAAAGCCAGCTTAGACTACAGAGTGAGACTCTGTCTCAACAAAACAAATAAATAAAAATAAAACAAAACCCCAAGCACAGAGATACACACTTGGAATTCCAACACTAAGGAGATAGAGATAGGAAAATCAAGAATTCATGATCATTTTCAGTACATAGCAAGTTAAAGGCCAGCCTGGCATACACAGGCTCTGAGTTTATTAGTACCAACAACAATAAAAAGTCCTAGGTCAGCCGGCGGTGGTGGCGCATGCCTGTAATCCCAGCACTCTGGCAGGCAGAGAGGCAAGCAGATTTCTGAGTTCGAGGCCAGCCTGGTCTACAGAGTGAGTCCCAGGACAGCCAGGGCTATACAGAGAAACCCTGTCTCGAAAAAAACAAATCCAAAAAACCAAAAAAAAAAAAAAAAAAAAAAAAAAAAAAGTCCTAGCTGGGCAGTGGTGGCGCACACCTGTAATCCCAGCACTTGGGAGGCAGAGGCAGGCGGATCTCTGAGTTCGAGGCCAGCTGGTCTACAGAGTGAGTTCCAGGACAGCCAGGGCTATACAGAGAAACCCTGTCTCAAAAAAAAAAAAACAAAAAAAAACAAAAAGTCCTAGGTCAGACCTAAAATTTTACTTAACACCTGTTTCTATTATTTTTACCAAGCTTCCAATTTCTATTATAATCTAGAGAAAACTAAGAAGAAAATCAAAACAGAAGACTTAGACATTTTCCATTATATTGATCACAGCTTTGTCTTAAAACATGAAATACTAAAATAAATAAATAAATAGATAGAGAGATAGAGAGATAAAAATAAATAAATAAATAAATAAAATAAAAACGGGTGGTGGTGGCGCATGCCTGTAATCCCAGCACTTGGGAGGCAGAGGCAGGTGGATTTCTGAGTTCGAGACCAGCCTGGTCTACAGAGTGAGTTCCAGGACAGCCAGGGCTACACAGAGAAACCCTGTCTCGAAAAAACAAAACAAAACAAAACAAAACAAACAAAAAAAAAAAACATGAAATACTGTTCCTGCTTAAAAAAAAAAAAAAAAAAAAAAGCCGGGCATGGTGGCGCATGCCTATAATCCCAGCACTTGGGAGGCAGAGGCAGGCGGATTTCTGAGTTCGAGGCCAGCCTGGTCTACAGAGTGAGTTCCAGGACAGCCAGGACTACACAGAGAAACCCTGTCTCGAAAAAAAACCAAAAAGAAAAAAAAAAAAAAGTCCCATGTGATGTAAACAGGTTGTCAAGAGAACAACATCCTTATCTTGGGAAGATAACTTAGAAATCAAGAGAGTCTAGTTAAAGAAATTGTGAACAATGCGCTTCTCCAGCACTGGATGTAGAAACGGCATGTGCTCAGCTTCCATGAGCTGATTAGCAGGAACATCAAGGACCACAAGTTCCTAATATAAAAATCACATGTTTGCCAGGCGGTGGTGGCGCACGCCTGTAACCCCAGCACTTGGGAGGCAGAGGCAGGCGATTTCTGAGTTCAAGGCCAGCCTGGTCTACAGAGTGAGTTCCAGGACAGCCAGGGCTGCACAGAGAAACCCTGTCTCAAAAAAAAAAAAAAAAAAAAAAATCACATGTTTACAAACATCTCCCTACAAGGATCTACACTTGGATTACAGGTAATCAATGTCCACTCCAAATCTAATAAACTCTCTATTTTAGGATCAATACTTTCTAATAAGTAAAAGGGAGTAGAAGAGGAGAGGGAAATAATTCTGATCCAAATTCTCATCATTCTCCTTCCATGTAAAAGAAGAATAAAAACAGCCAAGGGCCTCAGCTCACCAGTCTGTCATCACCACAGAGCTCCCTGGGATTTGCCACCCAAACTGCCTGGAAAGTAACTTGAAACCAAGTCAGCACTTTGGGGTTTCTGGGGTGGGAGACTATGAGAAGTATAAACTGCTCACAAGGTTTTCTTCAGATCTCAGAAATTAAAATTGAGCCGGGCAGTGGTGGCGCACGCCTTTAATCCCAGTACTTGGGAGGCAGAGGCAGGCAGATTTCTGAGTTCGAAGCCAGCCTGGTCTACAGAGTGAGTTCCAGGACAGCCAGAGCTACACAGAGAAACCCTGTCTCGAAAAAACCAAATCCAAAGAAAGAAAGAAAAGAAAAAGAAAAAGAAATTAGAATTGAAATTAAACTTGAAATACCATATCTTGCAGCTAAAGAGCTGGCTCAGTTAGGAGCACTGGCTGCTCTTCCAGAGGACCCAGGTTCAATTCCCAGCACCCACACGGCACTCACAACTGTCTGTAACTCCAGTCTCAAAGGAGCCTATGTCCTCTTCTGGACTCCTTCAGCACCAGGGACACACATGGTTCATAGACAGACAGACATTTTTAATTTATAAAAAGTATCTTGGGGTCAGAGACACAACTTAATTGGTAAAAGGCATCAGTTCCAAGTGACCTTGATTAATCATGAAACCATGATTAAACCCCAAACCTACCACCACCCCAGAAAAAAAATTTCATCTGAGGGAAAAAAAAAAAAAACCCACCTGCTATAACCAACTGTGAAGGAAAGTGCCCTAAAACAGTCCAACCCACTAACAGAAAAGCTCAAGTGAAATCTTGTAAAGTGAGGCAGCAGGGCGGCGGCTGAGCGGCTGAACGGCAGGTACTTGCCTTGCCTGACGTGTGGGAGGCCTGGGTTCCACCCATAGCACCACAAACAACCTAAATAAAAGCAAATCAATAAATGAAAAGAAGTAAAAGCAATAAAAGTAAATGTTGAGAAAAGTTTAGGAAGTAAATACAAGCACAGAGTAGTCAGTCATTCAACAAATACAGTAAGCATTCTTTCCGTGTCAGGCACCAGAGATGTAGCAAATACAGAAGGAAAGACCCCCGGAGGATAGAGTTTTTTTTGTTTTTTTTTTTTGTTGTTGTTTTGTTTTTTGTTTTTTTCGAGACAGGGTTTCTCTGTTTAGTTCTGGCTGCCCTGGAACTCACTCTGTAGTCCAGGCTGGCCTCGAACTCAGAAATCCGCCTGCCTCTGCCTCCCAAGTGCTGGGATTACAGGTGTGCGCCACCACGCCCGGCGAGGATAGAGTTTTCATCCCAGGAGATGAAACAATTAAGCAGAGACAACTCCAAGTACCTTGAAGATAAACTGCCTAAAGGGACTACATAGGACATTAGAGAAGATCTCAAGGAGAAAGTGACACCAGGTGGGATGGTTTGGATAGGTTTGGCCCCACAGATTCCAGTGTTTCAATGTGAGGCCGCAGGGAGTAGCACTAGTAGGAAGTGTGGCCTGACTAGAGTAGAGGTGGCCTTGGAGGAAATGGGTCTCAGTTTAGGTGAGCTTTGCGGTGTCCCATGCTCAGGCTCTGCCTAGTGCGAAGGCACCTCCTGGGTGCCTGCAGAAGTCTTCCTGGCTGCCTCTGGGTGAGATGTAGAATTCTTGGCTCCTCCAGCATTATGTGTGCCTGAACCTCTGAAACTGTAAGCCAACCCCTATTAAATGTTTTCCTTTGTAAGAGTTGCCTTGGTCATTATATTCCTAGCCCTCACTTTTCAAATACATAGAGAACTCAAGAGATGGCAAGGTTGCTCAGTAGGAAAAGTTGCATTTGGGGATCACAGGAACAGATTCCTGCAAGCTGTTCTCTGATTTCCACATGTGCACCTCAGCATACATAAATACACACACACACACACACACACACACACACAATGTAATAATTTTTTTAAAGTTTTAGGGGGACTGGAGAACTACTCAGCCATTAGTAGAACTTGCTGCTTTTACAGTTTGATGTCTAGAACTCAAACAGGAGGCTCACAACAGCCTACAGCTCTAGTCTCAGGACATCTGATGCTGCCTTCTGGCCCCCACTCTTTGGCCTCAGCAAGCAACTACTCATGTGTACACATACATGCTCATAGACACACTTACACATAATAAAATAAATATTTAATATTCTTTAAAACAGAGTATTGAAATGTTTATCAGCAGAGAGGCTTAAGAGATGGCTCGGCCATAAGCACTTGAGCTGCTCTTGCAGAGGTCCTAAGTTGGGGTTCCAGAGCCCAGATTGCAGGGGTCACAACTGCCTATAACTACAACTCCAGAGGACCCAACAACCTGTTCTGGCCTCTGGGGGCACTTCATTCACATGAACAAACCAACATTCAAACATACAAACATATGTATAATATAAAAATAAAAAATATGTGGGCAATGGTGGCTCATGCCTTTAATCCCAGCACTTGGGAGGCAGAGACAGGTAGATCTCTGAGTTTGAGGCCAGCCTGGTCTACAGAATGAGTTCCAAGACAATCAAAGCTACACAAAGAAATCCTGTCTTGAATAATTATTATTAAAAGTATCTGAGCAAATGGAAAAATTATACTACAGTCATGCAATTGAATATACAGAAATTTAAAAGAAGACATTAGTAATGCATGAAACATGGGGATCAGAGAGATGGTCAGTGAACTTCTAGAGGACCCTGGTACAATTCCCAGCAACTATATGGCAGCTCACAACTGTCTGTAACTCCAGTTCCAGAGGATCTGGCACCCTTACAAAGGCATACATACATCCACACAAAATACCAACGCATATAAAAATAAAAGTAAGCCGGGCAGTGGTGGCGCACGCCTCTAATCCCAGCACTTGGGAGGCAGAGGCAGGCGGATTTCTGAGTTCGAGGCCAGCCTGGTCTAGAGTGAGTTCCAGGACAGCCAGGGCTACACAGAGAAACCCGGTCTCGAAAAATATAAATAAATAAATAAATAAATAAATAAATAAATAAATAAAAGTAAATGAATAAATCAGTCAGGGTTGGGAGGAATGATGTCACAGGCCTTTAATCCCAGGACTGGAGAGGCAGAGACAGGCAGATCTCGGACTTTGAGGTCAGCCTGGGCTCACTACAGAGTGAGTTCCAGGACAACCTGGGCTATGAAGAAAAACCCTGTCTCCAAAAAACAAAAACAAAAATACAAAAACAAGTAAAAAGTGATACATGAAACAGCAGTCAACCCTCACAGAAAACACTAAGTACACAGTACAGCCTGCTGATCCCATCTCTGTAAGAGCGAAGGACTACACACTGACGGTTGGAACAGCAGCAGGGAGACTGCGGAAGGAGGCTCAAGGAAGCCGGCTGAGGTGCTAGGAATGCGGCGCTCTGGGTCAGAAAGGGTTAAGCAAATGTTTTTTAATGATTTGTTTATTTTTATTTCATGTGCATTGATGTTTTGCCTGTCTGTATGTCTGGGCAAGGTTTACCACTGAACTAAATTCTTACTATATTATAATATGGTTTAAAAAATATTTCAAATTTTGTGATCTGGAACTGGAACTGGAGTTACAGATAGCTGTGAGCCACCATATGGGTGCTGGAAACTGACCCCAAGTCCTCTGGAAGAACAGCCAGTGTTCTTCAACTGCTAAGCCATCTCTCTAACCCCTAAGCAAATCTTTTGTTTCATTTTATTTTAATTCACTAACTTAAGCCAGGTGTGGTGACTCACACTTGCAATCCTAGCAGAGGATGGCTATCTCCTGCCTAGCAGAGGCAAGTTTTATATACATATATATTTGCCTTAATGAACAAACTCTAGATTGTCCAGACTTGGGAAAAAAAAGTTAACAGTACTGGTGGCTGAACCCAAAGCATCATGAATACTAGGTAAGTGTTCCACCACTGAACTAAATTCTTACTATATTATAATATGGTTTAAAAAATATTTCAAATTTTGTGATCTGTTTTGTTTGTGACACAGTTGCTATGTGTGGTCCTGGCTGTCCTAGAACTCACTCTATAGACCAGTCTGGCCGCGAATTCAGAGATTCATCTGCCTCTGCCTCCCAAATGCTGAAATTAAAAGGCACGCACCACTACCACTATTAGATTTATTCATTTTATGTCTAAGAGTGTTTTGGCTGCATATATGAATGTACTGCATGCTTGGTCCTGAAGAGATCAGAAGAGGTTATCAAATCCCATGAAATTAGTTATGGATGGTTGTGAACTACTATGTAGATGCTAGGAATTAAACCTGGATCCTCTGGAAGAGCAACAAGTACTCTCAACCACTAAGCCATCTCTCCAGCCCCTTGTAAACATTACTTAAAAGGCTACATCACACTAACGTATTTTTTGAGACAGAATCTCTTAGATCCCAGGCTAACTTAAACTGTGGTAGCTCTGAACTGCTTATCCCCCTGCTCCCACCACCAAGTGCTGAGACGACAAGCATGTGCCACCACGCCCAATGCTGTGCACGCTTTAGTATGCCTTCTGTTGCTGTGAAAAAGACTATGGCCAAAAGCATCTTGGGAAGGAAAGAGTTTATGTCAGCTTATAGTTTATAGCTCATCATTAAGTCAGGGCACAAACTCAAGGCAGGAACCTGGAGGTAGGAGCTGAGGCAGAGATCTTGGAAGAACAAGATTCATCCACTGGTCCCCAGGCTTGCTCAGCCTACTTTGTTACAGCACCTAGGACATCTGCCCAGGAGAGAACAGCCCACAGAGGATTGGGCCTTTCCATACTAAGCATCAATCAAAATAATGCCCCGGAGACTTGCCTACAGGTCAATCTGAAGGAAGCATTCTATCAATGGAAGTCCCTTCTTCTCAGATGACCCTAGCTTATGTCAAATTGAAAACAAAAACAAACAAACAGCCGGGCGGTGGTGGCGCACGCCTTTAATCCCAGCACTTGGGAGGCAGAGGCAGGTGGATTTCTGAGTTTGAGGCCAGCCTGGTCTACAGAGTGAGTTCCAGGACAGCCAGGGCTACACAGAGAAACCCTGTCTCGAAAAACCAAAACAAACAAACAAAAAAAAACCTAACTAGCTCACTGCTACTATGCTAATTGAGCAAATTTAGTCCTCTGGGCGTAATTATCCACCAAAACTTGATTATAAATGGAAAGACATTCTTAGGGTTACTAGCACTGTGATAAAACACCATGGCCAAAAGCAACTTGAAGAGGAAAGGGTTTATTTGGCTTATACCTCATAGTCCATCATTGAGGAAGTCAGGACAGGAACTCAAGCAGAACAGAAACCTGGATGCAGGAGCTAATGCAGAAGCCATGAAGGGAACCTGCTTACTGGCTTGTTCCCCATGGCTTGTTCAGCCTGCTTTCTTATAAAACCCAGGACCACCAGCCCAAGGATGGCACCACCCACAACTGCTGGGTCCTCTCCAAAGAATCACTAATTAAGAAACTAGCCTACCCCATTAATGGTAACTCACCCCATTAATCCCAGCTCTCGAAAGGCAGAGCCAGGTGGATCTCTGTGAGTTCCAGGACAGCCTGATCTGGGTTCCAGGACAAGCAGACTATTCAGAAAAACCCTGTCTTTGAGGGGAGTGGGGGTAGAAACAAAGGAAGGAAGGAAGGAAGGAAAGAAGGAAGGAAGGAAGGAAGGGAGGGAGGGAGGGAGGGAGGGAGGGAGGAAGGGAAGGAGGGAGGAAGGAAGGAAGGAAGGGAGAGACGGAGGGGGAGGAAGAGAGAGAGAGAGAGAGAGAGAGAGAGAGAGCCTACAACTAGATCTTATGGAGGCATTTTCTCAGTTGAGGTTCCCTCCTTTCAGATAACTCTAGTTTGTGTTGCGTTCACATCAAACTGTGCAGCACAACAATATAAACCAACAAGAGAAAGATGAAATGGGGAATAATTCAAGTACAGGTCTGAGAGCACGTTCAGTACTACAGAGCCATGATTACCTGACTCAGCTTCTCCTAGAGTACCTCCTAACTATATAGACTCCTAACCCTTCCCACTACTGAATCAGACTGTTAAGATAAAGACTAGGAGTCTCCATTTTTCTCTATTGAGGTACAGTCTGTCTATCTGGCTATCCACAGCTCAAGAGCGAGTGCTACAGTTTTTAACAGTCACTCCAGATCACTGGATCCTAACTGCCCCCAAGGACACTTGTCAATGTCTAAAGACATTTCTGGTTGTCCTAACCAAGAGAAGTATCAATGGAATCTACTGACTAGAGACCAGACACCAGGGGTATTGCTAAGCATCCTACAATGCACAGGAAACCCTCTCCAACAGGAAGTGCCCACCCCATTATGCCAAGCGTGAATGACGAGGTTACGAACCCTATTCCAGAAGTCCTATAAAGCTTGTGAAGGGCTCGTCTAACCTGGGTTCCTGGCAGGTGCTTGTAATTCCAGCATCAATGTGGTGTTTAAGGTCACCCTCAGCTACATAAAGAGTTTGAGCACCTGTACTCCCAACCACCTCACGTTCACGTTCAGAGAGAGACCTGTATCAAAAGACAGAATACAAATATCAATGGCGGGTATCCACACCTGACAGACTGGCAAAGGTACACATCAGGTTATGTGTGTGTCTGTAATTGCAATATTCAAGAGACTGAAGTAGGAGGGTCATTGCCAGGTCAAGATCAGCCTGAACTACATGTCAACAGCCTGTCTCAAAGTACAAAAATGGGGCTGGAGAGATGGCTCAGCAGTAGAGCACTGACTGCTCTTCCAGAGGTCCTGAGTTCAATTCTCAGCAAACACATGGTGGCTCACAACCATCTGTAATGGGATCAGATGCCCTCTTCTGCTGTGTCTGAAGAGACTGACAGTGCCATCTTTAGTTATGTTTCCTATGCTCTTTGCAAGGCCCGCCACACACATCATGAGGAAAATGCAGGCTTTGCTCCCTCTGCAGCTCTTCCCTTTCAAGCTACCTCCCATCAGAAAGCCTGTGGACTTAGCATACTTTCACAGGAGTCCTTAGCATAGGTTCTCTCTCTCTCTCTCTCTCTCTCTCTCTCTCTCTCTCTCTCTCTCTCTCTTTTTCCAAGACAGGGTTTCTCTGTGTAGCCCTGGCAGTCCTGGAACTCATTTTGTAGACCAGGCTGGCCTCAACTCAGAGAGCTACCTGCCTTTGCCACCGCTGTGCAGGTTAGGCCTGTGGTCTTGAATCCCTTCACTCGGCCAGGACAAAACGCCCGCTTCACGCAGTCTCTGCTGCTCTTTTATTTCCTGGCTAGGAAGTCTTCAGTCAGTCCTCCTTATCCTCAGAGCACTGCTTCCGTCTGGTGGGAGGTGCTATTCGCTAAGATAACACTCCTGAGAAGTTACTATGCACTTGGCACTATTCTCTGTGCTTTAAATACTCTGCATTTATTCTTTACAATAATCAGATAAAATAAGCACTGCTGTCATAATTTTATATGAATTTTTACTTTGCCCAAAATAGCACAGCTGGCAAATAGTAAAGACACTAAATGTTACTCTCTGGTAGCCACATGCTCTATTAGAGTCTAGAGATGGCTCAGCAAGTAAAGGCACCTGCCATAGACCCTGACAACCTGAGTTGGATCCCCATGTCGGAAGGAGGACTGACTCCCACCAGTTGTCTTCCGACCTCTACACATACACTACAGCATGAAAGCACCCTTAGACAGGAGCACATACAAACATAATAAATAAGTACATACATACATATATATACTTACATAAAATATACATAACTTAAATATATTTTAAAATGTCTTGTGAATATAGATCAGGTTCTAGGAATAGTAAATTATTAAAAAGCAGACTGGGTGTGAGTTACAACCTTAGGGAGTGAGTGGGCAATGCTTAAAACTGAATGCAGGACTCTGAACACACGGAAATACTCTACTGTGGAGCTGTATCTTCAGACCTTATAATTAATTCAAGCCCAAATTAAACCATAAAATCAAAATTCCCACTTTATGCAAAAAAAGTCTACTAACTTAAGACATCAGTTAAAAAATCACCGTCTCTATTTTCTAGATAAGCACAGATGCAGACTGACTAAGCACATGAGCCAATGAATGTCGGTATCCAGATTTCACGTGTACTGTAAGCAGTGCTTACCTCAGACTGTATGTGGTCGTATTTAAAAGCAGAGGTAGAGGAGAGTAAGATGGCTCAATGGGGAAAGGTGCCTATGTCAAGCCTGAAGACCGAGTTCAATTCCAGAAACTCACAAGGTAGAAGGTAAAAATCAGACCAAGAAAGTTGTCCTTTGACCTCCACATGCATGGCATGACACAGAAGTATTCACACACACATGACACATAAAATAAATAAAAGCAGAAGTAGCTGGTGGTACATGTCTCTAATTTCAGCACTTGGGAGGTAGGCTGGTCTTGAATCTCTGAGTTCAAGAGTACGAAGATGTCCACAGTTCACTTCCACCTTATGACAACTCAGGAGCTTACAAAGGACCAGCCACGGGAGCACAAGCCTTTAATTGCACCCCCCAGGAAGCAAAGGCAGGCAGAGCTCTTTGAGGTTGAGGCCAGTCACAGGTCCAGGTTCCAAGACCGCCACTGCTACATAAAGATACACCCTATCTCAGTGGAATTGGTGGTTCACCACAGAGGAAGAGACATGAGGATTAGGACTTCCAGGTCTAGGACTGGAGAAAGGGCTCCATGTTAAGAGCACATTGTTCTTGCAGGACCCAGATTCAATTCCCTGCACCCATATCAGGCAGCTCCCAACTAGTCAGGGAGCTGACACCTCTCTCACCTCCTTGGGCACATACACAGACACACATACATATACATAAATTAAAAAAAGAAAGTTCAGGGTCTCTATCCTCATGTAACAAATTTGACCAGCAATCCAGGCTACATGAGTCCCTTCTTCAAAAGACAAACAAAATTTTAAGAGGTGGAGGTAGCTGGAGAGCTGGCTTAGCAGATGTGAGAACTGAATTGCAATCCCCAGCACTCATATAAAAAGCTGGGCGAGGCTACACACAAACCTGCAACCCCAGCCCCAGGAAGGACAAGGTCAGGAGGATCACTGGGGCTTGCTGGCTGCAAATCTAACTCCAGATCGAGTGAAAGACCCTGTCTCAAGGGAATAGGGAAGAATGATAGGACACCCAACATCCTGTTCTGGCCTCCATAACACATGCATAAATGCACACACACACAAAAATAAATAAACACAACTTTTTTTTTTTTTTTTTTTTGGTTTTTCGAGACAGGGTTTCTCTGTGTAGCTCAGGCTGTCCTGGAACTCACTCTGTAGACCAGGCTGGCCTCGAACTCAGAAATCCGCCTGCCTCTACCTCCCAAGTGCTGGGATTACAGGCGTGTGCCACCACCGCCCGGCTTCACAATAAACTTAAAGAGGAGAGTCTGGGAGAATAGCGACAAAGTGTGTGCCTTGCAAGAGTAAGGTGCTGACTTAGACACCCAGAACCTACATTAAAAACAACAAAAAGCTGGCGTAGAGACACACACTTATAATCCCCACTCTGAGGAAGACAAAGACAGGTGGATCCCAAGGCTCATTAGGCTAGTTCCAGGACAGTCTTATAAAAATAAATAAAAAAGGGGGGCTGGAGAGATGGCTCAGCAGTTAAGAGCACTGACTGCCCTAACAGAGGACCTGAGTTCAAATCCCAGCAACTACATGGTGGCTCACAACCATCTATAATGAAATCTGATGCCTGCTTCTGGAGTGTCTGAAGACAGCTACAGTGTACTTACATATAATAAATAAATAAATAAATCGCCAGCCGGTGGTGGCGCACGCCTTTAATCATAGCACTTGGGAGGCAGAGGCAGGCGGATTTCTGAGTTCAAAGCCAGCCTGGTCTACAGAGTGAGTTCCAGGACAGCCAGGACTACACAGAAAAACCCTGTCTTGAAAATAAAAAACAACAACAACAAAAACCCAAAATAAATAAATAAATCTTTATAAATAAACAAATAAATAAATAAATAAATAAGCAAGCAAGCCAGGCGGTGGTGGCGCACACCTGTAATCCCAGCACTCTGGGAGGCAGAGGCAGACAGATTTCTGAGTTCGAGGCCAGCCTGGTCTATAGAGTGAGTTCCAGGACAGCCAGGGCTATACAGAGAAACCCTGCCTCGAAAAAACCAAATTCAATAAATAAACAAACAAACAAACAGACAGACAGACAAGCTGGGCAGTGGCCGCACAGCCCTTCGATTGCAGCACTCAGAGACAGAGGCAGGTGCATCTCTAAATTTGAGGCCAGCCTGGTCTATAGCATGAGTCCCACAATAGCCAGGGCTATACAGAGAAACCATCTCTCTAAAAACAAACAAACAAACAAACAAAAAACCCTGATAGACTTTATACTAGTATAAGCACGGTATAGGACAAAAGATACCAAAGCATTACAAAATTATGGTCTATGGTCGCTGCCTTGCGAACCCACTATTAGGTAGAAAAAGATACACATCAGGCTAAGCACACCTTTATACCTGGCACTTGGAAGGTAGAAGCAGGACTTCTGTGAGTTCGAGATCAGCCTGATCTACACAGTAAGTTCCAGGTCACAAGGCTACACAGTGAGATCCTGTCTCAACAACACAAAACAGAAAAAGCTACACATATTGCTACTTCCTAATAAACAAGTATTTTCCCTGTCATTATTGTTTTTCACATATCCCTTCTTCACTCACTGCTACCACCAATCTACTCAGCTCACTGAACCTCCTTACTTGCAGTTACCTATGGACACCTACCCTTGATTATCCCACAAGCAATTTGACCTCAATACACTAGACAGTCCCAAGTAATTTCTTTCCATAACCATCTAACCTTTAAAAGTTGGCTCTGGGGCTGGAAAGATGGCTCAGTCGTTAAGAGTGCTGACTGTTCTTCCAGAAGTCCTGAGTTCAAATCCCAGCAAGCACATGGTGGCTCACAATCATCTGTAATGGGATCCTATGCCCTCTTCTGGTGTGCCTGAAGACAGCTACAGTATACTCACATACATAAAATAAATAAATCTTTTTTAAAAAAGTTGGCTCTGTTCAAGAATATAAAATAGTTGCAGGAACAATCTTGTGCACTGCGTAATGACTGTCCTTACATTATTCAGATGCTGGTTTCTGAAAGGGGCAGAGGTCTGATTATGGGCAGGACTTCCTTATTGTTATTCCACCTGTTCAACACCTGCATCATATTTTGTAAACACTCCCTCTCTCACCTTCCGATTGGTTTTAGTAAAAAGAAACTGCTGGCCTTTTGGTGAAGCAGGAGAGGACAGGCTGGGAAATTCAGGCATGGGAACATTCCCAGTCCCAGTACTAGAGACCAATAGGTAACAAGCCATTATAGAATAATATAAATGGATTAACATGAGTTGTAAGTGCTACTTGGGAACTAGAATAACCAAAGGACTAACACTATTTTAAATAAATATAAGTCTCCACATCATTTTTTAGAGGTTGGGCTAGAAAGGCCTTATGGTTGTAAATAATGGTAAAGCATTTGCCCATTACCAACAAGCCCCTGGGTTTGAATGCCAACAACAACAACAACAACGTTCTTTTTCTGTATCCTAAAGTACAGTCTCTGAGTTGTTTTATCCAAATCCTAGCAAATGAAATCTCCTCCACCCCATGCCTGAAACCTTAGTCCACTCTCCCCGACTTGGCTACCTCAGAACTATTTCTAACATCATTCTGTTTGTTCGCTTCCTTACCAAAGTCAAGTTATCCCAAATCTTACTCAACTGTAACATCTGTAGACTTGCCTTTCATTACCTAGAGTTTTAACCTGCAATTTTTTTTTTTTTTTTTTTTTTTTTTTTTGTCACTCTCTAAAACAGTTTCAGGGCTGGCAAGATAGCTGAGCTGGTAAGAGCACTGGCTGCTCTTCCAGAGGACCCAGGTTCAATCCCCAACACCCACATGGCAGCTCCACTGTAACTCCAGTTCTAGGGGATCAGACGCCCTCATACAGACATACATGCAGGCAAAACACCAGTACACACAAAAGGAAAATACAGAAAAAAAAATTAAAAAAGAATACTGGGTCCTTAGCTGGGAGGCAGAGGCAGGAGCATCTCTGTGAGTTTAAAGCTAGCCTGGTTTACAGATCCAGTTCCAGGACAGTAAAATTAAATAGATAAAATAAATTAAAAAAAAAAAAAAAGACCAGGAAAAAAAGACAGAGAGAGATAACCAGAGTGCAATTCGTAGCACCCTCATGACAGCTAGCGTTTGTAGCTCCAGTTACTGGGGAGCTGATGCCATCTTCTGGCCTGTGTAGACACCAGGCATACATAAGGTACACAGAGACATACAAGCAGCACACATACACATGAAATAATAGTTTGTTTTTCTTTTAAGTTTCAATGGCATCCTGCCCTCCTTTAGATCAAACCTCCAGACAATTCCGCAACATACATCCTGTTTTGGATGAAAATTTACCCCCATAAAAATACCATGCTGGTTTTTCCCTCTTCATACTTTACGCCATGTCTCTGCAAAGGCTGTTCTCTCCGACACAAACACCTTATTGTGCAAGCTCCTACTTACTCTTCAACACGTGGTTCAAACACACCTTCCCTACAAAGCTCTCCTGGCTGTCTCTGGCACCAGCAGTCTTCCCTTCATGCTGGACAAATGCCTTCACAGATATGTCACACACACACCCTGAGAAAACCTTGTCCAAATATGTCTCTGACTGATGGTAAAACTCGACTCTAGGGGGTGGAGAGATGCCTCAGCGGTTAAGAGCACTGACTGCTCTTCCAGAGTCCCTGAGTTAAACTATTGTCCACAGGAATGTATATGGGAAATTTTATTGGTTATCCTAGAAAATAACTATGCTGTAACATTAATTTGCTGTTTGATGTCTGCCTTGAAGTTGGACTTGAATACTGTGAAATTAAAAAATAAAATGGGAGCCAGACAGTGGTGGTGCACGCCTGTAATCCCAGCACTTGGGAGGCAGAGGCAGGCACATTTCTGAGTTCAAGGCCAGCCTGATCTACAGAGCTAGTTCCAGGACAGCCGGAGCTACACAGAGAAACCCTGTCTTGAAAAAAACCAAAAACATTAAATAGATAGATAGATAGATAGATAGATAGATAGGAATTGTAGGGGGGGGAGAAAGAGCCTGTCTCAAGAAAAACAAAACAAAACAAAACTGACTCTAAAGTGTTAGTCTATCAATGCTCAATAATGAGTGCTGAAACGACCGCCCCTCACGCATCCTGGATCCACTTGCTATCTGGCCCCATCCTCAACTGTGCTATGTGAAACCCCAAATTCTGCATTGGTTTCTGTTGTTATTTTTTCTCATTTTTTCTGTTTTTTTTTTTTTTTTAAGATTTATTTATATGAGTATACTGTAGCTGTAGCTGTCTTCAGACACACCAGAAGAGGGCATCTGATCCCATTACAGATGGTTGTGAGCCACCATGTGGTTGCTGGGAATTGAACTCAGGACCTGTGGAAAAGCAGTTGGTGCTGTAAGCTCTGAGCCATCTCTCCAGTCACATGCTATTGCTTTCTAATATGTGTGTCTGTGTCTGTATATAGGTGTGGGTTCGAGTGCAAGTGCCCACAGAAGCCGGTTACAGGGAGCTCTGAGCCAGGAGCTACCGAGTGTGGACGCAGGAAACCACATTTAGGTCTTCTGAGAGAGCAGGGAGTGCTCTTAAACCTCCGCGCCACCACAGCATCCCAAAGGCTGGGTTCCGAGTTGTTATCTAGGGTTTGTTTTCATTTTTGGTGTTTTCTTAGTACTAAGCCTTTCAGGCTGGCCTCGAACTCTATGTGTATCTCAGGCAGATCTCTCTAAGTTTGTGGCCAGCTTGGTCTACGGAGTTAACAACAGGGCTACACAGAGAGACCCTGTCTCGAAAAAAAAATTAAACATGACATGGCACAATGACTGTCGTAATAAGAACACATTGAAGGCTTGCTAATTCGTTAAGAAAAGAAAGAGTGCCGGGCGGTGGTGGCACACGACTTTAATCCCAGCACTTGGGAGGCAGAGGCAGGCAGATTTCTGAGTTCGAGGCCAGCCTGGTCTACAGAGTGAGTTCCAGGATAGCCAGGGCTACACAGAGAAACCCTGTCTTGAAAAAAACCAAACAAAAAAAAAAAACAAAAACAAAAAAAAAAAAACAAAACAAAACAAAACAAAAAAAAAAAACCTCCCTTAACTATCCTAAATTATCAAATCCTGTTAGATCTGCTATCTTGAAAGACTTCACATCAAAATGACTACACATTCAATCAAAAACATCTTACCAAAGATAATTCCAAGTCAGTTTGTGCTAAATCATGGGCAACAGACAAGCCTAGCATGGTGAGGTACACTGAAATCCCAGGATTTGAGAGGGAGAACAAGAAGGATCTCGACCAGTTCGCGGTTAGCCTGGTCTACATAGCTAGTTCTTCCGAACCGGCCAGGGAGTATAAGGCTACACTAACACTAACCATGTTTAAACACCACGCTTGCCTATTTTCAAGGAAAATGCACTTACATTTCAAACTTTTTCTAGAAACAAGAGTTGGGGAGGTTCCGACAGTCCCGCAACATTTTATTAGGACAGACCTGCAGTATCCACCGTCCCATTAGCCAGGGACAGCTTCCCCAGTGACTGTCTTTCTTCACCCTGCCGGGGAAGGGGTGGGTTTCCCGGCTTGCACCCCGTCATCCCATGAAAGCGCAGTGGTTTATTAACTCTGCAAAAAAAAGTGGGTGCTAAAGACTGAAGCGCGCAGGAAGTGGGTGCTAAGACTGAAGCATGCCCTTCCAGAGCGTCTGAACACCCCGCAGGGGCCGGTCTCCCTCGGAGGAGCAGTTCTCCTCCAGGAGCACACCCGCTCCGGGTCAGCCCCGCGCTGGGGTCAAAGGTCAGCGCCTCGCCCGCCCCGAGGCCCCAGCGGGACCTCTGAGGGGCAGGGCCAGGCCGGTAGCAGGCGTTCGAAGGCAGCGAGGCGCACCCTAAGGTCCCAGGCCCGACCCTCCCGCCGCGAGCAGCCCCAGCAACCGCAGCCCTCCCCCTGCCCTGTCACCTCTGTCTCCGCCGCAGACTCAGGCCCCGCCCCCAGGGCCGCCTCCGGGTCCAGGCCTAGTAGGGCGGACCCGCAGAGGTTGATCAGGTCCGAGGACCCCGCGGGGCCCGCGCCGCTTACCGAGCCCCCGGCTTCTCTAGCACCCTAGCAGCTGGCAGGCCTGCTCGCTCCCGACTCCGGCGACGCCGCCACTGCTCCGGAATCACGGGCGCGTTCCCGACCTCCCGACACTTTTCCCTAGTCCGCCGCGCCCCGCCGGGTCCTAAAACCCTCCTCTTCGCAGGTTCTCTCACGCCCTCTTCCTGAAGCGGGCTCAGACCACGATTCCCAGCAAGCCTCGCAAAAACTACAACTCCCGACAGACACCGCGAGAGAACTAGCCCTTCACCTGAAGCCACTGGCTTTAAATCTGCTCTAGAAGAGGTTTTTCTGTTGTTGCTTTTGTTTTGTTTTGTTTTTTTAATCCTGACCAGCGTACAACCCTTTCTTATGGAGGCATTTTCTTATTTTGGGTTCCCTTCTTTCTGTGTCAAGATGACAAAAAAATTAGCCAGCACAGGTGAGAGAGAGAAGAGCTGCAATCTAATAGAATATAATGTAGATAACCAAGAATGGTGTTTCACATCTGTTAATCCCAGCCCTTGGGAACTAGAGCTAGGAGGATCAGAGGTTTACATTAAATCCATCTTTATAGCGAACTCTGTGCTACAAGAGACCCTATCTTTCTTTTCTTTTCTTTCTTTCTTTTTTTTTTTTAGGTTTTCCAAGACAAAGTTTCTCTGTGTAGTCCTGGCCGTCCTGGAACTCACTCTGTAGACCAGGCTGGCCTCGAACTCAGAGATCCACCAGCCTCTGCCTCCCAAATGCTGAGACACGTGTGCCACCACCACTTAGCAAGAGATCCTATCTGCAGAGAGCTGGAGATAGAGAGAGACACTGAGGGAGAGTCAGGCTAGAAATATGGCTTAGCAGTTAAGAGCACTGGCTGTTTTCACAGAGGACCCAGGTTCAATTCCCAGCTTCCATGTGGCAGCTCACAACTGCCTGTAACTCCCATCCTGAGACCATCTCTGGCCCCTAGCACACACCAGGCACACACAAAGCACACATAGAAAAAGGCAAAGCACCCACACACATTTAAAAAACAAATCAAGTAATCACGGTAAATGAGGACACAATTTCAATTTAGTAATTAGGTGCAGTTTCCAAAGACTTTAACTCTCAATAGGTCAAGAAATGCAAAGGTAGCAGTGGTGGCATATGCCTCTAATTCCAACACCCTGAAGGCGGAAATAGGCAGATCTCTGGGAATTCTAGGCCATCCTGATCTATAGGGCAAGTCCTAGGACAGCCAGGACTGCACAGAGAAACCTTGTCTTAAAAACAAATAAAAAGATGAAAAAAGAGATCTATGGCAACAAAAGCCACTGGAGGGAAAACTACTTTAGGCGGGAAGATGGTACTCAGGGCACATTAGAGTCAAATAGAAATATCTCGTAGCCCGCTGGATGCTGTTTATTGGTACTCAGCCCAGCTAGTAGATTGTAGCTAAATAATACTTTAGAGTATTGAAAGTAATGGCTCAAGCCAGGAAAAAGGGGATGGCTTAGAATGGGGAAGAAGATGAGCCGAAGACAGGACTAAAAATTGAGGATAATAATATCTAAAAGCAAAAGCAAAACAAACAAACGAAACCACAGTGGAAGAGACTACAGTATGGACTTCCAGTAAAGCTGTCAAATGCCACAGAGGAAAAAAGAAATAGAAATATCCTTGAAGCTGTGTGTGGTGTCACAGGCTTGAGATACCAATACTGGGGGTGCTGAGGCAGGAGAATGCAGAGTTAGAGGCACAGATAGGCTACAAAGTAAGTTCAAGGTTAGCCTGAGCTACAGAGGGAAACAGACCTGCTTCAGAATTCAGATGCTGGAGGGATGGCTCAGCTGTCGTGAATACTTGGTGAGCTAGACAGTGGTGGCGCACACCTTTAATCCCAGCACTCTGGAGACAGAGGCAGACAGATTTCTAAATTTGAAGCCAGCCTGGTCTACATAGTGATGAGTTCCAGGACAGCCAGGGCCACACAGAGAAACCCTGTCTTGAAAAACAAGAACAACAAAAACAAGACAAAATAAGAATGCATGACCCTCTTGCAGAGGACCTGAGTTGGACTCCCAACAGTGTCAGGCAGTTCTCAACCAACTGTAACCTCACTCCTCTCCGACACAGCCGGGAAGGGCGCAGAAGGACAACCCACGCTATGAAGGGACAGAGGTCACAAGACTCTTGTTTATCTGGAGTTTCCCCCAAGGTCTCGGCTCCTCACACAGCTTCCCTCCGGAACCACGTTCAGAGCGTCAGTCTGTTATCATCATTGCAGAGAGCATGGTGATACATTCTGCGAGGAAACAGTAGCTAAGAGCTGTGTCCCCATCACAAGGCAGAGGGAGAGCCTGGACCTGCCACAGGGTTTGAAATCTCAAAGCCCACTTGCCAGTGACACACTTCGTCCAAGGAGGCCACACATAACTAACCCTAACTCTTCTCAGATAGTGACACTTTTGATGACGAAGTATTCAAATATATGAGCCTGTGGGAGACCGTGCTTAGTTACACCACCATAGGACCCATGTGGTACAGGGCAAGAACCAGCTCCTAAAGTTGTCCTTTGGCCTCCATCTGGGTGTTGTGACATACGCCCATAATCTCTCTTGCGCTGGAGAGCACATACACACACACACACACACACACACACACACTCAGGCTGTTTAATATAAATTTAAATTTAATTTAAAATTTTAATAAAGAGACAATGAGCAGGAACAAAGTATGATAATATGTACGTGTGAAAATGCCAGCCATAGCCCAGTCAAGAAAGTGTGGATCGCAAAAGCTTAAGACGCTAATTCTATCCTGTGGTTTGAGCCTATAATCCCAGCGTGGGAGACTGGAGCAAGAGGATCTCTGGAGCTCATTGGCTGGCACACCCAACCTAATGGGTGAGAGGTCCCAGTGAATGAAGTTGTCTCAAAACAGGGTAGACAGGTGGCTTCATTGGAAAGACACCGAGGCTGACCTCCGGCCTTCACAGGTGTACGCAGGAATGAGCACATGTAGGATGGGGATGCTATAGTGAAACTCACTACTTTGTGTGCTAACTTCAAATTTAAAAGATACATATAAAGACCAGGGCAGTGGTGGTGCACGCCTTTAATCACGGCACTTGGGAGGCAGAGACAGGTGGATCTCTGTGAATTCATGGCCAGCCTGAGCTACAAACACAGTGAGTGGAGGGTTAACCTTACAGTTTTTCCACTAAATTTCCAAGAGAATGAGATTTGCTATTTGGTCAAGGCTGATACAGTGTCAGGACTCAACCACAAATTACGTGAAAGAGCGAGGTTTAGAAAGAACGGACGCTTTGAGACGTCCTCGCAGTGCCTCGGGAACTTGAGTCCAGAGCAGGGACCCTTGGGTGCTGCGGATGTTCCTCCCTCGATCTTCTCACAGCTCCGCCCCCCGCGCGCAGCGCTAGCGGGGCGTGCCCTGGGGCAATCCCGGACCTCGCCGGGCGGGGCGGGGCCGGGCGGAGTTGACGTTCCGTCCAGGGCTTGGCTCACCTCATTCACCAGGGACGGAAGTGTCAGCCCTGCCCTCCCCCGGGTACCAAGGACTAGCTGCCAGGCCTCGCCCCACTGGGCGATCGGGCCTTGGCAAGCTCCTGCGCCAGAGGCGTCATGAAGCGTGCAGGAACTCTGCGCCTGCTTTCGGATCTGAGCAACTTCAGCGGCGCGGCCCGGCTCCGCGAGTTGTTGGCGGGGGACCCCGCCGTGCTAGTCCGCTGCAGCCCTGACGGCCGCCACTTGCTGCTGTTAAGACCCCCCGGATCGCCCGCCCCGCAACTTCTAGTGGCTGTGCGTGGGCCGGGCCTGCCGCTGGAGCGTGCCTGGCCGGAGGGCGACCCCTCGCCGCTGGACGTCCTTTTCGTGCCTTGGCTGGCGCGACCGGCGCTGATCTTGGTATGGGAGAGTGGCCTAGCAGAGGTGTGGGGCGTGGGGATGGAGCCTGGATGGAAGCTACTTCAGAGCACTGAGTTGTGTCCGGATGCTGGAGCCCGCGTGATGGCCGTAGCCGCAACCCGAGGTCGCCTAGTTTGGTGCGAGGAGCGTCAGCCCCGCGTTGAGCACCAACCAGGGCAGCTTTCAATGGCCTTCAGCTACTGTGTGTGCTTCAAGACTCTGGAAACCAGCGGGGAGGCAGGAACCAAACTAGGCTGCACCCACATCCTGCTACACCATTGCCCCTCTTTTGGACTGATAGCCTCGCGCAAGGACCTCTTCCTGGTGCCTACTACCAACACTTGGCCTGGTGTGGCCCATGTTCTGCTCATCTGGAGCCCAAGCAAGGGGAAGGTAATAGTTGCTGCTCCATCTCTTGGTCTTTCTCACAGTAAAAGCCTGAGTCCCAAACAAGGGGATACTTGGGACTTTCGGACCCTGCTGCGAGGCCTTCCTGGATTCCTGTCCCCCAGGGAGCCACTGGCTGTGCATACTTGGGCCCCATCTTCGCAGGGCTTGTTATTGCTTGACTTGAGAGGTAAGGTGAGCCTAGTGCAGTGCCATGGTGGTACTCGAACCGTGGGGATCCTGCAGGAGGCCCCTGTAGGCCTAAAAGGGTCTGCAGCCCTGGGAACATTTCATGGCACTTTAGCCTGCGTCCTGGGCTCCACCTTGGAACTACTGGACATGAGCAGTGGGCAGCTGTTGGAAAGGAAGGTTCTCAGTACAGACAGAGTACATCTGCTGGAGCCCCCAGCCCCTGGCATGAAGAACGAGGAAGAGTTGGAGACCCGAGGAGCTCTCCGCTTGCTTTCAGCCTTGGGTCTCTTTTGTGTGTGTTGGGAAACTCCCCGAGGCCTCGAGCAGCCCTCAGACAAAGATCTGGTGTTTGAGGAGGCCTGTGGGTACTACCAGCGCCGGAGCCTTCGAGGTACCCAGCTTACCCCAGAAGAACTGAGACACAACAGCATGTTTCGAGCGCCTCAGGCCTTGGCCTCCATCCTGCAGGGCCACCTGCCCCCGTCTACCCTGTTGACTACCCTGAGGGCTGAGCTTCGAGATTACCGGAGTATAGAACAGCTCAAGGCCCAGCTGGTGGCTGGGGATGATGAGGAGGCTGGTTGGGCAGAGTTAGCCGAGCATGAGGTGGCCCGCCTGCTGAGAACCCAGTTGACCGGAGACCAGCTGGCCCAATTCAACACCATTTTCCAAGCCCTTCCTACAGCAGCTTGGAGTGCCACCCTCCAGGCCCTGCAGCTCCAGCCAGATAGGACTGGCAGGCTGAGGTCCCAGGCGCCCCCGGATGTGTGGAAGAAGGTGCTCAGGGCTCCCACGGCTGGGAAGGAACACCCCAACGGAATCCTGCCCCCCTTTGAACTCCTGTGTCAGTGCCTCGGCCAGCTAGAGCCCCAGTGGCTCCCCCCATTTGTGAAACTGGCACAGCAACAGGGCGGTCCAGGCTGGGGGGCTGAAGGCCCCAGTCTGCCCCTTTATCGCCGAGCCCTGGCAGCGTTGGGTGAGGAAGGGAAGAGACCAGAGGCTCTAGAACTCGAGCTGCTTCTGGGCAGCGGGCGACCCAAAGCCGTGCTACAAGCCATAAGGCAGCTGATAAAGAAAGAACAGTGGGAACGGGCGCTGGAGGCCGGCCTGGCTGCGGACTCCTCCAGCCCCCTGCTCCGAAGTGAGATCTTTAAGCTGCTGCTGGCAGAGTTTGCCCAGCACCGCCGCCTTGACGCACACCTCCCTCTCCTCTGTCGCCTGTGCCCGCCGGAAGTGGCTCCAGACGAGCTCCTGCTTCTACTTCGGACCCATCTCCCAGATGATGTGGGAACCACTCCTTTCCCTGGGCCTGGGGCGGAGCCCCCTCTCACAGTGGGCTTGGTCAGAGCCCTGCTAGAACACACTGGGGCTCAAGGAAGGCCCTCTGGCCCCGTTCAAAGCGCCTATGAGGACATCCTATGGGATCCAGGCACTCCACCCCCTACCCCACCTCGTGGACCTACTGCTACCATCCAGGCATCAGACCACCCAGGACAGGACGCCTGGGTACCATCTGGACAGGGGCTCGGAGCAGCTAACACGGGAGTTCATTTGTAGCGCAGAGATGTGCAAGGCAGGGTACCTAGGGGTAGGAAGGCACAAAGGTGGGCCTTGTGGGTGTGTGCAATACAGCCTGCTATGGAAGGATTTTTAAAATATATGCAAATGCCAAATATATTCACAGGGTTGGTTGTTTGTTTGCATGTTGGTTTTGAACAGCTAAGGGTTGTAGCTTATAGAGGGAATGGTTGAATCTGGATCTCTTGCATAAATCGGCCATTTCAGGTCTTGCATAAATAGTCACCAGTGTTTCCTATGTGCTAGGAAACCTGTTGATTATAGAATCACTCGTTTAATGCTTCTCGTAACTTCACTGGTGACATACTAATGTCTCCATCTTCTAGAGGGAAGAAATAGCTGGCTAGAAAGATTAAAGGGCCTGGCCAGGTGTGTCACCTAGAACACAGGGGCTCTAACACGTGAGCCATCTCACTCCATGGCCCAGCAGTGCCTGCCCATCTGGACCTGCAAAGCTCCTGACCTGGTGCTGGCTTCTCTGGGACTTCAAGGAGAGCATTCCATCGAACTGCAGCTTGCTTTGCCCGGGTCTCTTCTGCCCTCCGGTGAAAGGCCCATGGTGGTGGTAAGCCCATGCTTACTCCCCCAGATATTCTTTTTTTTTTTTTAATGTATTTATTTTTCATTTATGTACATTCCTGTTTTGCCTGCATGTGTCTGTATAAGGGTGTGGATCCCTGGAACTGGAGTTACAGACAGTTGTGAGCTGCCATGTTTGTGCTGGGAATTGAACCCAGGTCCTCTGGGAAAGCAGCCAGTGCTCTTAACTGCTGAGCCATCTCTCCAGTCCCTCCCCCAGGGATTCTTTGTTGTTGTTTTGTTTTTTGTTTTTTGAGACAGGGTTTCTCTGCATAGCCCTGGCTGTCCTGGAATTCACTCTGTAGACCAGGCTGGCCTCGAACTCAGAAATCCCCCTGCCTGGGGCTGGTGAGATGGCTCAGAGGTTAAGAGCACTGACTGCTCTTCCCAAGGTCTTGAGTTCAAATCCCAGCAACCACATGGTGCCTCACAACCATCCGTAATGATATCTGGTGCCCTCTTCTGGTGTTTCTGAAGACAGCTACAGTGTACTTTCATATAATAAATGAATCTTTAAAAGAAATCCGCCTGCCTCTGCCTCCCAAGTGCTGGGATTAAGGCGTGAGCCACCACGCCCGGCTCCCCCAGGTATTCTTGAGCAGCCCCTGATTTATTGACAGGGGAGATGTCGGTAGAACCCCAGACTAGTAATGAGCCACTGCTGGGCAGGTGGGGGGTACAGACAGACAGACCACAAGCTCTTGGGATGGACCCATACTTCTGGTGACTCCCTAAGCCAAGACATAGCAGCAGCAACCAAGTTTTTGTCTTTCTGGATCTGTTAACGGGACGGGACCCCTCTAACGCGGTCTCTGGCCACTTGTACCCAAGTGGCCTCTTTTTTTTTTTTTTTTTTTTTTTTTCTTCAAGACAGGGTTTCTCTGTGTAGCCCTGGCTGTCCTGCAACTCACTCTGTAGACCAGGCTGGCCTCAAACTCAGAAATCCGCCTGCCTCTGCCTCCCAAGTGCTGGGATTACAGGCATGCGCCGCTACCACCCGCCTCCAAGTGGCCTCTTATAGTAGAGTTTTCTGGGCGTTTACTACACCCCTTGTGCTTCCAGTTAACCACAGGGTGTTTCTCCACCCTCTGCAACCTGTTCTAGTTCCCAAATGGTAGACACAGAGACCTGGTGTTTATATTAACAAGCGGTAAGCCTAAACTGGACAGGTTTTGAGCTATTCCCACCCTCTGAGAGATCTATACCCCAGCCACAGGCCTCAGTTCCTTGCACTTAGTGTCTCCTTGGCTCGCTCTACTGTAGCTGTCTGTCTCATGGAGAACTCACTCCCTTGGTGACGTTTCATCCTGACTCTTCCCGGACCCTCTACCTCATGGCCACCTCTTTCCTACCTTCCTCGAGGTCGTCCCCTCCTCCCCCTCCCCCCCACTGCCTCCCCAGGACACAGACCCCTACACCCAAATCCGTAACCTCTCTCTATTCTCTTCTGCCCAGATAATTGGCTGATCAGCTCCTTATTGACCAATCAGAAGGGACTAGAGAAGGATGTTTACAAAATACGGAGACAGGTGATGCTTCATAAAAATAGCAATACCGCCGGGCGGTGGTGGCGCACGCCTGTAATCCCAGCACTTGGGAGGCAGAGGCAGGCGGATTTCTGAGTTCGAGGCCAGCCTGGTCTACAGAGTGAGTTCCAGGACAGCCAGGGCTACACAGAGAAACCCTGTCTCGAAAAACCAAAAAAAAAAAAAAAAAAAAAAAAAATAGCAATACCAAAGTCTGGCCTGTCCTCCACTCCTTGCCGGGTATGGAAATCAGCATTTGAATAATACAAACACAACTTTACACAGTGCACAAAAAGAGTATCCCGGGGCTGGAGATGTCAGAGGGGCTCAGCAGTTAAGATCACTGCTCTTCTAGAGGTCCTTGGCTCAAAACCATCTATAATGGGATCTGATGCCCTCTTCTGGTGTGTCCGAAGACAGCTACAGTGTCCTCATATACATAAATCTTAAAAAAAAAAAAAAAAAAAAAGATTATCCCTGTTATCCCTACGGCCTCCCTGCCAGCTAGCTCATGTCTTAGATTAGGACCCAGGTGCTAGGACTCATCCCCAGTACCAACTAGTCCTTGTCCAACTTTGTCCTCAGAACCTACAGCTTTGATCCTGTTCATCCTCACTCTGGGCCTAAATTCGACTTAGATTCACAGTGGTCTAGGGACAATTCCCCAGCCTCTCAGTTCCTCAGAGCGTCTGAGGCAAGCCCAGAGATGCTTGGTCTTAGTTCCTCAGTCTCATGGAGATCCCACAGCTGCTAGTTCATGTGCACGGCCTACTTGGAAATACTTTCTTAGCCTCAGTACAATCTTAGGATTACACTTTGGTCTCATCAAAGGCTGGGATGGCCCTTGTCCTGACCTGACTAGCTACCAACACCTAGAATCAAGCTACTGGACTTTACACTGCTTTTCCTGGGACTGGGAACAGTTCCCTCGGTTTCTATACCAGACCTATCCATTATATCTCCTCAGTGGAAAGCGCCTCCCTGCTTGTAAGACTGTTGAGTTATAATCTTCTTCAGGTTTCTGGGTTTGGCTCAGGCCTCATCCTGTGCCTGGAAAAGAAAGAATTATACTCGTTGGCCCTAAGGAACATACAAGCCAGCTTCTTGCTTAGACTTGTATGACTTGAACTCCTTTTGGGTGACCCATTAGCAAGGTTTCTATGTATGTGGCTTCCCTTGAATGTAGAAGGAAGGCTTAGATGTAAATTTTTACCTCGTTTTTGTTTGCTTTTGGGTTTTGGATTTGGGTTGTTTTGTTTTGTTTTTGTAAGATTTATTTATTTTATATATGAGTACACTGTCCCTTCTCTGTCTTCAGACACACCAGAAGAGGGCATCAGATCTCATTACTGATGATTGTGAGCCACCATGAGGTTGCTGGGAATTGAACTCAGGACCTTTGGAAGAGCAGTCAGTGCTCTTAACCGCTGAGCTATCTCTCTAGTCCCTGTTTGTTTGTTTAGTTTGTTTTGTTTTTTGTTGTTTTTAGGACTTTTTTGCTTTTTTTTTTAAGATTTATTTTCTTTATGTATATGAGTACACTGTTACTGTCTTCAGACCACCAGAAGAAGGCATCAGATCCCATTACAGATGGTTGTGAGCCACCACATGGTTGCTGGGAATTGAACTCAGGACCTCTGGAAGAGTAGTCAGTGCTCTAATCCGCTGAGCCATCTCTCCAGCCCTTTGTTTTTGTTTTTGTTTTTGTTTTTGTTTTTAGAGACAGGTTTCTCTAGCCCTGGCTGTCCTGAAACTCACTTTGTAAAACCAGGCTCGTCTCAAACTCACAGAGATCCTCCTGCCTCTGTCCCCTGAGACCTGGGAATAAAGGTATCCACCACATCACCCGGCAAATTTCTACCTTCTTTTACAGGCTGGGTGTTGGGTTATACTCACCCTTACTACCTCCAGTGTGAACAATGCAAGTGATCCCAAGCTGCATTTCAAGACTCTGGGAACATTCCAGAGATGCAGATGTCCACTGTGTTCTGGTATGTGAGAAGGCCCTCAGAGCAGTGACCAAGTGCTTGTGGGTCAGAATGTAAGCTCTCAGCTACTCCCACCCCCCAGGCCATGGCTGCCTGCTGCCTGCTCCCCACTGTGCTAGCCATTGACTCTAACCCTGTAGAACCCTGAGTCCCAAATTATATGCTTTTATTTTATAAGTTGGTCATGGTGTCTTATCACAATAATAGAAAAATAAGACACACCAGACAGTGGTAGCACATGCCTTTAATCCCAGCACTTGGAAGGTAGAGACAGGTGGATTTCTGAGTTTGAGGCCAACCTGGTCTACAGAGTGAGTTCCAGGACGGCCAGGGCTACACAGAGAAACCCTGTCTTGAAAAACCAAAAAAAAAAAAAAAAAGAAAGAAAGAAAAGTAAGAAAAGTAAGACACATGTCCTTTGGCATGGCTTAGACCACATGTCATTGAAACTTTCAGTTGGTAGCTCTGTCTCCTTACAGCTAATCTTTTGTTTGTTTGATTGATTGAAATGGGGTCTTTCTACATAGCTGGGTGTCTTGGAACTTACTATGTAGACCAGGCTGGCCTCAAATTCACAGAGATCTATCTGCCTCTGCCTCTGCCTCTGCCTCCTGAGTTCTGGGATGTAATGATGTGTAGCACCACACCTTAATCACCCAGAAAGTTAAACAAACAAACCTGATTTATTTATTTATTATATGTAAGTACACTATAGCTGTCTTCAGACATTCCAGAAGAGGACATCTGATCTCGGTATGGATGGTTGTGTGCCACCATGTGGTTGCTGGGATTTGAACTCAGGACCTTCAGAAGAGCAGTCAGTGCTCTTAACCGCTGAGCCATCTCTCCAGCACCCCTCCCCCCGTTTTTCCATTTTCCATTGTTCCACTCATTACTTTAACATTCGGTGTCGAAGCCAATGTCCTGACAGACCCTGCCTTCCTTCAGGCCTGGCTCTGCCTCTTCCTTCCAGTCTTCTTTCCCGGTGTTCTTCTTTGATGTTCTGGTTACCTAGTTATTTGTTCATCTCCCTAATTAGTATTCAAGTTTCTTGAAGGCTGACACCATAGTTATCTGTCGTAACCTCATCGTTGGATGCAGGATCTAACGGGTTCCTAGTGCCTGGGAGAAAAGGCCTTCTTCCCATTTCTCCATGATCCAGACTGACCAACTGGTTGATCTAGGCATAAAAATACAGGTGGGCCCCAGGGAAGGAATAGGTGACCCAAGCAGTGGTAGGGCCAGCTAAGCAAGAATCATCTTGGGAGAAGGAGTAGAAGGAAATAGCAGGCCATATCAGCACTACCTGGGGCTTCAATTCCCCATGCTAGAAGGGAAGACAGGAAAGCCTGAGTCAGCGAAGGCCCAGGGGAGAGGGGCATCAGGTTGAGAGGGAGTTGGGTACTGAACTCGGAAGTGCTCCAAGGCCAATCACATGTACTCAGTGTGGGCAATGAGATATCCAACCCTTAAGACATGTTCTGCAGGTTATGCAGAGAAACCTTATCTTAGAAAAAAATGAGGCAAGGGGTGCCGGAGAGATAGCTCAGCGGTTAAGAGCACTGACTCCTCTTCCAAAGCTTCTGAGTTCAAATCCCAGCAACCACATGGTGACTTACTATCCATGAGGAGATCTGATACCCTCATGGTGTGTCTGAAGATAGCTATAGTGTACTTACATATAATATGTATATTTCAAATGTTTACGTGTTTATTTATTCATTTATTTTTTTTTTTTTTTAAGACGGGGAGATTCACTGTGTAGCCCTGGCTGTCCTGGAACTCACTCTGTAGACCAGAAACATGCAGCTGTTTGTCATAAGCATGAGTGTTTGAGCTGTATGTATGCGTGTGCACCTTATCATGTCTGTCTTGTGCCTTCAGAGCCTAGATGAGTGACAGGTTACAGGAAGTTATAAGCCAGCCAATGCGGGTTCTGACCACCGAACGGAGCACCTCTGGAGGAGCAGAGGAAGCTAGGTTCTAGGAACCATCTCTTCAGTCCCAATATTTTTACTTCCTTTCCTTCTTTCTTTCTTTTTTGTTTGCTTCTTTAAAAACACAGACCTGTTATGTGACTATGTTTTTGTTTTAATCCCACGTGTGGGATATGGGGCTGCTTCAGATTGTCCACAGCAGCTGACCCGTGATTTGTCTCATGCTCTGGCAGGAGCGTGGTTTTACCATCTAAAGAGAGTTTACATTTGGAATTCTGGGGAGTCTTAAGAGAATATAAAAATGCCAGCGCCCGAGAGGCTGCTGCATTGCTGGGCTGCCGGTCGGAGATATCCTGACTGCCAAGATCAAACTGCCCCAAGGAGCCGGGCGTGGTGGCGCATGCCTGTAATCCCAGCACTTGGGAGGCAGAGGCAGGCGGATTTCTGAGTTCGAGGCCAGCCTGGTCTACAGAGTGAGTTCAGGACAGCCAGGACTACACAGAGAAACCCTGTCTCGAAAAAACAAAAACAAAAAACCAAACAACAACAACAACAACAACAACAACAACAACAACAAAACTGCCCCAAGGAACTGGAGGCTGCTAAGCAGGAGGAAATAGTCTAAGATGGATGCCTCCTTTCCCCTCTAACCCTCTCTCCTGCCAAGTGTTTGGGAGGTTGGACAGTGTTTGGGAGGTGGTGAGAAAAAATAGTCCAATAAAGTAGCCAAGTCTGGTTACAGATATCTTAAAAGATTACTCTGTGTGTGTGTGTGTGTACATCACATGTATGCAAATGTCCTCTGAGATTCCCTGGAACTGAAGTTAGAATCGACTCTGAGACACTAGATATGGATACTAGAAACCCTGGAAATCCTAGAAACCCAACTCAGGTTCTCTGCAAGGGCAGCGACAATCTTAGCCACTGAGTTATCTCCTCTTTTGTAGCCCAAGATGGCCTGGAACTCCTTCCGTAGTCTTAGAGGACAAGGGACTTCAGTCTCTGCAGGCTGGAGCCACTTTACAGGCTTCAGTATCTACTTAGGCACTGGCGCCTCCTGGTGGGCATCTCTTGTCACTGCGAGCTTCACCCATTAAATGTTCCCGAGCAGGGCTTTCTAGAGGCCAGGAGAAAAGAAGGAAGAGCTTTTGGGCTAACATCCGCTTATTAGTGAGTGCATACCATGTGTGATCTCAAAATAAACAGGTTACAATTCACCCAGCACAGGAAGCTCAAAAAGAAGGAGGACTTAAGTGAGGGTGCTTTGGTTCCTCTAAGAAAGGGAACAAAATAGTCACAGGAGCAATAAGGGAGACAATGTGTGGAGCAGAGACTGTAGTAAAGGCCACCCAGAGACTGCCCTACCTGGGGATTCATCCTATAAACAGTCAACAAACCCCGACACTACTATGGACGACAAGAAGTATATACGAAAAGGAGCATGCCATGGTTGTCTCCGGAAGGGGCCCTGCCAGAACCTTACAAATACAGGAGGCAGATGCTAGCAGCCAACCATTGGACTGGGCATAGGGTCCCCAATGGAAGAGCTAGAGGGTGGTCCAGAGGAGATGAAGGGGTTTACAGCCCCATTGAAGATTTTGAATGATTTCGGACACCCAGACACCCCAAGACTCCCAGGGACTGAACCATCAACCAAGGGGCACACATGGTTCCAGCCAAAAATGTGGCAGAGGAAGGCCTGGTTGGGCATCAGTGGAAGGAATGGTGCTTGGTCAGGTAAAGGCTCAACAGAGGCCCCAACAAAGGGAAACCGAGGCGGGGGAGAGTGTGTCGGGTGGAGAAGCATATCCGTGGAGGCAGGGGGAAGGATTGTGGGAGGTCTTAGGGGAGGGGGGATATTGGGAAAGGTTTTACCATTGGCAATGTAAATAAAGATGATATTCAATAAAAGAAAGAAAGAAAGAAAGAAAGAAAGAAAGAAAGAAAGAAAGAAAGAAAAAAGAAAGAAAAGGAAGAGAGGATGCCAGGAGAGAACTCAGGAAGCAGAATCATGGCAAGAGATCGAGATTTGGGGAGTTTCCTGGGATTGAGCGGGGAGGAAAAGGAACCCGAGCCATGAGAAGCGCCTTCAGATTGAACGAGGGAAGGGAGCGGCCCACAGCTGTTTCCTAACAGGAAAAGGTCGTATTGTGTATGAATTTAAAATACAAGAATGCCGGGCTTTATTTCTAAAATGAATATAGTCTCATTTTTACACACAAAGTGTGAAATAGAGGTGGACCTACTTCTAATAAAAAAACAAACAAGCAACAATAACAAAACCTTTAGCAGTGAAAAACACTTGTGATGGCAATCCCAGAACTTTGGAGGCAGGAGGATCAGAATTTTGAGGTTGTCCTCAGTTACACAGCAAGTTCAAGGTCAGCCTGGGCTATGTGAGACCCTTTTTCAAAAGAAAATAAATATGAGAAAAAGCCATCCCATCTTAGAGTTCCTGGACAGCCAGAGCTGTTACACAGAGAAACCCTGTTTGAAAACGCCAATTGATTGATTGATTGATTGATTGATTGATTGATTGACTGATTAAAATGAAATTAAAGTAGCTGTGATTTTCTATGCCAAAATTCAGGGACTCTCCAAGAATGGGGTTCGCCACCAAACTGAAACACACACGGCAGGGTTACAGTCCAGTAGCTGAGTATGTGCTTGGTATAATACCACCACCAAAAAAATTAAAACTTTTTTTTTGAAAAGGTCACCAGGAACCTTCTCGGAGATAGAGTTTGTGACTTCCATACCATACAAACTTTCACGATATGGTCTTATTTAAAATAAGTCTCCTTGAAGAGGTGATTAAGGATCTCAAGAGGAGATTATCCTAGATTAAGATGATCCCTAAATCCAATAATAGCCCTTATAAACCTGAAGAGGACGATATGCGAAGGAGGCTGTGCTGACACAGGTACCCTGGGCTGACACAGGCTAGCCTGGACTGATGGGCTGAAACCCCGCACTCTGCAGGCTGAGGAAGGAAGATTGTTGAGAGTTCCAGGACACCTTAGACTATATTATGAGTTATATATGAATATATCCTGGGCTACAGTGTAAGGTGCTGGGGGGGGGGTGCCTGGAGAGACGGCTCAGCACCTAAGAACAATGCTGTGCTTCCAGAGGACCTGAGTTCAATTCCCAGCACGCAGATTGTGCCTCACAGTCACCCACAATGGAATCCAATGCAGGCACACGTGCAAATCAAGCTCTCATATACATAAATAAATAACTTTTTTTTTTAAAGAAAAGTTTAGGGGCTGGAGAGATGGCTCAGTGGTCAAGAGCACTGACTGCTCTTCTGCCAGTTCCAAGTTCAAATCCCAACAACCACATGGTGGCTCACAACCATCTGTAATGAGATCTGACGCCCTCTTCTGGAGTGTCTGAAGACAGCTACAGTGTACTTACATATAATAAATAAATAAATAAATCTTTTAAAAAGAAAAGAGCCGGGCGGTGGTGGCGCACGCCTTTAATCCCAGCACTTGGGAGGCAGAGGCAGGTGGATTTCTGAGTTCGAGGCCAGCCTGGTCTACAGAGTGAGTTCCAGGACAGCCAGGACTACACAGAGAAACCCTGTCTCGAAAAACCAAAAAAAAAACAAAACAAAAAAAAAAAAAAGAAAAGAAAAGTTTAAAAACAAACACAGCCAGGGCTATACAGAGAAACCCTGTCTCAAAAAACAAAAACAAAAACAAACAAAGAAACAAACGGGGCCTATGAGAAGGGTCTGTGGGTAAAGGTAAATGGGTAGTTCCTCCCGGAACCCACATGCTGAAAGGAGAGAACTGACTTCATAAAGTTGTTCTTTTATTTTTATATACACATCACAGCAGATGTGTGCGCGCGCGCGCACACACACACACACACACACACACACACACACAATCACACAGAATAAATGGAAATGCAATATAACAGGCAAAATCAAAATACAAAACAAGACCCACCAAGGGTTTCTTGTTGGCACTAGAAACCAGGGGAGTGTTGAGCGATGGACTGTCCCTGGACGCCTGCATAAGAAGCTGGCCCTGTCTTCAGAACTGTGGGCGTGTGGTCGGGACTTAGTTGAGTGACAGGGCACTTGCCTAGCATGCTCAGGTCCTCGGGTTCAGTTCCTAGCCAGGCAAAGCTACGAGGGATAAACTTCTCCTATAGTATGTCAGCAAACTCATGATAATTTGTTATGTCAGTTCTAGTAAACTAAAGTGTTTACAAGAGTGACCAGTCCTTCTTGGTTGACTGTCCTTATCACGGGTGGAGACTATATATTTTTTAAAGATTTATTTATTTATTTTTATGTATACAAGTACACTGTAGCTGTTTTCAGACACACCAGAAGAGGGCATCAGATCCCATTACAGATGGTTGTGAGCCACCATGTGGTCACTGGGAATTAAAGTCAGGACCTTTAGAAGAGCAGTCAGTGCTCTTAACCACTGAGCCATCTCTCCAGCCCTTTGTTTTTAGGCCACATTTACAACAAATTGCTGAGACTCCCATATGGTCTCTTGCCAGACTGAGGATGAAGTTAAGCTTAGGCTTAACTTGAACTTCCAGACAGAGCTGCTGTGCTTGCCCAGGGTCTAGCTAGTACTGCCCAGGATCCAAAGCTCTGCGTTCAGTTGATTCCACATGGAGCAAGGTCTCCATGCACTGAAGAGCCTTCTTCAAAGCTTGTAGAAACTGTATGTGGTGATGTACTCCTTTAATCTCAGTCAGAACTGGGAGGCAGAGGCAGGCAGATCTCTCTATGTTCCAGGCCAGCCTGGTCTACATAGTGAGTTTCAGTGTATACAGAGCTACACAAAGAAACCCTGTCTCGAAAACAATCAAAGATTTCATCAAGTCCCATTCCCTTCCCTCTTTTTTTATCAGAAAGGGTCTAAGTCCCTTTTAACTTATTTACTTATTTTAAAATTTATTTTTTATTTTATTTTTTGCATATGGGTGCTTGGTATGAATATGTGTCTGGGCACCATTTGCATGCCTGGCGTCCTAGGAGACCAGAAGGCATTGAATCCTCTGAAACAAAAGCTACTGTAAGCCGGGCGTGGTGGCGCATGCCTGTAATCCCAGCACTTGGGAGGCAGAGGCAGGCGGATTTCTGAGTTCAAGGCCAGCCTGGTCTACAGAGTGAGTTCCAGGACAGCCAGGACTACACAGAGAAACCCTGTCTCGAAAAACCAAAAAGAAAAAAAAAAAAAAAAAAAGCTACTGTGATCTTTTATATGGGGTGCTTTGGATTATGGAGTTGTGGATGGTTGTGAGCCACCATGTGGGTGCTAGGACTTGAACCACCTTCCTCTGCAAGAGCAATGGATGAACCCTTTTCCAGCCTTTCTCTCTCCCCTCTTCCTGTTCCTCCCTCCCTCTCCCCCCTCCCCTTTGTACCTTGGCTTCCAATGCCATTCCTCTACCTCCTGAGTGCTGGAATTACCCGGAAATGCCAGAATACCCAGTTCTACTTAATGCTGGGCATCAAACCCAGGGCTTCATTAATTCTAGGCAGGTACGAAACCATCTCCATCTCTACTTCTCCTAGTTATGGAAAAAAGCCTACCTCAGAGCAAGGACCTCTCTCTCGGCTTTGAACCCTGTTTGTATTGCATTTTACATGCCAGCAGTGTTCCTGGAGACTCCCTGGATAATATGTGTGCTACTGTCTGGTACTAAAGCTTGAACCCGGGGCCTTATGTATACTGGTAACAGGCTCTCCTGAGCCACACCCCAGCCCCAGAGCACCTAAGAATTTTAATCTTGTCTTCACTACCTATTGGTTATATAACTCTGAATGTGTCTCCCATCCTGCACCTGGGCAGTAGTAACTACCTTCCAAAGATGCTTTGGAGGTTAACAAGAGAATAAGTATGGTGGACATTACTTGAAAACTAAAATTTTGGGGAGGGGGTTCTCACTATGTAGATCTGGCTGTCCTAAAACTTATCATTCAGACCAGGCTGGTCTCAAACTCACAGAGATCCACCTCCCTCTGCCTCCCAAGTGCTAGAGTTAAAGATGTGTGCTACTAGCCGGGCTTGGGAGGCAGAGGCAGGTGGATTTCTGAGTTCGAGGCCAGCCTGGTCTACAGAGTGAGTTCCAGGACAGCCAGGACTACACAGAGAAACCCTGTCTCGAAAAACCAAAAAAAAAAAAAAAAAAAAAAAAAAAAGAATAAAAAAGGTGTGTGCTACTATGTCCAGCCTACAGTCTGTAAGTTCTTTTTGTTGTTATTTTGAGAGACTGGGTCTAATTTCTAATTTTAGCCTGGACAGGCCTAGAACTCACAACAATGCTCCTCTCTCAGACTCCCACTTGCTGGGATTACAGATCCAAGTCATCAAATGTAGCTTAGATTCTTTACATAATTTTTTTTGTTTGTTTGTTTTTGTTTTTCGAGACAGGGTTTCTCTGTGTAGCCCTGGCTGTCCTGGAACTCACTCTGTAGACCAGGCTGACCTCCAACTCAGAAATCTGCCTGCCTCTGCCTCTCAAGTGCTGGGATTAAAGGTGTGTGCCGCCACCGCCTGGCTCTTTACATAATTTTTGAAGAACACTAATAATCATAAACATTAGTGGTCTTGGGGCTGGAGAGATGAATCCACAGTTAAGAGCAAGTATTATTCTTGTAAAGAATCAGAATTAGGTCCCCAGCATCAACAGCAGGTGATTCAAAACTACCTGTAACTCCAGGTCTAGGGGAGGGGGCACCCTTTTCTAGCCTCTTTAGGTGTACACACACACACACACACACACACACACACACACACAAATAAAAATCAGACTGGGTTTGGTGGTACACACCTTTGGTCCTTTAGTCCCAGTCCTCAGGAGGCAGAAGCAGGCTGGGAGTTTAATACCAGTCTCATTTATATCACAAGTTCCGGGCCAGATAGTGAGATTTTGTCTCCAAAAAACAAAAACAACAAAAAAATGTTATTTTTAAGAATTTATAGGCTGGAGAGATGGCTCAGTGGTTAAGAGCACTGGCTGCTCTTCCAGAGGTCCTGAGTTCAATTTCCAGCAACCACATGGTGACTCATAATCATCTGTAATGGGATCTGATGTCTTCGGCTGGCCTGTAGGTGCACAGATAGAGCACTCATATAGACAACATAGTTTTTTAAAAATTTTTAGCTGGGTGGTATTGGCACCTGGGACTTTAATCCCAACACTGGGGAGGCCGAGGGAGGTAGGTTGAGGTCACTCTGAGTTTGAGGCCAGCCTGGTCTACAGATACAGAGAAAGTTCCAGGACATCCAGGCCTACATAGAGAGACCCTGTCTTAAAAAAACCAAAGGAAAGAAATATATGTGTACGGTGCACACTATTAATCCCAGCACTCAAGAAGCAGACGGAAGGCCAGGCAGTGGTGGAGCACGCCTTTAATCCCAGCACAGACAGGGTTTCTCTGTGTAGCCCTGGCTGTCCTGGAACTCACTCTGTAGACCAGGTTGGCCTCCAACTCAGAAATCCACCTGCCTCTGCCTCCCAAGTGCTGGGATTACAGGCGTGTGTCACCACGCCCGGCTAACATTTGCTTTTTTATTTTTGAAATTTTTGTGTAGTGGCAGCAGTGTCTGCAGAGACCAGAGCCATCCGAGCTCCTGGAGCAGGAAGGATGGGTGGTTGTAAGCTGCTTGCCCTGGGTTCAGGGAACTAAATTCAGGTCCTCTAGAAGGGCAGTGGGTGTTGGAGGTCTCAGTCTTCCCGTGTCTCTCTGGCTGTCCTGGCACTCACTATATAATCTGGGCCGACCTGGAACTCATTGAGATCCTCCTGCCTCTGTTTCCTGAGTGCTGGAATCAAAACTGAGCAGTACCATGCCTGGCTTCTGGAATTCTTTTATACAGGAAGAAACAGAGGCACAGAAGTTTAAATCCTAAGGGAAGTTTGCAAAGTAAATATAGCAGAATTATATTATTCAAAGAAAAGAAATAATGAAATATATTGTGCGAAGAAGTGAGATTCTAAAGTCAATGCATATGTAAGAATTGGATATTATTGGGGCTGAAGAGATGGCTCAGTGGTTAAGAACACTGACTGCTCTTCCTGAGGTTCAGAGTTCAATTCTCAGCTATCACATGGTGGCTCACAACCATTTATCATGGGATCAGATTCCCTTTTCTGGTGTGTCTGAAGACATCGACAATGTACTCATATACATAGAATAAATAAATCTTTTAAAAAAAGAATTAAATATTGTCAAAATTAACTGTGGGAAATTCCTTAAATAGTCCACTTAGTAAGTTCAACTGAGAGAGTTTTTCCTTTATCTGGAGACACTTCAATGATTAAATACTAGGTTTGGTATTTAGTTTGGGTCTAAGTTGTAAATAATGCTTGGTTTTGATTTCTGAGACAGGGGCTGGCCTGAAACCGTCCATGTGAACCTAGCTGGTCTTGAGTTCACAGATACACCTGCCTCTAACCCAAAGAGCAAGAATTAAAGACGTGGGTCACTATGCCCAGCCTGAAAAATGCTTAAATTCATAAGCTGATGACGTCACGGAGCTCCTGCAGATTTGTCTTTCACTGAGGACACACAGTTGTACTGGCCCTGGGTTAACTGTGCCAATAGGAGAAATAAGAGAGCTCCAATATAGCTCTTTTATAGCCTGGAGGAGAAACCCCATCTTGAAAACCCAGAGACACAGAGAGAGATTGGAGAGAGAGAGAGAGAACAAGAGAGAGAGAGAGAGAGAGAGAGAGAGAGAGAGAGAGAGAGAGAGAGATCCATTGTGATTGAAGATCTATTTACCATGTGTGCCTCCTACCCAAGGCTAGCTATTCCAAATTGAAGGTAGTGATGACTGGCTGTCCTGGAATTCACTCTGTAAGCCAGTCTGGCCTCAAACTCACTGAGATCTGCCTGCCTCTTCTTCCTGAGTGCTGGAATCAAAGGTGTGTGCCTGGCCTCTGTTTAGTGTTTTTACTTAAAGATCTGTCTGTTGTTATTTTATGTGTATGTGTGAATGCCTGCATGTACAGATGTGCAACGACACTGATGCTGGTGTCCTTAAAGAGCAGAACAGGGCACTGGGTCCCCTAGAACTGGAGTTCCGAGAGGCTGTCATAGCAGGTGCTCTTAATTGAACCATCTCTCCAACCCTGAAGCCTGATCTTTCTGCCTCTATCTCCTAAGTACTAAGATTACAGCCCTATGCCAAACTCCTGGGTCTTTGTGGTTGTTTTTGACTTGTTTGTTTTTGAGTCATGATCTTACTGTGTAGCCTCTGCTGGCCTGGAGCTTGCTATGTAGACCACACTAGCCTCAAGCTGGGACCAAAGGAGAGCATCACTATGCCCTGCGCATTTGTTGTTGTTGCTGTTGTTGTTGTTGTTGAAGATTTTGTTTCATTTTTGTTGTGTTTTTGTTTTGTTTGACACAGGTTTTCTCTGTGTAACAGCCCTGGCTGTCCTGGAACTTGCTCTGTAGAACAAGCTGGCCTTGAACTCTCAGAGATGCCTCTGCCTCCCAAGTGTATGATTAAAGATGTGGACCATCAGCACCTAGCCACTTTTTTTAAATTTATTTTTTTGCTCTATATTCCAGACTGGAACTTGTGGGTAATCCTCCTGCTTCAGTCTCCTAAGGGCTTCCAGGCCTTTATTTTTCTCTTAAGTACTATTTTTTTTAATCATGTGTATGTGTTTGCCATATGTGTATCTGGTACCTCTAAGTGACAAACAGGTAGATATCCCAGAAGGTGGCATTAGAATAATTCCCTGCCCACTGTGAGTGCAGGGAATTAAACTTGGGTCCTTCTGGAATAATGTTTTTCCTTTATTTTAAGGATTTATTTTATATGTGAGTACACTGTAGCTTTCTTCAGACACTCCAGTAGGAGTGTCTTATTACAGATGCTAGTGAGCCACCATGTGGTTGCTGGGATTTGAACTCAGGACCTCTGGAAGAGCAGTCAGAGCTCTTAACCGATCAGCCATCTATCTGTCCAGCCCCTTCTGGGATAACTTTTTTTTTTTTTTTTTTTTTTTTTTTTTTTTTTTTTTTGGTGTTTAGAGGCAGGGTTTCTCTGTGTAGCTCTGGCTGTCCTGGAACTCACTCTGTAGACCAGGCTGGCCTCGAACTCAGAAATCCGCCTACCTCTGCCTCTGCCTCTGCCTCCCAAGTGCTGGGATTACAGGTGTGTGCCACCACCGCCCAGCCTGGGATAACTTAATACATACTCTTGACCACTGGGCTATTCTCTGATCCTGGACTACGGATTCTTTTTTTTTTTTTTAAAGATATATTTATTATGCCGGGCGGTGGTGGTGCACGCCTGTAATCCCAGCACTTGGGAGGCAGAGGCAGGCTGAGTTCAAGGCCAGCCTGGTCTACAGAGTGAGTTCCAGGGCTGCCAGGGCTATACAGAGAAACCCTGTCTCAAAAACCCACAAAAAGAAAAAAAAAGATATATTTATTATATGTAAGTACACTGTAGCTATCTTCAGATACATTAGAAGAGAGCGTCAGATCTCACTATGGATGGCTGTGAGCCACCATGTGGTTACTGGGATTTGAACTCAGGACCTTCAGAAGAGCAGCAGATGGCTCTTAACTGCTGAGCCATCTCTCCAGCCAAATTAATAATTTTGTTTGTTTGTTTGTTTGTTTCGAGAGAGGGTTTCTCTGTGTGGCCCTGGCTGTCCTGGAACTCACTCTGTAGACCAGGCTGGCCTCATACTCAGAAATCCACCTGCCTCTGCCTCCCAAGTGCTGGGATTACAGGTGTGCGCCACCACCGCCCTGCTTGGACTACTCGGATTCTTTAATCCAGCTCAGGCGAGGATCCCAGCATGAGTGTTTGATGTTCATGCAGAACAATCTACGTGGTAATCATAAAGTCTGGAGAAAATGAGATGACTATACACCGCCAGGGTGCCCCACCCTCCCCATCCTGCACAGGCTGTCTACCTCACTCAACAGGTTGGCCTGGATTTTTCTGATGGGCACCTCTCCACACAGAATATAGCAAGAGTATGAGAACGTCTGAGGGAAGGTTTCCTGACTGGGAATGATCCCTTTGAAGCAGGGACAGAAATGAGACAGCATAAGCCAGTCAGGACACCAAGAATCTGAGGGTCCTCTCTGAGTGGACACTAGTGCTCTGGGATTCTGGGGCAGACTGGGGAAGAGGCCCAGGGAGAAAGTTCTAGATGAAGGAAAGTTAAACCATGCTGGTTCCACATGTGTATTGCACCATTTGGGCACCTCCCCTACCCCAACCTAACTAAACAAACAGTGTTTTAAAGCACATAAAAGTTAGACGCGCTGTTGCTGTGGGAAATTCCACCCACAGGAAGGATATGCTTGCATACAGCTGATGGTGCGCGCGAGCGTGCTTGCGTGTGTGTGTGTGGGGGGGGGGCGGGGCGGGAAGAGGGAATGTGTGTTTGGCGGCCAGAGGTGGATATTAGTGTGTATGTGTCTATTCAGAGGCTGGAGGCGGCAACTGAGTGTGTGTGCTTGGGCATGTGTGCGAGTGTGTGTCCAGAGGCCCTGTGGACACTGACTTTCTTGCTCTTTCATTCTTGGACTTGTTCCCTTAAGACCTGGATTTGGCAGGCAGGCAGCAAACCTGTAATCCTCCTGCCTCTGAACCCCCTCGGTGCTGGGGAAGCACTCAGTCATGCAGCCCTTTTTGTAGGTGCTGGATAGGAGCAAGTGTTCTTCCTCTCCGAGCCCTTCTCCCAGTCGTCATTCCCCAGGAAACTGCAGGTCTCCTACCCCTGGGGAGATTAAGCTGGGGGTGGGTAGGAAACTCAGTCACATCAGACTGGGGGACTGAGTAGAGTCAAGAAAAGGCAAAGGTGGGAGACAGGTGGAGGCAGGAAAGCCAGGGGACTGGGGTAGAGGGGCTAAGTGCCGGATGACTCGACTTGTGAAAAGTGGGAGAAGGGGTCAGGCGTTGTTCTGGAGAAGTTCCTGGTAATGAAATATACAACTCCCAGGGCGGTTCATGGGTGCACCCTCCTGCGCTTGGAAATCGAGGAGAGAGAGTAGCGAGTCTGAGGCCAGGCTAAACCATAAAGTTTGTTCTAGGCCAGTCTCTGCTACCCAGGTCCTGTTTGGAGAAAAGAATGAGAAACAGAAAAAGACGGTTCAAGAGCAGTGCAAAGGAATCCCAGCCTAGATAGGGATCTCCCGAGGAGCCTTGAGCCGCCAGAGATGAGGAGTGGACAGTCGGGGGAAGGGGACATATAAAGGGCGGTTATGGCTGGCCGGAAGTAGGCGGTGGATGGCGCTTGGTGCGCGCTGAGGGAACAGTCTCTCAGGGTGACAGCCTGAACAAGCACACCACCAGGAAGAGTCCTGGACACGCACCAGGCACGTGGCCAGCTGCAATGGCTAGTGCTTACTGTCAGTTGTACGGAAGTTATCATCACCTAGGAGATGGGCCTCTGGCACACCTGCTGGGGGCTGTCTTGATGGCACGGAAAGTGGGAAGACCCAGCCACTGTGGGCAGAGCCATTGCCTGGCTGGAATCCTGCACTGTGTGGAGAACAGAACACACATGCATGGCTGCTCCACGCTGGCTATGACATGACCAGCTCTCTGGAGTTCCGACCTCCGACTTCCCCTAGATGGGGGACTATCATCTTGAATTGTGAGCGGAAATGAATCCTTTCTCCCTTAATTGTTTTTGTCAGCATTCGGTCATGGGAATCAACCATGTAATTAAGCCACCAGCGACCATATTTCAAGAGGGTGGTGTTGGGCTTCAACTATTTTCTCAAGCAAGTCCTCACCCCAGTTAAGTGTTTACCATGTGAGCATTAGGACTTCAGTGGATCCTAAGTACCGCATACAGAGCAGGGAGGAGCTGTGAGGGCAGAACCCCAGTGCCAGGGGCACAGAAGCAAATGGACCCCTGGAAGTCACTGGACTGTCAGCCTGGCCACACCAGTGAGGCTCAGTGTTAGTGAGGGCCCCAAAGTTAGTCCTCAGTTCTGGGGGTGGGGGGTGGGGTGGGAGATTGAGAGAGAGAGAGAGAGAGAGAGAGAGAGAGAGAGAGAGAGAGAGAGAAGCTGTGTGGTGGTGGCACAAGCCTTTAATCCCAGTATTTAGCAGAAAGAGGGAGCCTTTCATCCCAGCACTTGTGACAGAGAGACAAGTGGATCTCTGTAAATTCGAAGTCAGCCTGATCTGTAAGACAGGACAGCCAGGACTACACAGAAAAACTGTGTCTCAAACAAACAAGCAAGCAAACAACAAAGACAAAGCAAAACACATGAAAAAAAAAGTGGACAACTGAGGAACAGACCAGATGTCAACCTCTGGCCTCCAAACACATCCGTGAATTACACACACAGATGCAGACAGACACACAAGTACATACACACACCACACAAACACAACATATAAATGAGTGAGGAGGCACAGTGGTGCACACCTGTGCTTACAGTACTTGGAAGCTAGAGGCAGGAGCATCACCACAAGTTCACGGCCAGCCTGGTCTATCCGTTAAGTTCTATGCCAGCCAGGGCTATACAGTGAGACTCTGAGGAAAACAAGGCAGTGCGGAGTCAGGGGATGGAGCTCGGGGCTGACTTAGCATGCAGGAGGCTCCTCCTTCAGGCCCCCGCGTGGCACAGACAGGATCTTAGGCCCTCACTTATCCCAGCATCTGGCTGGTAAAGGCAAGAGGATCGAGCTCAAGGTATCATAACCTCAGGCCTTCCAGGATATGTGAGACCATCCCCAAATCACCACGTAAGTTTCTTTCTTTCTTTTCTCTTCTCTTCTCTTCTCTTCTCTTCTCTTCTCTTCTCTTCTCTTCTCTTCTCTTCTCTTTTCTTTTCTTTTTTCTTTTCGGGTTTCTCTGTGTAGCCCTGGCTGTCCTGGAACTCACTCTGTAGACCAGGATGGCCTCAAACTCAGAAATCCAGTTTCAAAAGCCCAATTCCCTAGGCTGGAGAAAAAACCTGCAAGTGTGAAGTCATCTTCCATTCTCACTGGTAACATTCCCAGGCTCCGCAACAGAACCATCTCCTACGTTTTGTAGGTTTCATGGAAGACACCAGGGTGCATAGAGAAGCCCTTGAGATGGGTCTCTTGGGAAGACACACCACACAAACGAGTCAGTAGAAAACAGAACTATCCCGAGCCATCAGGGCTGGCGAAGACAAAGCCGACATCTTTGAAACCTGGCCTAACTAGAGAAGTAATGTCTCAAAACCCTTCGGTTTTTGAGGTAAGAGTCTGCTACACGGGTGTCCAAAGTCCTACTTTGGGTTGCCTTCCCTTCAGCCTAACCCAGGACAGCGACAGCACCTCTGAGCCCTTGTCTAACGTTCCCTCCTCCAGCTACAGTTCCTGACCTCTCACTTTCTACCAGTTTTCAAGATAAAACTGTACTTGGTCAAAGAGAGCTACGGGAAGGGCTGCGAAGGCCAGCTTCTTCTTTAGGAAAGGGACTTGCGGTCAGACCGAAGGGTGCAGGCTTGGCTAGAGTGATCCTTTTTTAAACATTTATTTTTATTTTATGTATATGGGTGTTTGCCTGCATTTGTTATGTGCACTTCCTATATGCCTGATGCTCTCGGAGACAGAAGAGGGCGCCCGAACCTTCAGAACTGGGCTTCAAGCGGTGTTTCCAGGAGCTGCGTAGGTTCTGGGAACTCTGATTCTCGTCAGAACAGAAAATGTTTCTTTTTTTGTTTGTTTGTTTTTTTGTTTTTCGAGACAGGGTTTCTCTGTGTAGTCCTGGCTGTCCTGGAACTCACTCTGTAGACCAGGCTGGCCTCGAACTCAGAAATCCGCCTGCCTCTGCTTCCCAAGTGCTGGGATTACAGGCGTGCGCCACCACGCCCGGCCAGAAAATGTTTCTAACTGCTGAGCCACCTCTCCTGCTTCCCCTTTGGAAAGGAGTTGGAAGTGACGCCAGCTTAAAGGTGCTGTAGGTTGTGTAAGGCTAGGTGGGGTCTGAAGCATTAGGGCTCAGGTTAGATGTATCCAGGCCAGGAACTGTGGGAAAGGGGGTGAGGACAGTAAAATTGAGAGAGTAAGGGTTGCTGAGGTTGTGGTTGCAACTGGAAGAGACGGAGACAAGTTCTTCAGCAGTACGCCGGAGCCTGGGACTAACCCACACCTGTAGATCTGACAGAGCATGGGTGTCTTGGCTGGACTCTCCCTTTGTTTACCTCAGAAATTGCTTTTACTTGTGGTGGTGGGGTTCCCCACAGGGCCTGCTGGGGGACACTGGGGAGGAGCCAGATCTGGGGCTCCAGAGGAAACTGCTGACCAGTTTCCTGAGTTCAAATATTGAGTTCCCCTGTCTCTTGGGCCCATCCTTTTTCGCCAAGCAGAGCAGGGCAGGGCCTGCACCTCTCTTTTTCACTGATAGAGTGCACAAAGAGTGAGCTAACGTTCAACTCAGTCTCAAAACAGGATCCAACAACTCAACACAACCTCACTGCTAAACCGCATTCATTTTCTTTTTCTTTCCTTTCCTTTTTTTTTTTTTTTTTTTTTTGGTCTTTTCAAGACAGGGTTTCTCTGTGTAGCACTGGCTGTCCTGGAACTCACTCTGTAGACCAGGCTGGCCTCGAACTCAGAAATCCACCTGCCTCTGCCTCCCAAGTGCTGGGATTAAAGGCGTGCGCCACCACCGCCCGGCTACCACATTCATTTTTGATACATCTTCATTCGTACTTGGAGCCTACTCCATGTACCTCACGGTTTCTTTGTCTTCTCAGTACTACACCCCTTCCACGCAGAATTGGGTCTGGGAACTAAGAGGACTCCATTGATACTTGATGAATGAATTCTCCTCCAACACACATATATAAACATGCACACACTTGTCCACATACACATTAACATACTTTACATACATATCTAGGACCTCCTCAGCCTCCCAGTCATATGCATAAATACACTGGCACACACTTAGGCCAAATGTACACTCTATACCAAACACAGAGCGCCTGCAGGTATTACCCAGTATGCTGAATGAGAAAGCAGTGGCCTCTGCATGTGTATGCGTGCATGAGTGCGTGTTCACGTCCTTGGGGTCTTGAGGCCCTAGGATGGCAAAAGGACAGGTCACTGTGGAGGATGGGAGTATGTCAGCCAGACACTTCTTTCCTCTGATATCAACACTGTCTACCAGGTTTATTTGCAGATCCACAGAGGCCTCAGTAGGGAATCGTCCGAGGCTTAACCTGTCAGGATAGACACGGGGTGGGGGTATCATGGATGGAGGACCCGAGCTGTAACCCACAGCAGGGTCTCTATCTTGACATTCTCTTGAATGGTGGGGAAGTAGGGCTTGGGCTTAGTAGCTAAGATGCTATTTCTCCCATCTCCCTATGGAACTTAGGTGGCTGCAACCAAAGTTGGCAGGAGACAATTCTGCGGGGCCTTGGGGTTGGGGGGAGAGGCTGGTTTAGACCTCATCTGAGATGAGGACTTGGGGGTGTTTTCTTTTTTAGGACTCTCCCAGAAATCATCAGTCTCAGAGGCTCTAACTGCCCCAAGGTCCTAATCACAAGACTTCCTTCCAAGAACCCCTTTCCCACAATCGGTCAACATCTTCATCCAGGGATCTTCCGGGAGGCCTGCTTCAGAGTGCAGGAACCCTGCAGGGCTAGAGGTAAGGGGCAGCAGTTGGGATGGGGGCGGGGGTGAGGAAACAGCATCTAAGGTATTGGGGCTAGGGTCCGATTCCTAGGAAGAAAGTTTGGAACCTGGAATGAAAGGTAGATTCAGGACAGCTCTGCTGAGAAAGGACGGAAGAAATCCCTGAGAAAGCCTGCCCCCGACCCAAGGGATTCTGTGTATGTAGCCCTGGAACTCACTAGATAGACCTGGAGACCTGGCTGGTTTTGAACTCATAGTCTCTTGCCTCTGAGTGCTACCACGCTTGACAAACTTTACCAATGACTAACCAGGACACTCTCAAACCAAAAAGTCTCTTTATTGATTGGTACCATACATGACTCAAATGGCCAAAAAAAGGAGAAAAAAATTTAAAAATTTTTTTTAAAAATGAAAAAAGATTTAAAAAAAAAAAAAAAGGAAAGAAAAAATAGGGGGAAAAAATCATTAAAGTGGGGACGGGCTATCCTCTTCACTCCACCTTTTCCTTTGGCTCCTGACAGTATCCTCCCAAAAGTGGCTGGCACAGAGGACTCAGGGCGCAAGGGACCCCACAATCCAAAAGGGAGAATGGGGAGAGAGGAGGCACCCACACACGCTGGGGCTACCCACAGGAAGAGGCAGCAGAGAGAGCCCCAGAACCCCGCTTTGGCCTCGCCTCACCCTGAGCCTCCCTCCGCATGCTGCGACCACGGTCTGGAGCTGAGGACGCTGGCTGCTCCTCCGTCTGAGCAAACACGGGGAGAGGAAGGTGTGCCTCAGCTGTGGGGAGGACGGACGCCTTTCTCTCCCGGCCAGCCTTAGTGGCTCTTTTCCCTTATCAGAGATGGTAGGACTGGATACAGAGTCTGAAGGGCTGGGAGAGGAGAGGGGAGTTCTGGAGCAGTGGACAAGGCCCTCTCATCCTATTCCTGACACACCAGACAAAAACCACAGTGACAAACAAAGCAGCCTCCTTCCCTCTGTGCTCCCGAGGGAGGGAGGAGCCTCCCCACCCATCCGAATCAGCTGCTCTAGTAGAGGACTGTAAAAATACACACTGCGGAGGGTGGGGCTCAGGGGACTCACAGGACCAGGCCAGGTCAGAGCCCTGAAGGCTGGGAGACAGACAACAGGGGGTTGTCAAAAAAAAGTAGTCACCAAAGATCCCATCCCCAAACAATGACATGCTGCTCCAAACTCGTCACCCCAGAGGGAAAGAGAAGAGAGATGGCGAAGACTCCTTGGTCTAAAGTGGCTCAAACTGTCTAAAACAGTGTGCACACCCCCGGCCCAACACCCACCCCCACCTGCCCTAGGCCCTTCGTCTGCCAGGAGGGAGGTAGCTGGGTTTTCCACTGGGGAATAGGGGAACATGAGTGACTTTTTTTTAATTTACATTTTTAATAATATTATTTTTTTAAAAACTTGGAGCTGGGTAAGTGGCAAAAGGGAGGAGCCCAGAATTTACCCTCTGTTGACAGCCACCCAGGGAAAGGGCATTCAACCAAGGCCCCAACATTCAGCCCCTGAGGGCTGTAGGTATAAACCCCAGGATCAAAGGGATAAATCAGGAAGATGGGGCACCCAGAACCTGGGGTAATTATGGGGGCAAATGCCCTGGGGAGAGGAGGGTCAGGACATTTCTCAGAGGCCCAGGGTCCACATAGGCATCCACATGAGTACCCCCTTTTCCCAAAAGGCTCTGCAGGGGCCAGGCCCAGTCCAGGGCAACTGGGGGGCAAATCTTGGCACCTGCCCCCAGCGAGTCCAGCCCCTCCCTGAAGTGGGTGGATGGAGGTTGCCCATTTCAGACGCCCAGTCTCTCCATTCTGTCTTCTGCTCCCTGGAGCTGGGAGGGGTAGGCAGGCAGAGCGCTGGGAGGCCGTGGTAGGGCCGTTACTGGGAAGCCTGTGACGTGGGATTCTCCGATTTGCTTTCTTGGCTGGACGGAGGCTTGCTGTTCCAGGGGCTGTTGGCGCCCAGTGCAGGGGAGTTGTTAAAGCTGTCCTCGTCGTCAATGCCGTTGGCCGCGTCAAACTGGGTGTTCTCCAGCCGAGTGATGAGCCTCTCGTCCTCGTCCCCGAACTCCCCGCCCATCAGGGTGGGCTCCCCCACCACCATCACATCCTGAGAGTGGCGGAGGTCCCCAAACATAATCGGGGCAGGGGCTCGCCCGACCCAGGGCAGCAGATATCCCCAGAGCCCCCATACCCTCCCTAGAAGCTCAACACCCCGCCCGCTCTTCAGACCCAAGTTTAAAATCCCAACTTCTGACACCCTCAGCTCCTGGATTCCTTCCCAAAAAAGGACTCCAGAGCATCATAGCCTTTGGCCCCTACCCATTGGATTCTGGAAAGAAATATCCCCTTACTCCCCTAGCTCCCTAATGCATCTCCCTCAGCTTTTAGGGGACCCTTAAACTTCTGTCCATAGTATGTTAAGGGTGAGCAAATCAAAATGAAAGTGACCATGTATGTGCACGAATGTGTGTGTATTCTACATATGCGGCATCCAACTCGGCACGGCCTTCTATCATGTGTATTCTGATGGTATGTGCCTGCCACTCAGAATCTGCTCTGAATGCCTTGTGTTCTCACGGCTGATCCTGTCCCACGCTCTGTGTGCCTGCGGCTGAGCTTGTGTGATCACAACCATGCATGCATGTGCCTGGCAAAGATCCTCTCTTCAGCAGAAGGAGTCAGACCATGCCGGCTCTGGAGTACACGGGGAAACTGCCTTGCGTCCCTTCCTGCTAGCTCAGGCTTACACGGGGGTCAGGGGTGAGCGGTGGGGCAGCCCAGAAGAGAAGAAAGCCGAGATGCTTACAGGTACCTGGCTGGAGAGCGCGAAGGTGCTGGCTGGGCTCTTCTTCTTGCTGTTGCTGTTGTTCGTGTTGCCGCCGCCCGAGCTCATGGTGCTACCCCCTGACATCTTCCGTTTCCTCCGTTTGCTGGGCTGCTGCCGTGCAGGCTCCGCTGTGCCAGAGAAAGAGAAGACTCAGGTGGGAGAGGGCCCTGGATCCCCGCTCTCCATTCCCACTCCTCAGAAGCCTGCTTTTACCCTGTTCTCAGTCTTGGAGTCCCAGGAGTAAGAAAGGAGCGGAGGGAACTTCGTGTCAGGAGGAGATAAAAGCTCCAGCCTCGGGTGTCCCGTCAAGAGCCTGTTGAGGGCTGGGGCAAGGCACTCACCGGGAGGTGCTACCATGCGCTGCCACTTCTGGAAAAGGCAGGTCTTGAGGCAGTCTCGGGGGCTGAGGCTGTAGGTCTTGTGGCGGGACATGAGTTCCTGCATGGGCTCGAGTATCACACAGAGCTGGGGGGTAGACCAGAAGGAGGATTAGATTGTGAGGGGAGAGACTTGGAGCTCAGAGGGGAGTAGCTGGGACAGCCCCAGAGTCTTACTCGGAGGTAGTTGAGAGTGGAATTGGACAGCCCACACCGGGTAATGTTTTTGGAGAGCTGATCCAGCATCTGGGGGTCCTGGGCCTAGAGAGGGAGAGAGAACACTGGCATCTGGTCATCTGAGCACGAGACAGAATGAGACAAGGGCTAGTGGTAAACCCATCTCTCCTCGCCTCCCCTGGTCTGAGGCTCTGCCCACAACTCACGTGCATGGCCAGGATACTCCTGGGGATGAGCTCTCTGTGCTGCCGGATACTGAAGTGCCACGTCTTTATCCGCATCATGTCGTCAAACATGAACTCCAGGTACAACCGGCCTTCCACGCACACCTGGGGATAGGCTTGTCACGTCCCTGCCCACTTTCCCACACACACAAAAGCGTGCCTGTCACAGCTCTCCCCTCGGCTCACGACTCTCCCCTGCACACGCTTCTGCTACCTGTGCGAGTGTCTGGGTGCATAACTGGTGCGGCGTGCCCCCTCCCCAGATACCTGTCATACCTGGCCTTTACGCACTCACACATACTTACACACCAGGGTAGGAAAGCTTAACAGATCCCCGTCCTTTCCCAAGTAGCCAGAGAAAACCCCATCTGCTACAAGCTCTATGAGGCCAGGCTCTTGTTCACCGTATACCTCGGGGGCCCAGAAAACTGACATGAATAAACCAAGCAAGTATCTCCTGGCCACTCTGCCCGCCCACCCGCCCGCCCTTCTCGGGCCGCTTCCCATTCTATTATGCCTCCTTGGGGAAACAGCTGGAGTGCACGCCGGGAAAGAGGAAATCAAATCCAGGTGCCCGTGGGTTCCGTATCCCGCTGGTTTGCTGACCTGGGTAAACATGGGTTTGCCATGCTGGGTCACCATGCTGCCCTGGTCACAGTCGAGGGACACAAAGTTGCTGTGGAATGCCTCCTTGGGATGCTTAAGAACGTAATAGAGCTCCGTAGCACCCCCCTCAAAAATGCTTCGGAAGTAGCGTGGGATCAGGGTCCGGCCAATGGCTAAGGAAACAGGACAAATTTTTCAGGACAGAGATACTTGAAAACGGACCAAGACAGACCTCTTAACATTTCCAGACTCACAAACTCCAGAGAGAGAGGGTAACTGTCTCTCACAGAGGGCACTTACTGTATCTCTTTGGCCCATCCTCCAGGCAGAAGGTGATGGTCAGCATGGCATCATCCTCAAAGAACTCAGTCGTGAAAGCGTCCCACCAGAGATTGTCACACTCCTGAAGAACCCAGAGAGGAGTCCGTGGGTGATCAAATATCCCGTGGGATGGCTCGGCCAGGCCCCCTCCCCAGCCTCTATCCCCTTTGTCATACCTCTGTCCAGTTCTGTAGCCGTTTGTTAAGCTCAAATATTCTATAGTCGGTTTGGTTACCATAAGGCGTGTGCCTCCTGGGGGAGGAGGGAACTGAGGTCAGCGGGGAGCCCCCCCATCCACCCCGCTTTCTGCGAGGGCGCATGCAGAGGAGCAGCTCCCTTGCTGGCTGCACCCCACTTACCCTATCCCAGGCTCCAGGTATGTAGGTGGGTACATGGGTGTTGGGCTGTGTAAGGGAAGAGATCAAGAGAGTCACAGTGGAAGAGAAATTACTGGGGAAGGCAAGGACACTCCGGGTCCTTTCCGGGCGCTTTACCTCTAACTCGGGTTAGGAGGAAGGAAAGAACTCACCCCACATCCCGATCCAGCATGGTGCCGGGATGGAACGGGGGAAAGGCGTTGCCGTTCGGGGGCTCCTTCGGCGAGTACAGCTTGAATGACTTGGAGGAGCAACCTGGTAGAGAGGACGGCACGGTGGCCCTGGGCGTCCTGGGAGCACCACCCCCCAAGCCTGCTCGGCCGAACGTAGAGAAAAGGGCTGCCCTTCTGGAGACTGCGCGGTTACCAGACAGTGGGGAACTAGAGGAAGGGGCTGCGCAAGGGCCACCTCTCATCCCTCCAAAATCCAGCTCCCATCTTATTTAACTAGGAAACTGGGAGTGGGGCTGGAGAGCCGGCCCAGGGGTAAGAGCACAAACGGCTCACTCTTCCCGAGGACCTCAGTTTGGTTCCCAGCCTGTCATCGGGCTCTGGTCACTCCAGCTCCCAGGTCCGTGGCGCCCCCTTCTGGCCTCTGCGGGTATCTGCACTTGTTTGCACTTACCCCAATACACCTCTCCCCCATAAATAAAAATAAAAGGAAACTTTAAAGGAAGGAAGGAGGGGACGAGAGAGCTGGGGGTACTGAGCCCTACTTCCAGTTCCCACTCAAGATCCTGCTGCTTTGGCTGCGCGCGGACAAGGCGTAGGGATGAGTGGAAGTAAGGAAGAAACACCATGACACAGAAAAAAGGTCGACGACACATGACGATTCTGACAAAGCTTCTTTTCTATCCACAGAGCTTCGTTCAATCGTCATACTTTTATGAGGCAGCAGGGACTGACAGTAATATTCCCGATTCTAAGATCCAGCCACTGAGGGCTCCAAAGGGACTTGCCAAGAACACGCCATTAGTAACCAGCCAAGCTAGGACCTGAGCCTGGGTATTCCAGTTCCCACATCCTAACCTCTGACCCCCCTCTGTTGTGTGTCCTAGCGACCAAGGTGGGGGCAGAGGGAGTCAGGGAATTCTCTGTTCTTCCGCTACCCTGCAGGGTCTCAGGAGGGCAAGGGATAGAAAGATAAGGGGGGCTGGTGAGCCTGTTGGGTGGGGCCCACCAGATAAACAGTTGGGCTTTTGGCCTCCCCACCAACAGCCACTCCTTATCAGCCCAGCCCCCATACCCACACCTATAATGGGTAGAGTATTGTTTCCAGACCAGAAACTCAAAGTCTAACGCTTTTTGAGACCTGAGGTGGGAAGGAAGGAGCTGAGCCTCTACTAGACAGCGCTCTACTTACAAAGGGCACATGGAAAGAAGCCTGGGAAAGAACCTGTGTCTAAGAGGCAAACACTAACTAGAAAGAGGTCTCTGTGGTAGACACGGGCATGTGCAGGGGTGCCCCCTCCTCCACTCTGTGAAGCAGCATATATATACTTCCTGGCATACTAGTTTCTGACTGCCACAGTTAAATTCATACTTGGATAGGAGCCAGTTACCCAGGCAACCCTATTCTTCCCCTCCCCACCAGAAAAGAGGGGAAACCGAGGCACAGCCTCAAAGGTTCTGGCCTTGTAGCCCCTAAAACTTAATTGTACTTTGAAGGCTACCTGTATTGGCTGCATCTGAGCCCTGCCCCCCGCCCCCAATTTAAACATAAGATCTATTTTCTTCCTGGGGAGGGAAGAGACAAAGGAAGACCCTGTGCCAACATGTGCCATTTAATTTTCTCTCCAGGGGCCCCATATTACAATGTGGGCAAAAGGGGGGTCCCAGAGGGGCCCAGACTCCAGTCTCGGAAGGTGCCAAGAGCCAGAGCTTGTGTGTGCCTGCACACGCGTGTGCCTCATCCTGCCTAGCAGGCTTCCACCTTCGGCTCGCCCCAACACGCCTACCCAGGGCTGGAACCCAGCAGCCCCAGGGCAGTATCAGGGTGCCCACAAGAGGCCCTCATCTTATGCAGGAGTCTCACAGGGCCAGGTCCCCACACTCTTACACACTGTCTTCACAGGCTAGCCCTGGACTGAACCCGTGTTTCAGGAGAATCACACAGTCTCTCCTCAGCCCCAGACTCTCACTCAACAGGAAGTTGGAACTTATGTTGCCCGTGGAGGGCCAAGCGTAGGTCTCGAACCCAAGAGCCTGCTTCCTCAGAACTGGCCCTCATCTCTTCTTGTCCTAACTTCCTCTGCCCTGAATTTCTGGGCCTCCTAAAGAAATGCATCAGCTCAAGAACTTGAAGAGAAAGGAAGACAGCAGGATTCCTCACAGGCACTGTTGGGAACTAGGTTAAAAGTTTTGGGGAGCTAGAGCCCAAACTCTGGAGCCTCTATTTACACCTCAGGTGAATGGACACAAACTCAGCACCTCTCCAAGAGCCACAGCGACTCTCAGTAGCTCCAGCCCAAGGGGCTGGGAGTGAGAAGGGGGAGGGACGTCACCCTGACCATCTGTCCCTGTTGCTGCCTGTCCACAGTGGGAGGAAAACAGGGACCAAGGTGGGGGTAGGAGTGAAGGAACCGTGTCTTCCAGCCCTAGGGTCAACACCTGCCCCTCAACAATCTGGAAGCCTTTAGGAAGGGGTTGAAACGCGCTCAGAACTAGCGAAGTTTGCTCAGGTGGGAAGCAGCATCCTGGGGCTGAGGAGGTACCTCCAGTTGGGCATTTCCATGGTAACCAGACTGCCCCGAAGCCAGGCCTCCTCCCTTTCGGGGCTGACCATAGGTCAGCACGTTTGCAGCCCCCACGAAGAGCTAAGGCACTTCGTCCCCTGCCAACATACCAGGCCTGGGCTAGACAGGGGGCCTTCTGCCCACCCCGACAAGCTTTTAAGGTGTCCAGACTTACCTGGGAGAACTGAGGGGGGTCAGGGGAGGTGCGGGGAGCGCCTGCAAGTCCTCAGGGACCCTGGCAAGGCTGAGGACTAAGGTGGAGCCAACTTCAGCAGCTCATGTCCCGAGTGGGACAGGCCGGTCTGGCTGGGAGCTCCACTCCGCAGGCCGCACAAAGACTCGCATGCACAGCCTCCGCCTGCCCGGCGGGGTCCACAGCCCGGGGGGAAAGTTACAATGGCCACTGGGCCGGGGGCCCGGGGCCGGGGGGCCGGCCTGGGGGGCGGGGGGCCGCGGGGAGTCCGGAGCCTTCTTTGTTTGCAAGGTTTCCCTCAACAATGGCTGCTCGGCTCTTTCCTCTCTCCTCCTCCTCCTCGGTTCTGCCCGCCGCCGCCTCTCGCTGCCTCTGCCTCCAAGCAGCCCGCCCGCCCTCCCTAGGCTACCCGGCCCCTCTGCAGGGGAGGCGGGAGAGGCAGGGCCCGGCACTCACACTCACTTCACACTGGCACACTCAGACACACGCAGCGCCCGCCTGCTCCTTCCTTTCTCCCTTTCTCTCCCTCCTCCCTCCCTCCCTCCTCCCTCTCCTCCCCGCTCGCTCGCTCGCTCGCCGAGCCTCTCTCCGAAGGAGGCCCCAGGGCGGGCGGAGGGTGGAGCTGCCCCGCCGGCCCCGCCCCCTCCCCGCGAGCGAGGAGGAAGAGCGGAGGGAGGAGGGAGGGAAGGAGGAGGGACTGCTGAGAAAAACAAAAGATTGAGGGGGGGGGCGGGGACCGAAGGGATCGGACTAGGGGAGACCTGGACCGAGAGGAGAGCAGCGGAGACCAGCAGCGAAACGTATCCCCCAGAGCCAGTGCAGGGGTGATGGGAGGTGCTGGCCTCTGCACACTCTTAATATCCTAACCCAGTCAGCCAAACCTCCCACAGATCTCTTAGGTTAAAGGCCGGCCTGAGCCACCACGCCAGGGTCCTCTGGAGAAATACAAGCGTAGCTAGGTGGGGGGTTTGGCGGTTTACTTTTGATGGAACCACATTTTCAATTCATCTTGTAAATACTAGAAAAAAGGCCTGGACACTCCTGGCTTCCCTGCCACAAACCCAACCAAGTCCCAAGCCCTGGATTAGATCCCCTTTATAGAGACACCACCCCTGAAGCCACGTGGATGCTAGAGAAGGTGGTGCTGTCAGGGTAAAGAGGGCAAACTTGCCTGTGCAAGGGCCTCCAGAAGGGCCCTTAAAAGGGACGATAGAATCCTCCTCACTACCCAGGACTTAAAGGTATTTGGTGAGTGAGATGGGGCTTGCTTCATCTCTCTTCCTCGGGAAAGAGATACTTTTGAAACTTTCGTGGAAGTCCAAGCCCTACTACTTTAGACAGGAAACGGAAACACATGCACAGGCACAACTTGAGGACGCCCCCCCCCACTTTCATTCTTAGCTGTGTGAGCACACCTCGTACTACTCTCCTTCCCCAACTATATCCACGAACAATCAATCCACAGATGGGATTTTTTCATGACATAGGCACAGAAGCAAGAAAATGATACTGTTGCACCTGGCTCTGTAAACACACTCCACACATACACACAGCTCACTTTCACAGAAGTCAGCATCTGATACACACTCCTTAAACCCTAAATACACCCAGAGCCCAGAGATGAACCTGCAGACAAGTATGGAGTTGGTTAAGACCCCAGCTTCCATCTAGACAGGCACCAGGACCACGCGTGTACCCTGACCTTACCCACCAAAACGGCGGTATCACTTGCTAAATCGGAGCACACTGTAACATGGATATCCTAATCAATTGTTATGCGGAGATTCTCCGTACCCCATCTTCCCTGGCACCCCTACTCCGTTCTCTATCATGCTATGCCCCAGATTTCACAAACACTGAATTCTATGGCATTTTAGCCAGACCCTGCAATAGACAGCCTACTGCCAGGCTATAAGACACCCCTTTTAGCTTCAAATTTTAGAGTCCCAAGTTCTCTGAAGTAAGAGACACTCCTCCACCACCAGCAAACTAATGCTTGCCATTCCTGCCTTTAAACGTTCCAAACTGATCTGGACAGAGTGGAACACACCTGGAACCCCAGTACTTGAGAAGCTGAGGTAGAAAGATTTGGATGAGTTTGAGAACGGCTTGGACTACAGAGTCCCCTGGCCAGCCTAGGCTATATGGAGAGATCATTTCAAAAAAGAAATACATGTTTTTGGATGTGGTGGCGCAAGCCTTTAATCCCAGGACTGTGAGTTCAAGGCCAGCCTGGTCTAAATAACAAGTTCCAGGCCAGACAGGGCTACGGAGTGAGACCCTGTCTTAAAATAAACACACACATACATGGAGCGTGCGGACCTGGGTAACGCCAACACTCAGAAGGTGGAGGCGGGGGGAGGGGGGGGGAAGAAAAGGGTCAAAAACAGCCTCAGCAAAAAAGCACAGATAAACTCCCCCCAAGGGTGTTGGCAGACACCACCTGAGTGCACACACAGACACACGTGGACGTGTGCACGGGGGATCAAATATACAAATATCTACAGAGCGAGGGCGCCAGGAGGGCTCGAGGGCGAGAACCCAGGCTCACTCGGTGGAAACCTTTTCCTGGATCCCTGTAGCCCTTCCCTCCCTCCCCCTCCAGGCGTCGAATGACCGGCCACACAGGGATGGGGGAGGAGTGTGTGCTTCAGCCCCTAGCCCAGAGCTCAGAACCCCCTCATCCTGCCTGGCTAGTCAGACAGGAGCCACGGGGACCTCCCCTCTCCCCCGAGAGAGGAGCCCCGAAGCACCGAGATGTATCAAGACTCTGACCTATCATTCAAAAGGCTCTCAGTTCCTTTTCTGTAGCAAGCCTGCCCCTGCTCTGACCCAGTTCCCCCAGTGCACAGGGCAGAAGAGGTCCAGCCAAAGGCACTAAGTCTATGTCAGAAGGGGCATAAAAATTGTTGGGGAGGGGGGGTGACAAAGAATGACAAAGGGGAGAGGCCTATGAGTACTCCTAGAGGTGGGGGCTCAAAGAAAAGCAGCCCACAGTAGGAGGCACCAGCACTGCCCCCTGCCCGGGCCCCTGACCCAGGCCTCCAGCGTGCCTGCCCCCCTTCCTTTGTCTGTGCCCGGCCTCCCGTAGGCCTGGCGCTCTGCCATCCTCCTCTCCTGGCTCCCAGCCGCCACCACTGCTGCCTACTCCCCTCCCCCTACGTCTCCCTGCCTTAACCCTTCTGAGCTACCAGCTGCCCTAGACAGGTCTCAGTCCCGCAGCATCCTGCCCGGGGAAGAGAGATACTCCTTAGCAGGCGTGTTCCTGTTTTCTAGTCAGTCAGCCCCAAGACATTCTTCACCGTTGGAGCGCCCAAGGGGACAGGAGGAGGGGTGTGTACATGTGTACCTTGTGGTGCTTCCGCATGTGCATTTGTGTGGCTGTTGTGTGCTCTGGCTCCCCTCAGTCACATGTGTGGGGCATGTGCTGTCTCTCTGTCGGGCTGGGGGAGGAGGAGGAGCCCAGAGACAGCAGAGCACAAAGGAGAGACTCAGGCAGGCAGACAGGCGGCCTGCCAGAGCGCCTAGGCCTCAGGACTGCTCTGGGTGGTGGTGGTCCTCGGGCCTAAACTGCGGTAGGCCGCCAGAATGCCCTTGGTTGAATGAAGAATGTGCTCTGACCCATTCCTGCAAGGCTGTTCCTCCCCTCCTCACCCCAACTCCTACCATTCTCCGCCCCCAGGCCTCTCTTTAAGCCCTTTCCCACGTGGTCTCTTCTTGAAGTCTAATGTCTATCCATTCACCAACATGTCAGTCTGTCAGATTTCTCCGTAATCAAGAAAAAGACTCTGAGCCATCCAGCCCTCGCGCGCTCGCTCTCTGCCAAGCTACCAGACATACAGAAAGAGTGTGAGTGTAGGAACACTGACTGAAGTTGCACCGACACACCCCTGGGCATGGGTCCTCTTCCGGTCTCTACATTAGCCACAGACTCCTCCCACTAATGCATGCTAATGCATGCAGGTACTTTGCCCCAATTCCAAGACCAATCTCCCAGCCTGACAACTTCTCCATATAAAACCCCTAACAATAAAAATTTAAGTTTCAGCCAGGCGGTGGTGGCGCACGCCTTGAGTCCCAGCACTCAGGAGGCAGAGGCAGGCGGATCTCCTGAGTTCAAGCCCTGCAGTCCCTGGTCTACAGAGCAAGTTCCAGGACAGCCAGGGCTGTGACACAGAGAAGCTCTGTGTGTGTGTGTGTGTGTAAAAAATGAAGTTTCACCCCACTAGCTTGTTTGAAGCTTTGCCTTGCTTTGGGTTTTCATACACGATGTTGTGGAGAAGGGACCCACTGGTGGGCTAAGAGCATGGGCTACCTTGGCTAGCCTTGGCTAAATTGCAAAAGAGAAAACACACACACACCAACATACACATCAAAGTGGTGGGAACTATGAAGCTAGGCAGGATGCCAGCTTGGCACGCTCTTCACTCTCCTCTTCTCCACCCTCTGCAGCAGCAGCCAGGGGTTCCCACACCCCGATATTCCACAATCCTCAGGCTTTCCTAGCCCTCCTCCCGGGTCCTTCCTATGCCCCTAAAATGTCAGCCCCAGCAGCCACCTGAAGTGTGGGCCCAACCTGATCCAACTTAGCCGGGGTCACATGATTTCCAAGGAAGATTCTGCACTGGCAGCTTCCCTAGGGGGATTGTGTGTTTGTGTGAGTATTGAGGGACACGAAGAGAGGGCCCTAGTCCCGAAGTATAGGCTTCTCGGAATACAGGACATACAGAGGGACAAGGGATTAGGCCAGGCTAGACCCAGGACACTGACCACTGACTTACTAGAGAAAGCTGCCTCCATCCCGGAAGGAAGGCCAGTTTGAGGCCACAGAGTTATAAGGAAGGGGCCGACTACATTCTGGGACTCCACATGGCTCAACTTTTTTCTCCTAGCACTTGTAACCTATACCCCGACTCTACCAGAAAGCTCTCACGACACTCTTGGACACAGGTGCCCTCTGGCAAGTATCTGATACCTGTTAGGGAAGGCTGTGATTTTAATTTGGGTCCTCAAGTTTTCATTTAGGGGGTCAAGCATTGCTCTCCCAACTCGAATCTGTAAACCACTCTTAACTGCTACATTTCCCCCTCCCACGAAGACAGAGAGAGCAGACCCAAGGGCCCAATTATCCGACCCCCTAGGAGAGTGCTTTCGGTCCCTCAGGAGGGCCAACCTTCCTTGGCAACAGACAGGAAAAGTTAAAGGGGGGTAAGATGGGTTCCAATCAACTCCTCCCCCAAACAGCATCCTAAGAAACAGCCCGAGGGGGGGAAATGTCACAAAATATGTAAGAGGCAATAAGCAGCAGGGAAGGGGGGAACCCAAATCAGCCAATCAGAACTCTACGATGACCTAAAGGGGGGGTCAAAAGTCCAAAGTCACTTCTGATTGGCTAACACCCTGGAATTCTGGGAATTTCAGTCCCCCCATCCCTCCCCAGTTAGCCTCCCCCCCTCAATAAAAAAAATACAAGCCATCCTTAGCACCCCCTTCCCGTGCCGCTGGGCTGCTGCGCATTTATACAAATGAGAAAACCCGCCCCCGACCGGGGCCCGCTAACTCTATACAGCCCCCGACCCCCACCATGCCTTCGACGCCCCCTACATACAAATTATCGCCAAACCAGGGGTGAGGGGACTGAGAGGGAGGGAGGGGCCAGGCGGCCTCGGGACCCACTCACCAGGACAGGCACAGCCCACTGACATCTTCACATCGCCCGCCGCTGGGGCCCCAGCCGAGTCACGATGCCCGCCCCTCGCAGGGACAGGCCGGGCATGAGCCGCTGCCGCCGCCCGCGGCCCCCGATGCCCGCGCCGCCGGCCCGGCCCGGCCTCTGCCCGGTGCGGGCCGCCCCTGCCTGCAGCGAGGGGCCTGTCAGGCGCGGAGCAGACAGGAAGGAAGCCAGGCAGGAAGGCGAGCTGCCTCTGCGTGTGTACGCGCGGGTGTGCGTCCCCGGATTGTGTGTCCGTGTGTGTGCGCGTGTGCGTGTGCGTGTCTGTGCGCTCCCGCCGCCCTCCCCGCCGCCGCCCTCGCGCTCGCTCCCGCTCGCGCGTCCTCTCCCTCTCGCAGGCGCCGGCTCTCCGGCCAGAGTCGGGCTGGGCCGGGCTTTATTAATATGCTAATTGTCCGGGTAGTGGGAGGGGAGAGCCGTGTCAAAGTGACCCGGGCGAGCGCGCCGCGAGCGACGGCGTGCGTGCGCCGCGCGGCGAGGGGCAGGGAGCGCTCCCGGGAACGGCATGCATGTGACGCAGCTCTTAAAAAACGAGACGGAGGCAGAGACCCCGGCGAGGGCGGGCGCTTGGGAGCGGGAGGAGGCGAAGCCTCGGCTCGGCGTCCGTCCTCCGGGTGCGCGGGGTTGGGAGCGTGGCTGAGCGGGAGCGGGGATTGGGGGAGGCGGAGCCTGGGTGGGCAGTGGGGTGTACCCTCTCTCCACCCCCGGGAGGGATGGGGCGCTGACCCCTGCCTGTGCTCTTCGCAGAGACCCTAGGCGAATTCTACCGACCCTATGTGACGTGCTCCCCCCGAAACTGGGTGGGAAAAGGAGCACTATCCTAATTCTCAGAGCAACCCCTAGACTCATCCCCCTTTCTAAATTAACCAGACCATGCCTGCTAAACCAGTTGCGAATAGAGCTAAAAGGGTTAATTAAGTAGGGACCCCACCCTCCCCCCCCCCCCCCGCCTAAGGGCCTGAGATCCGCATTTTGCATGGAGACACAAGGACTGTGGTATGACCATTAGGCTGGGGGTGTGGGGGTGGCACTACCAAGGCCATCCTTTCCTCTTGCAGGCTCTGACGCACCAGTTAAGACACTTCCCTTCCCCCACTTTCTCCTTCCAGCCCTGGAGCCTTCTACCCACCCACCCCCATCCCCCGCCCCCTGGAAGCAGCTCCCGGTTGAGGGTTTTGGAGGTGGAGAACAGGAAACCTACTCCTTCAGTGCCCCCTACCCATAGGGACAGAGGCCACGGCGCGGGTTGGGGGTGGGGCATCCTGGACGGTCTACGTAGGAAACACTCTTCCAAAGGGAGAACCCTCCCAACCTTCAGGCAGTCCTCAAGGATTCAACCCAACCCATAGAGGGGAAGAACTCTTCCATCCCTTCCCCAAAGCCCAGCCCTAGCTGCCTCATAAACAGGAAATACCTATTAGCAGGGAAGAGGGCAAGCTGCTCGAAGGAGTTCCGGGAGGGGGGGGGTCCCCAAGCCTTAGCTTCTCTCTTTTAAGCTTCGTGGTGTATCCCGTGGGTAGATTCTGGGGACCTGGGCTGGTATCCCTTGTCTAAGATTTCTGAACTAAACAGGGTAGATTGGCTTCCCTTTGTTGCTAAAATGGGGATTGTTTGATAAAGGTGTTTGATTTCCCTACCGCGACTTAGGAGTTTGCACAGCTGGCTTGACTGTCCAGGGGAGAGTTACAAAGGTGGAAGCTAAAGTCCTATGAGACCACGTATCCCAACCTTAGGGTTTTGTTTTTTTTTTTTTTCTTTTCTATTTTTTTGCCAAGGAGCAAGAAACTATGGAAGAGAAGTCTGAGGATTGGAAGGAGGGCGTGGGTAGGAATAAGAATGCCCCTCCCCCAGTGTTTAGACTAGGGGGAGCTCCTCGGGATTACGCCGCTTGCTGTCGTCCCCGTCCCCACCCCCACCAAGGGCATAGAAGGACTTGACGAAAACCATCCACACCTCAGCATTTCCTTGGCAGCATCCTCTGCCAGAGTCCATCTCCTTCCCACTTTCTTTCAGAGGTCAGCACTAGAGGGAGTAGAGAGGACCGAGGGACCTAAACAAATAACTAGCCCAGAGTTCTGGATGCTTGGATTTGAATCCCAGCACCCAGCACAACCCCCCCCCCCCTTGAGCTGAATGACAGCAGACAGCTCCACCCTGAACTCCCGGCTTTACCCTCTGTAATTGGTACCTGCAGCTTGATGAGATATAAACCAGACAATGTATACCCAGATTCCAGCATAGCCTCTCTCCCCGCGTAGTACTGGATAGACATTAGTACAAGTTTAGTACAAGTATGCTTTTTTTTTTTTTTTTTTTTTTGTTTTGTTTTTCGAGACAGGGTTTCTCTGTGTAGCCCTGGCTGTCCTGGAACTCACTCTGTAGACCAGGCTGGCCTCGAACTCAGAAATCCACCTGCCTCTGCCTCCCAAGTGCTGGGATTAAAGGCATGCGCCACCACTTCCCGGCTTTTTTTTTTTTTTTTTGTTTTTTGTTTTTTGTTTTTGTTTTTGTTTTTAAGATTATTTCGGGCTGGAGAGATGGCTCAGCGGCTAAGAGCACCGACTGCTCTTCCGAAGGTCCTGAGTTCAAGTCCCAGCAACCACTCGGTGGCTCACAACCATCTGTAATGAGATCTGACGCTCTCTTCTGGTGTGTCTGAAGACAGCAACAGTGTACTTACATATAATAAATAAAAGTAATTTTTAAAAAAAGGGGGTGGAGAGATGGCTCAGTGGTTAAGAGCACTGACTGCTCTTCTGAAGGTCCTAAGTTCAAATTCCAGGAACCACATAGTGGCTCACAACCATCTCACAACAAGATCTGGCACCCTCTGCTGGTGTGTCTGAAGACAGCTACAGTGTACTTAACATATATAATAAATCTTTTAGCTGGGCGGTGGTGGCGCACGCCTGTAATCCCAGCACTTGGGAGGCAGAGGCAGGCGGATTTCTGAGTTTGAGGCCAGCCTGGTCTACAGAGTGAGTTCCGGGACAGCCAGGACTACACAGAGAAACCCTGTCTCGAAAAAACAAACAAACAAACAAACAAACAAAAGATTATTTCAAGGCTGACAGGAGGGTGCTGAGTGTGAGCTGATACAGAGGAAAGGGAATATCTTTCAGCTTTGACTCGTATCGCTGCCGTGAGACGGAGCCTTCTCCCAGTCCTGTGACCACTTGCCCCCTAAGGCCACTCATTCCATACAACTAGCTAGACCAGATTCCACGGTGAGTCTGGTCGCCTACCTGGCCGACTGCGGGGATTTACGACTACCCTACATGTGTGCACAGTTTCATGTGTGCACGCACAGGCCAGAGGTCAACCCCTGGCCTACTTCCTCAAGAGCCATCTTACTTTAACTCAGTCCAGTCTCTCACTGAGCTGTGGGGCTCCCAGGTTAGGCTGGGTTGGCTAACCCTGACCTCTGTGGAGCGCAAAGGATGTGCTCATCCCCAGGGCCACCGCCCCAGCGCTGGGATCACAGGCATCTACGACCACATCCACGTTTTTTAGGTGGGTGCTGTGGAATCACACTCAAATCCTCACGCTTGTAGAGCAAGGCTTCTTCCAACTTAGAACCTCCCTTGCCTGGAACGACTGATCCTTCTGCTCCCGCCTCCCAAGCGCAGGGGCACTACGCCTGGATCTCATGAGGACCTTCGGAAGGTGCTGCTTATTGGTTATGCTGCATAAGCAAACACGTTGAGGTTCGGTGTCTGCTGTCAGCGCTGCAACGCTGGGGGCTCGGAGAGCTGAATACGTTTTATTTAGAGGGGAGGGAGCGATTGTATGCATATGCTCTCTTGCAAGAAGACACCTAGGGGAGAAGAGTGGAATAAAAAATAAAGTGCGCCGGGCGTGGTGGCGCACGTCTCTAATCCCAGCACTTGGGAGGCAGAGGCAGGCGGATTTCTGAGTTCGAGGCCAGCCTGGTCTACAGAGTGAGTTCCAGGACAGCCAGGGCTACACAGAGAAACCCTGTCTCGAAAAACCAAAAATAAATAAATAAATAAATAAATAAAGTGCACAGCTGGAGAGACGGCTCTGTGGCTGGCCTTAGAGACCCGCCTGCCTCTCCAGCACTGGAATCAAAGATGTGTGCCCTGGCTCCTTAAAAAAAAAAAAAAAAAAAAAAAGACTAGGGTTTGATTGCCAGCACCCAGCACCCACATGGCAGCTCAGAGTGATATGTAGGGAGATCTGATGCCCTCTGCTGGTTTCCGAGGGCACTGAATGCACAAAGTACACATAAATACATATATGTGAGCAAAACACCCCACACACAGAAAATAACTTTAAAAAAAGAATAAAGCTTAAGGCATATAGAAAAATGGCATCATGATTTAATTTTTTTGTCAGCACTGGAGATTACATGAAGGGCCTCATGCATACTAGACCAGTACTCTACCACTGACCTGTGGCAACAACCCTGAAAATGTCATAATAAAACTTGCTTCTTCATATGTTTTCTTAGAAATAATTTAGTGTGGCTGATAAAATGGCTCAGTGGGTAAAATTCCTTGCTGCACAAGACTTGAGTCATTACCATGAATCTACAGCGGAAGAAGAAAGAGGACTCCCAAAGCTGTCCATTGACTGTTCTGTATTGAACCCAGGACACGTATAAGCAAAACGAGTGTTGTCCTAACCAGGTTTACACCTGTAATTCCAAAAGGATTGTAAGTGCCACCCTCTGGGGCCACACAGTAAAACCCTATTTCATAAAACAAACAATAAGGGGCTGGAGAGATGGCTCAGTGGATTAGAGCACTGGCTGCTCTTCCAGAGGTCCTGAGTTCAAATCCCAGCAACCACATGGTGGCTAACAACCATCTATAATGCTATCCAATGCTCTCTTCTGGTGTGTCTGAAGACAGCTTCAGTGTACTCATATAAATAAAATAGATAAATCTTTAAAAAAAAAAGGGGGGGGCTGGAGAGATGGCTCAGAGGTTGAGAGTACTGACTGCTCTTCCAGAGGTCCTGAGTTCAATTCCCAGCAACCACATGGTGGTTCTTAACCATCTGTAATGGGGTCTGATGCCCTCTTCTGTTGTCTGAAAAGAGCAATGGTGTTGTACTCATATGCATAAAATAAATAAATCTTTTTAAAAAAATAAATAAAAATAAAAACAAAACAAAAAACAAAGCTGGGCGGTGGTGGCGCACGCCTATAATCCCAGCACTCTGGGAGGCAGAGGCAGGTGGATTTCTGAGTTCGAGGCCAGCCTGGTCTACAGAGTGAGTTCCAGGATAGTCAGGAAAAAAAAAAACAAATCCAAAAACCAAACAACAACAACAACAACAACAACAAAGCCATTTCACACTTTACACTTGTCCTTACTGTCTTCTTTAGAAGGATTACTCTTGACTCTTCCACTCCTGCCCTAGGTGACTTAGTTTTCCAGTTTCGTGTTTGTGAAGGAATTACCTCCTCAATAAGTGTCGAGTGAGTGGTTAAGGTCAGAGTTCAGCAGCTGGAGGAACCGTGCCTGGGGAATTTAGGTAACTAAAGTGTGCTGAAGGTCACAGAGCTAGCAGGCACTCGGCTAGCTCATCCCTTTTTCCTTCTCAGCGGGGATCAGACATGCAAAGCAAAGAACTTCTCAGGAGCAGCCTTGGGAATTCTGTATGGCGCCAGCAAAACTGGGGAGAGAGGTCCCAGGGCTTGGCAGGTAGACCTGGGATGAGGCATGAGGCAGAGATGGAGCGGCGCCCTTGTGAAAGGTCTCTTAGGTATTTTTGGACTAAGGAGTGTTTGAGACTGGAGCTCTCTTTATGTAGCCCAGCTAGCCTGAAACCCTCTTCTGTAGAGCGAGTTTGCCTTGAACCAACAGCTATTTCCCTGCCTCTGACTCCTCTGAATGTGTCCCATGCCTGTCTATTTTGTTTTCCTAGAGAGGGTTTGAAATGTAGCTCAGGCTGAACCGAAGCTTGCTATGTAGCCCAAAACTCCTGCCTCAGCCTCCTGAGAAGTTGGGCTCACAGGCCCGTGGTACCAGGCGCATGGTTCTGAATTAACTTTCTTTCTCTTCATTTGTTGTTGTTGTTGTTTTGTTTTTCAAGACAGGGTTTCTCTGTGTAGCCCTGGCTGACCTGGAACTCACTCTGTAGACCAGGCTGGCCTCGAACTCAGAAATCCGCCTGCCTCTGCCTCCCAAGTGCTGGGATTAAAGGCGTGCACCACCACTGCCTGGCTTCTTTTTTTTTTTTTTTTTTTTTTTTTTTTAAGATAGGTTCTCGGGCTGGGCGGTGGTGGCGCATGCCTGTAATCCCAGCACTTGGGAGGCAGAGGCAGGCGGATTTCTGAGTTCGAGGCCAGCCTGGTCTACAGAGTGAGTTCCAGGACAGCCAGGGCCACACAGAGAAACCCTGTCTCGAAAAACAAACAAACAAACAAACAAACAAAAAAGATAGGTTCTCAGGCTGGAGAGATGACTATGGCTTAGAGGTTAAGAGCACTGACTGCTTTTCCAGAGGTCCTGAGTTCAATTCCCAGAAACCACATGGTGGTTCACAACCATCTATAATGGGATCAGATGCCCTCTTCTGGTGTGTCTGAAGACAGCTACAGTGTACTCACATACATTAGATATAGATAGATAGATAAATAGATAGATAGATAGATAGGTTTTTATGTAACCCAGCCTGCAATTCTCTGTAGTCATGCATGGCTGGCCTTGTATTTGAAGTAATCCTTCTGCCTCAGCTGATTGAATGCTGGGATTACAGGTTTGTGTCACCATGCCTGACTTCTGATTGACAATTTACATTGAAAAATATGGCATGTGGATTAATGTCTCTCTCTCTTTTAAAAAAAAAAAAAAGCTTTTATAGCTGGGCGGTGGTGGCGCATACCTGTAATTCTAGCACTCGGGAGGCAGAGGCAGGTGGATTTCTGAGTTCGAGGCCGGTCTGGTCTACAGCGTGAGTTCCAGGCCAGCTAGGGCTACACAGAGAAACCCTGTCTCAAAAAAAAAAAAAAAAAAAAAAAAAGCTTTTATAAACTGGACTGTGATGGCACATGCCTTTAAGCCTTTAATCTCAGCACTTGAGAAACAGAGGAAGGTGAATTTCTGAGTTCAAGGACAGCAAAGGCTACACAGAGAAACACTGTCTTGGGGTGGGGGAGAAAATGCTTTTATAAATTTATTTTTAGATTTTTTTAAAAAGACTTATTTATTTTATATATGTGAATACAGTGTAGCTCTCTTCAGACACACCAGAAGAGAGTGTGAGATCTCGTTACAGATGGTTGTGAGCCACCACGTGGTTGCTGGGAATTGAACTCAGGACCTCTAGCAGAGCAGTCCGTGCTCTTAATCGCTGAGCCATCTCTCCAGCCCTATTTTTAGATTTTTTAATGTCCATTGAGTGTTGGGTCTGCGTATTATATATGTGCACCACATGCATATCTAGTGTCTTCAGAAGTCAGAAGGTGGCTTTGGATTCCCTGGAACTAGAGTTGTGAATGTTTGTGAGCCATCACGTGGGTATTGTCTGTGCTCTCCGCAAGAGCAGTAAGTGCTCTTAACTAGTTAGCCATTGCTCCAGCTCTCTGTTTTTTGTCTTTCTTTCCTTCTCTCTAATTTTTTTTTTTCCCGAGATAGGGTTTCTCTGTATAGCCCTGGCTGTCCTGGAACTCACTCTGTAGACCAGGCTGGCCTCAAACTCAGAAATCTGCCTGCCTCTGCCTCCCAAGTGCTGGGATTACAGGTGTGCGCCACCACCGCCCGGCTGTTTTTGGCTTTCTTGATCACTTTCTTCCCATTGAAATTTTTTATGAAATCTAGGAGTATACAACCCTGATTATACTTACTATTTTATCTCAATGACAAAAGCCTCCGAAGGTACCAGGCACTCATATGGTGCACAAACACCACATATAGGTAAAACACTAACACATAAATAAAATAATTTTTTTAAAAAAATAGGACTGGAGCCGGGCGGTGATGGCCCACGCCTGTAATCCCAGCACTTGGGAGGCAGAGGCAGGTGGATTTCTGAGTGTGAGGCCAGCCAGGTCTACAGAGTGAGTTCCAAGACAGCCAGGGTTATACAGAGAAACCCTGTTTCCGGGAAGGGGGTGGGGGAGGGGGAGAGAGAGAGAGAGAGAGTCAGTCCAGTGTGGGGGGGGTGGAGCCGACCTCCTGAGAGGGTGAATGTTGCTGGTAGGAGCACAGCCCCGGACCCACAGGAATGGCAAGCTCTCCCCTTGCTCGGTCAGAGAATGTTGCTAGTGTGCACAGAAACCAACAAGTGCAGGCCCCTGCTCCTACACGACTGCTCCCCTGCAGATGCAGAACCAAGATTAGTGACGCTGCCTCCTGGCTCAGGCTCAGCTGTGGATAGCAAGCCCGCGGTGTTTCCTGGCTGCTTGGACGTCTCCTTCCTAGTGCACAGCCCACCAGACCGGACCCCAGCTTTTCTGTAGGTGTGTTGTGGATAGCCCGGGGCTTGTATTGTGATGTTAATTTCACTCTTGGGAGGGGCTGCAGAGGAGGAGTTAATCACGTGTGCAGGTGCCTCGTGAACCTTCTCCATACCTTAACTTTTCAAATAAAGGCTAGAGCTGATGATTGGGCAGGATGAAGGAGGAGGAGCTGAAAAGGTTTGAGGGGAGAAGAGAGAGGGGGAGAGATTTACCACAACTTACGTTTTTGTTTAATTCCCATCATCCATGTCAGGCCGGACCCTAAAGCCATGCAGCTCTAAGTGCCAGCACCAGACCTGAATGTGCGGCTCTAGTTTGTCGACGACGACCGGCGACCGGCGACCACAGCCTGCCTTGCTTGTACGTGCGTGTCCTTGGGGTCACTCCTGAGCACCACAAGACAGAGAAGTATTGCAAAAGGCCAAGAAGAAAAACCTCAGAGACAGGACACCCGAACACTGAGACTCACCATCATTTGTCTGGGTCCATGCCCTCCAAAGACTGATCTGATTATACGGATGGATTTATCTTTTCGTTATTTGAATAATCTCACCCTAGAGCTCCAGTTGGTCAAGAAGTGGCAAACCTCCTGGAACCTCTTCCCCAGCTCTGGGACTCCAGGTCTCTGTCAGCATAGCCACTTTTTAAAAAATGGGGGTTGTGTTTGTTTATTTGTTTGTTTGTTTTGTTGTTTAAAGATTTGTTTAGTTATTTTATGTATGCGAGTACACACCAGAGGAGGGCATCAGATCCCATTACAGATGGTTGTGAGCCACCATGTGGTTGCTGGGAATTGAACTCGGGACTTCTGGAAGATCAGTTAGTGTTCTTAAATGCTGAGCCATCTCTCCAGTCCTTTTTTTGTTTTTTGTTTTTTGTTTTTGTTTTTGTTTTTCGAGACAGGGTTTCTCTGTGTAGTCCTGGCTGTCCTGGAACTCACTCTGTAGACCAGGCTGGCCTCGAACTCAGAAATCCACCTGCCTCTGCCTCCCAAGTGCTGGGATTACAGTCGTGCGCCACCACGCCCGGCTCTTTTTTTTGTTTGTTTGTTTTTTTGAGAAAGGGTTTCTCTGTGTAGCCCTGGCTGTCCTGGAACTCACTCTGTAGACCAGGCTGGCCTCAAACTCAGAAATCCGCCTGCCTCTGCCTCCCAAGTGCTGGGACTAAAGGCGTGCGCCACCACGCCCGGCCTCTCTTGTTTTCTTTGGATTATTTTTTTTTTAAGATCTTATATGTAAGTACACTGTAGCTGTCTTCAGGCACTCCAGAAGAAGGTGTCAGATCCCATTACAGTTGGTTGTGAGCCACCATGTGGTTGCTGGGAATTGAACTCAGGACCTTTAGAAGAGCAGTCGGTGCTCTTAACCACTGAGCCATCTCTCCAGGCCCTGGATTTTTTTTTTTCTTTTTTTTGGATTTGTTTTTTTGAGACAGGGTTTCTTTGAATAGCCCTGGCTGTCCTGGAACTCACTCTGTAGACCAGGCTGACCTCGAACTCAGAAATCCACCTGCCTCTGACTCCCAGAGTGCTGGGGTTACAGGCGTGAGCCACCACCGCCCGGCTTGGATTTTGTTTTTGAGACAGGGTTTCTCTGTGTAACCCTGGTTGTCCCAGAACTCCCTTTGTAAACCAGTTCAGCCTCAAACTCAATAGATCAGCCTGAGCCTGCTTCCCTAGTGCTGGGATTAAAGATATGTGCAATTTCTAGGTAGTGTTGGCCCATACATTAATCCCAGCACTTAGGAGGCAGAAACAGGTGGATCTCTGTGAGTCTGAGGCCAGCCTGGTGTACGAAGGGAGATCCAGGACAGCCAAGGCTACACAGAGAAACTGTTTCAGAAAAAAAAAAAAAAAAAAAAGTGTTCATAGTATTCATTATCACTGCCTAGCTTTTTTTTTTTTTTTTGTCTTTTAAGACTAAAATTCACTAATGCATCCCTGGCCTCAGGCAAGTCTTACCTCAGCCTCTGCAGCTGAGTCTACAGGAAGCACCTAGCCAGAGCCTTGCTCTTTTGAGGGGATGGTGCTCTATCAGTGAGTGGTAAGCACGCTAGGCAAGTGCTCTGTCATTGAGCCACACCTTCCCCCCCCCCCCACTCCTGACTCCTGCCTTTTGGGGGAGAAGAGAAAGTCTCATCATGTAGGCTGTCCTCTAACATCTGGCCTTAGCCTCCTGGGTGCCACACCCTAACATCTTTCAGAATGCCTCTTCCACAGCAGAAAGGACAGAGGCATCTTATATCATTCCTACTCATTTCTCAGGAAAGGTTTTATTTAAATGTGGGAACTCTATGTTGTTTTTACTTTTTGAGACAGGGTCTTGCTATGTGGTCCTGACTGACCTGCAGCATTGTAGCCCAGGCTGGCCTGGAATTCATGGACTGTTCTCTTATCTCTGCTTCCCGAAGGAATGCTGGGATTAGTCAGCTAAACTTTACCTTTTTCTAGAGGAGCAAAGTTGGAGTTTGTTTTATTCCAGAATTACAGACCGTACTACCTTTCTACCTAGCTCAGAAGGCTCTTTCTTTCTTTCTTTCTTTCTTTCTTTCTTTCTTCCGAGACAGGGTTTCTCTGTGTAGCCCTGGCTGTCCTGGAACTCACTATGTACTGTGTAGACCAGGCTGGCCTTGAATTCAGAAATCTGCTTGCCTCTGCCTCCCAAGTGCTGGGATTAAAGTCATGCACCCCCACTGCCTGGCTAAGAAAGGTTTCTTTTTTTGGGGGGGGGGTGCAGTAAACTTTATTGATGGTATTCAGGAGAATGGGGAGGGCTCCCTAGGCCCCTCCTGCTATTATGGGGGTCTGGGATGGAAACGGAGGGAGCTGCTCAGTGTGGGGGGCCGAGATGGGACAGGGACTCCTCAGCATGGAGGGCCTCTCTCTCTTGCTCTTGCTGGGGTGGGCAGTCCAGGGCTTCTGACTCCTTGGAGGCCATGGAGGCCATGAGGTCCACCACCCTGTTGCTGTAGCCGTATTCATTGTCATACCAGGAAATGAGCTTTACAAAGTTGTCATTGAGAGCAATGCCAGCCACAGCGTCAAAGGTGGAAGAGTGGGAGTTGCTGTTGAAGTTGCAGGAGACAACTTGGTCCTCAGTGTAGCCCAGGATGCCCTTCAGTGGGCCCTCGGATGCCAGCTTCACCACCTTCTTGATGTCACCATACTTGGCGGGTTTCTTCAGGTAGCACGTCAGATCCACAATGGATACATTGTGGGTAAGAACACAGAAGACCATGCCAGTGAGTTTCCCGGTCAGCTCTGGGATGACCTTGCCCACAGCCTTGGCAGCACCAGTGGATGTGGGGATGATGTTCTGGGCAGCCCCACAGCCATCTCTCCCACAGCTTCCCAGAGGGGCCATCCATAGTCTTCTGAGTGGCAGTGATGGCATGGACGGTGGTCATGAGTCCTTCAACAATGCCAAAGTTGTCATGGATGACCTTGGCCAGGGGGGCTAAGCAGTTGGTGGTGCAGGACGCATTGCTGACAATCTTGAGTGAGTTGTCATATTTCTCGTGGTTCACACCCATCACAAACATGGGAGCATCTGCAGAAGGGGCGGAGATGATGATCCTTTTGGCCCCACCCTTCAAGTGGGCCCAGGCCATCTCCATGGTGGTGAAGACACCAGTAGATTCCAGGACATACTCAACACTGGCATCACCCCATTTGATGTTAGGGAGATCTCCCTCCTGGAAGATGGCGATGGGCTTCCCATTGATGACAAGCTTCCCGTTCTCAGCCTTGACTGTGCTGTTGAACTTGCCGTGGGTGGAGTCATACGGGAACATGTGGACCATGTAGTTGAGGTCAATGAAGGGGTCGTTGATAGCAACAATCTCCACTTTGCCAGATGGATTGCAGAAGGCAGCCCTGGTAACCAGGCGCCCAATACGGCCAAATCTGTTCACATCGACCTTCACCATTTTGTCTACAGGACGAGGTTGGCACTGCACAAGAAGATGCGGCTGTCTCTGGAGCAGGGAGGAACAGAGAGCCCTAAGAAAGGTTTCTTTCTTTTTTTTTTTTTTTTTTTCTCTCCGAGGCAGGGTTTCTCTGTGTAGCCCTGGATGTCCTGGAACTTACTCTGTAGACCAGGCTGGCCTCAAACTCAGAAATCCGCCTGCCTCTGCCTCCCAAGTGCTGGGATTACAGGCGTGCGCCACCACTGCCCAGCCTAAGAAAGGTTTCTTAATCTAAGCAGAAGCATGAAGGAAAGAAGGAAGGAAGAAAGGAACCTGGTATGGCGGCAAATGCCTTTAATTCTAACACTCAGGAGCCAGAGGCAGAGGCAGAGGCAGAGGCAGAGATCAATCTCTGTGAGTTCCAGGCCATCTTGGTCTAGAGAGGTCCAGGACAGCCAGGGCTACCTCAAAGAACCTTGTCTACCCCCCCACCCCCCCACCCCCGCCCAGACAGGGTTTCTCTGTTTTTTTGTTTGTTTGTTTTGTTTTATGGTTTTTTGGTTTTTTGAGACAGGGTTTCTCTGTGTGGTCCTGGCTGTCCTGGAACTCACTCTGTAGACCAGGCTGGCCTTGAACTCAGAAATCCGCCTGCCTCTGCCTCCCAAGTGCTGGGATTAAAGGCGTGCGCCACCACCTCCGGCTGAACCTTGTCTTGAAAAAGAACAAAACAGGCTGGAGAAATGGCTCAGTGGTTAAGGGCACTGACTGCTTTTCCATAGGTTCTGTGTTCAATTCCCAGCAACCAACCACATGGTAGCTCATAACCATGTGCAATGGGATCTGATGCCCTCTTCTGTTGTGTCTGAAGACAGTGACAGTATATTCATATATTCATACATAAAATAAATGAATCTTTAGGTTTTTTTGTTTGTTTGTTTTCTTTTTTTTTCTTTATTATTATTTTTTTTTCTCGAGACAGGGTTTCTCTGTGTAGCCCTGGCTGTCCTGGAACTCACTCTGTAGACCAGGCTGGCCTTGAACTCAGAAATCCGCCTGCCTCTGCCTCCCAAGTGCTGGGATTACAGGCGTGTGCCACGATGCCCGGCTCTAAAAATTTTTTATATAGTTTATCCATTTTGTGTTTATGGGTTTGCGAGAGTGGGCACACATGTGTGGATGCCCAAAGACATCTTTAGGGGAGTCAGTTTTCAGTCCTTCCACCACGCAACCTAGCCACCTAATGGATTCTGGGAATGTAATTCAGGCTTGGTGGCAAAGTACCTTTAGTTCCTGAGCTATCTCATTGACTATCAAATGTGTGTGTGTGTGTGTGTGTGTGCCATGTATATGTAAATGATGCCTCCTATCTGGTCTAAAGATCCCCTGGAGCTGGAGTTATTGTGATTGTGAGCTACCTGACAAGGATGCCAGATCCTTTGGGAGAGCACAAGTAATCGTAATTGCTGAGCATTCTCTCTAACCCCCTCAAATAATCTAAGGTTTTGTAATAATAAATGTTGCTGTAAAAAAAAAAAAAGGAAAATATGACGAATGAATGAACATTAGAAATAGGAACGAAGTGTAAAAATACAGAAAAGGATCGTGGCTGGCGGGGATAATAAGAAAAGCTTTCTTACATTAAGTAAAATTTGAAGGCTATTTTGAGGTTAGAAGTTCCATGCAGAGAAACAAAGGGAAGGAGAACACTTGGAGGGTGGCAAGAATTTCTGGAGCAGTAGGAAAGAAGTTTGATAGAGAGAAACCAAGATAGTTTTCTGAGTAACTGTAGGAAAATGCCGTATTTTTATAGAACATTTGCACTAGTGCCGCAGTATGAGATTATTAGGATGAGGGTTAGTGTCTAGACTGGGAGTATCCACTTGGGGGTGCTGTTTCAAAACAGCGGTCGACCTGAAGTAAGGTGAAGGAAAGTACAGCAGGTATAATGTTAAACAATGGGGTCTAACATCTGGACAAGTTAACAGAAAATAAAGTGGTACGCAAATGTTGACTCTTTTCCTTATTACTGCGTAGTCAGCAGCTTGGTCTTAACTGAGCCCTACAATACGCTTACATCATGTCCCTCTAATCTGCCTTCAGAGACTACAATTCCCAGAAATCCTCGAGGGAGGTCAGGGTCCTCGTCTTCTTCCAGGGTGCAAGGTGGTTCGCTGCATGGCCTTCTGGGATTAGTAGTCTTGCAGTGTCCTTCGGGAGATGTAGTTCCCCTCCCACAATCGGCTGGGCGAGGCGTCGCCGGCGATCAGAGCAGCGCTGGGTGTTCAGGGGCCAAGATGGCGGCGCGCCGGGGACGGAGAGACCGAGTCGCGCCGCCTCCGACTGGGGGCCCGGGTCCTGACCCTGGCGGTGGAGTCCGCGGCGGCGGTTGGGCGAGTCGAAGCCAAGCGCCGTATGGGACCGTGGGCTCCGTGAGCGCCGCGGAGCAGGTGAGAGGGTGGCCGGCGGCCCGCGGCTGGTAGCAAAGCGGCGTGTGCCGGGCGGTGACACGTGGACGCCACAGGAAAGGGAGGAAGCACTTGCGTGCCGATGCTGCGGGAGTTGGGTAGGGCTGAGGAGACCTAAGTTGTTTGCTTAGGGCATGCCGGCAGAGGCAGGAACCCTGCGGCGATTCCTGGGAACGCCAGAGGGACAGTGTCGGGCGTCAGAAACGTGGCCCTAGCCGGGGCGTCAGGGATTCGGGATTGGAGTTGAAGGCTAAGACTTCTTCCTAAGGATGCCGAAGAAGCTTCACCAGCTTGGCGCCGTAGTTCCTTTTTCGGAGCACGTGGGGTGTGGGGGGGACGATTTCCCGGGAGAACTTGTCTGCCTCCCCCTCCCCCTAGGCGGCGCGGGCGCCCACGTGGGTAGGGCTTGCCGGCGGGGGCGGGGGGAGCTCGGGGCGCGGGTCCACGTGGGGGCGGGGAAGGGATGTCCACGTGGCTCCTGTCCCAGGCTGTCGGGCATCTAGTATCCGCGCTGGAGCCGCACTGCCGGGAACTGGGTGTGTCTCAGGCGCTCCCGCCATCTCTGGCTTGTGCTGGGACCTCTGGTCTGGAGGTAGGTAGGGGTTGCTGGAGGCAACTTTGCTCGGAGCCTTAGGAGTTTTTTCACTCTTGCCTGCGTCTACAACGCCTTCTGTCGGTAGATGGTGGACTTTCCAGATGCTCTCAAAGTCGGCTTCCTAGAAATGTCAGGCGAGGGCTAGAGGACTTGAGGCTGGAGGGCTGTGGAGAATTGAGTTCGTGGAGGCTTCTGTCAGACTGTCTTGGAGTGAGTTGTGAGTCACAGACATTGACGTTTTGGTTGCCCGCAGTCCTTCATATGTGTGATTCTAGGGTCATTGGGAGTGTCACCTTACCTGTGACTAGTTTAATTTTTTTCCCCCTCATTTTGGGAGGAGATAGTTAAGGCGTGCTCGGGTGAATTCTTAGCTACAGCTTTGTGAATTGTGTCAGTGTGAGACTTTCTGGAATTTTTATGGAGATAGAAAAAATTGAAGGTGGTTTGAGAACTATTGAATGTAGTTGAACATTTGATGGGTCAGGAAAAATGTTTTGTGTTGAACTTGTGTGTGTGTGTGTGTGTGTGTGAGAGAGAGAGAGACAGAGAGCCAGCCAGCCAGCCAGCCAGCCCACCCGTCCGTCCCCTTCAGTTTTTATCCTACTATTAAGTGCTGGGCTTCTGAAAATGCTCAAATCAAGTTTGCATTGAAGTGAGCAGGAATTAGTTCTTTCTGACAGCAACCCCGCAGAAGTTTGATTGCAGGCTTCCCAATAATAGGAGGTCCAGCAAAACAGCTTGGGGAGAGTGACTTCGGGGCGTGACTGGGAGTGGCCCTCCTTTTCCCTCCAACTTTTTCCATCTTTTGTTATCAGCACTGTTCACCATCACCTACTAGGAGAGACAGTCGGGGTCCGAGATCCCGCACTGATAGAAGTTACGGTGTGTCAACCCAGTAGTTACCAAGGGATCATGTTTAAGTACAGATGTGTTGCTAAACCATACAGATATTGATCCCTGAAGTATCCAAAGTTTAACTCAAGGTAGACATACTAAATAACGGTGGGTGAGGTAGAAGGAAAGTGCAGGCTAGTTGGGATTATGTAGTCATCAAAAATCTAATTTGGAGAGTCTACAAATGGAAGCAACATTTTAAACTGAGACTCCTAAGGCCTTGTGAAAAACTTTTATCAGGGCATAGGAGATGAAGATCAAAGGCACAGCTTCTGGAAAGAACCAGAGGCCAGCCTGGTGAGGGTGGCATGGGAGAGGGACAAGTCCAGGAGGCTGGCAGGAAGTGCAGAGCATACACAATTATAAGGAGCTTAAGTTCCATGCTAAGAGCAGGAAGATACCATTGAAGGAATATTTTTCCTTTCTCTGTGTAGTCTTGGCTGTCATCTCAACCTCAGAGATCGGCCTGTCTCTGCCTCCTGAGTGCTGGGGTCAAAGAAGGCAGTGCTGTGTCTTTTGAAGGGATTTATGATGGTCTTAGGAAATGACACTTACGGTTCTTTTTTTTTTTTTTTTTTTTTTTTTTGGTTTTTTCGAGACAGGGTTTCTCTGTTTAGCCCTGGCTGTCCTGGAACTAACTCTGTAGACCAGGCTGGCCTCGAACTCAGAAATCCGCCTGCCTCTGCCTCCCAAGTGCTGGGATTAAAGGCGTGGGCCACCACCGCCCCGGCACGGTTCTTTTTTGTTGTTGTTGTTGTTGCTCCTGGTTCAACTAGTTATATGTTTTAAAGTATATAGAAACATTTTTTTAAAAAAAGTCTCTGGGCTGGACTTAAAGGCAGGATAATCAAGAGTTTAAGGATAACCTTGGCTACATAGAAGTACAAGACCAGCCTGTGCCACATGAGACTTTGTGTCTAAAAAACAAAGTTGGCTATAAATTCTGGGTGAGCAAAACTGGTGTGAGAAAGCCGACTGAGAGGGTTTTGGAGTTAATGCTAGTGGCGAGTTCACCTTTGGCTTGGCCTTAGCCTTTGGCTGATCCTGTTCCCCTGGGAATGATTGTACCTGGGGATTGGGAAGTGTGTGGGCGACGCCATGTAAAGGGAGGTAGATGTTTCTGTCTTGGCCTCCAGCACCTGCCGGGAGGAGGAGGCAGGGATGGTTTATAGAACTGGATTAGTCTGGCCTAGTGGCTGGACTGTGGAAGGAGGCAGGGCAACTAGAGATCCAGGCTACTTGCTCACCGATGACTGTTTGCTGAGCCATGCGCTATTTAGCTTCTGGTCCTAATTACAGGATTGTGAAGACCTGGGTGGGAGGAGTTAGTCCCTAAAACCTGCTGCTTTCTCACTTTAGCTTTGGGCCTAGACAGACTCGTGAAGTGTCCCTAAACCGGCCTGCTCTTCCCCAGGGCCCCACAGCTCCACCTTTTAAAAGGCTCGGGTGCCTGGAAGGGTGTGCTGACACCTGCCGCTGGTTCTTTGGGGGAGTCCAAGTGCTCGGTTTCCCGTCGCTGCAGGGGAGTCGGCCTGTCTGATTCTGTTCGCGGGCCTTTACACCGTGTCGAGAGCAGACGTGCTCAGCTGCCACTCTGGCCTCACCAGTTCCATTTTGGGCCTTGCCCTTGCCCTGCCTATGACACTTGACAGGTTTGGGCGGGTCCTACCTCATGACAAAGCTGAAGACACTGCTAGTTCACAGAAGTGTGTGAGGCAGGGCCTCTCCATCTCTGCAGTCAAACTTTCTCTTTAGCTCCCTTCGTAGGGGTGGTGAAGAGACTCTTCCCCTGGAACTACCATTGACCTCTGTGGCTCACCATTGGGTCCAGAGGTGTAGCTCAGATGTAGAGTCTTAGAGTGGGTTTAGTCTCCACCACCAAAGAAGAAAAGGGAGTATGAACATTAGTTCGGTATAAAACATGGTAAGGAATAATGGGTAACAATGGAGTATAGGCACATATAAATTCCTCTGATACACAGAATATAAATGAATATAATTATATTTCTCCCAAAAGAATTGGGAATCTATTATTTTCCTCTTTTAAATAGCCGGGTGGTGGTGGCACACGCCTGTAATCCCAGCACTTGGGAGGCAGAGGCAGGTGGATTTCTGAGTTCGAGGCCAGCCTGGTCTACAGAGTGAGTTCCGGGACAGCCAGGGCTACACAGAGAAACCCTGTCTCGGGAAAAAAAAAAAGTAATAGTTTCTTGCATTTTTAATTTATTTGATTTGTGATAAGAGTATGTAGTCTTGACTATCCTGGCACTTGCCATATTAACCAGGCTGGCCTTGAACTCAGATCTGCTGCTCCTGCCTCCCAAATGCTGGGATTAAGGGTGTGTGCCACCACTTTTGTTTGTTTCTTTCTTTGTTGGGAGTACAGGCTTAAGCCATTCCATTTGGTATATGGTAGGAATTGAGGACCTGGGCATCTGGGTGTGTGGACAGAGCACAAAACTTACAGGCGTGCACCATCACTTCCCAGCAGCAGGCGGCTTCTTCTTGTTCTTGTTGTTGTTGTTCTCCTCCTCCTCCTCCTCCTCCTCCTCCTCCTCCTCCTCCTCCTCCGAGACGGGGTTTCTTTATGTAGTCCTGGCTGTCCTGGAACTCACTCTGTAGACCAGGCTGGCCTCGAACTCAGAAATCTGCCTGCCTCTGCCTCCCAAGTGCTGGGATTGCAGGCGTGCGCCACCACCGCTCTGCTCAGCCTTAAGTAGGCCAGTCAGGTCACAAAGTCGCATATAATCCTCCTTTAGTTTTTCCACCCTTTATGTTTACAAGTGTATGCTAGGCCTTTAATTCCAGCACTTGGGAGGCTGAGGCAGGTGGTTCTCTCGAGTTTGACGGCCAAGCCTAGTCTACAAATTGAATTACATGACAGAGAAATCCTGTCTCCAAAAAGAAGAAAAAACCAACCCCCACCTTACCGTTGTCTGTGGGCCACGCATTTCTATGAGTACAGGTGAATGTGCACTCTGGTGTGCGTGTGGTCTGTCTGTGAGAGAGCAGCCCTGTGGGTTTGTTCTATAGTCTGGGTTTGGGGGAGATTGAATTTGGGTTGTCCATCCGGCTTTTGAGGTAAGCCAGCTGAGCCCACCCTTTATCTTTCTGATGTTTTTGCTCCCCAGCTTAATGACAGCTCCAGCTGTTTTCGGGTGGAGTCTGAACTGTTCTGCCCAGAACACTGCCATCTGAGGTGGTGCTTTGTCTCTTGCTGCTGTACTTAGCTAGTCCAGCCCTTTGGCCATGGCAGGGATGCTGGTTTAAGCCCACTGATGCCTGTTCCCCACCCCCTGGGGAGTGCGTGGTTTTAATGGAGGTATCCATCAGCTGCCCTCCGGAAGACTGGGGCCACCTTCTCCCTCTTTTGCCTTAGGTCCATGAGGAGGGGAATGACTCCAGCTTTGTCAGTCTTTCTCGACTGGGCCCATCTCTGAGGGAGAAAGACCTGGAAATGGAGGAGCTGATACTGCAGGATGAGAGCCTACTGGAGACCATGCAGAGCTACATGGACGCCTCCCTCATATCCCTCATCGAGGACTTTGGAGAGGTAAGCTGGAGCAGGGCTTGCAGTTCTTCAGACAGGAGCTTTGCATGGGGAGCTTTGTCTTGAATCTCTGGAGTTGTTTCAGAGATGGCTTTGTTCTCTCAGATCCTTGGCCTATCAGATGCCCAACCTGAGCCCTTGAAAGGGTTTTTAATTTTTTTATTATTTTTTAAAAAAATAATTATTTGTTTTTTTAATATGAATACACTGTAGCTGTCTTCAGCGGCACCAGAGAAGGGCATCAGATGGTCCTGAGCCACCATGTGGTTGCTGGGAATTGGACTCAGGACCTCTGGAAGAGCCGTCAGTGCTCTTAACCAGAGCCATCTCTCAGTTATTGTTTTGTAAACGGTGTTAGACTGCAGACTGTCAGTGTAGCCCGTGAAGGATGCCTTCAGTTTGGACTAAGCTTATTCTCCTTTCAGGGTCTTTGACCTACATGTCTAGGAGGTTCACGGACACTGCTTTTGAGCCTAATTCCAGTCTAGCCCAGGATGGTTTCTGGAGCATCTTAGTCTCACTTGAGTGTGTAAGAGTATGAGACCCAAGCTTAAGACTCAATCCACCCTTCTCTGTTAGGACTAGAGATGGATGGGTTAGCAGTACGAGAGTGGGGCCCATTCTTCCATTACTCAGATCCTTCTTGCTGGCAAGTTAAGTGGGTCTGGGAGACTAATACCTCTCGGCATTTAGTTCTGCTTATGGCCTAGTAGGTTATTAGAAATCTTGTGTGGGGGTCCTCTTGTCTTCCTGGAGCAGAGCAGGTTATCTCTGGAGGACCAGAATGAAATGTCGCTGCTCACAGCTCTGACGGAGATCCTGGACAATGCCGATTCTGAGAACCTGTCCCCGTTTGATTCCATTCCTGATTCAGAGCTGCTTGTGTCTCCTCGGGAGAGCTCCTCTGTGAGTATGGGATGGGGTGGGGACACAGGGCTAGTCCAAGGGTTCCAACCATTCATACAGCTCTGCACAAACTGATTGCGGTCTTTCTTCCTCTTAGCTGCACAAACTGCTCAATCTCTCTCGGACACCCCCAGAACGTGACCTCATCACCCCAATTGACCCTTTGGGGCCCAGCACAGGAAGTAGTCGGGTGAGTGGGGTAAGTCTGGCCTGGGATCCTTTAGAACTCACAGATGGGGCGGACACGGAGAGGCTCCATCTGGAAAGCATGTGTTGAGGAATACCTACCTCCTGAGTCTGTTCTTCTCCTCTAGGTTGAGATGTCCCTTGCAGATTCTCCGTGGGACTTCTCTCCGCCTCCTTTCTTGGAAACTTCTTCCCCTAAGCTGCCTAGCTGGAGACCCTCAAGAGCAAGACCTCGATGGGGTCAGTCCCCTCCTCCCCAGCAGCGCAGTGATGGAGAAGAGGAGGAGGAGGTCGCTGGATTCAGTGGTCAGATGCTTGCTGGTGAATTCGACAACTTGGTGAACAACTTGGACTTTCCCATGCACCTGGCGTGCCCTGAGGAGAAAGACACGCCCGAGGCAGCAGATGCGGCAGTGCCAGCCCCCGGCGACGAGAGCATCTCCTCCCTGAGTGAGCTGGTGCGGGCCATGCATCCGTACTGCTTGCCCAGCCTCACCCACTTGGCATCGCTTGAGGATGAGCTTCCGGAACAGTCTGATGACTTGACACTGCCCGAGGGGTGTGTGGTGCTGGAGATTGTGGGCCAGGCGGCCACAGCTGGGGATGACCTGGAGATCCCGGTCGTGGTCCGGCAGATTCCTTCTGGAGCCGAGGCTGTGCTCCTGGACGAGTCTGAAGGAGCCAGTCCTGCGCTGCAGCTACTCACGCCCGCTGTGGAGTCCGGGGCCGAAGATGCTGTGCCTAAAGTTGCTTCTTGCCCTGATCAAGAATTACCACTGAACTCTGCCTGCTTACTGGAGCCCAGGGAAATCATGGAGTCATCGGCACCCAAGGAACCTCAGAACCTACCTGCCAATGCAAGTCAGGGCTCTCAGAGAGTTCCCAGAAAGGGCAGGAAGAAGAAGAACAAGGAGCAGCCAACAGCCTGTTTGGAAGGCTACACCAGGAGGCTGAGGTCATCTTCTCGAGGACAGTGTACTGCGGCTACAGAGGTGAACTCTCAGGCAAGCAGCTCACAGAAACAGCCCCAGGAAGAGCTCCGGAGAGAGGCTGCAGCCCCTCAGAGCAGAGGGAAGCCACGGGCTTGGGCTCGGGCATGGGCAGCTGCCTTGGAGAAGACTGGGTCTGAGAACTTAGAGAGAAATGCAGGACAGGATAGTGCTGCTGAGGAAGACGCTCTCGATCTCTGTCCTGAGCTGGTTGAGACGAGCCAAGCCAACCCCACTCTCTCCTTAAATGACTCTGCTCAAGCTGACTCCATGCCGGTTGATTCTGTTGAGGGTGATTCCCCTGCAGTTGGCAATGCCGTACCTGTTGACCAGGCTTCATCTAGTACAGAGCTGGTTGCTTCTCTCCCAGGAGGCCAAATGATGGCTAGCCCAGTCCTGGCTGACAAGACAGGCCTTGAACCTTCTGTGGCTATTCCCACTTCAGATAACTCGTCTCCATCTGATGCTATCCTAGCTAACAACACAGTGGCAGTTGACCCTGTTCCAAATGATCCTGTGCCGGTTAAGTGCAGACCCACTGATCCTAGGCGTGCAGCCGCAGCTGCAGCCGCAGCAGCAGCTCAGGGGAGTCGTCGTTCCCTAGAGTCCGCAGACCATCCTAAGGTCACCCCTGAAGTCAAGGCTGCTGCAGGTCCTCTGAAGGCGGAAGGTAGTGCCGGTGCTCCGACCCCGGAAGCCAGACCTCGGCCTCTCAGCCTGTCTGAGTACCGTCAGCGAAGGCAGCAGCGGCAGACAGAAGCAGAAGACAGGAGCTCTCAACCCCCAGCTGGCAAGTGGCCTAGTCTCCCGGAGACCCCCAAAGGGCTAGCAGATATCCCTTGTCTTGTTCCATCTGCCCCAGCCAAGAAGACAGCTCCACAGAGAAGCCCTATAGCTGTACCAGAGACTTGTTTTGTGTCTGTGGGTTCTAATCCTGCTTCCCCTGCTCCTGAGCCTTCCGCAAGCAAACTTACCGTTTCAGCTCACTCTGAACAGGTGTCATCTCATGAGATGCCCCTTCCAGTGAGGCCACCCCCTCCTTCTTTGCAGTCAGTGTCTCCTGCTGGACCCATCCCTTCCACAGTACCCACTCCTTTGCCATTCCCTCCCAGCATACCTCCTCTGCTTCCTTCAAGTGGCCATGGAGTCCCCAGCCTGCCCCCGCCTCCCTTGCAACTTCCTGGACTTCCAGTATCAATAAGACAAATGCCACCTGACCCCTATACTCAGTATGCCCCTGTGCCACCCTGGCCTTGTTACCCCTCCGTGTCCCCTTCTGGCTATTCTTGTCTTCCCCCACCACCAACGATGCCCATAGTGTCTGGTACTCCTGGTACCTATGCTGTACCCCCAACTTGCAATGTGCCTTGGGTACCCCCTCCTGCGCCTGTTTCACCTTACAGCTCCAGCTGTGCCTATGCATCCCTTGGGTGGGGCCCAGGGCCGCAACAGCCTCCCTTTTGGCCTACTGTTTCTCCAGCTCCGTTGTCTTCAGTCTCTACTGGAAGAGCTGTTCCCCCATCCAAGGTGGAACCCAGTAGTCATCCAGCTTGTCCTCCTGAAGATGTGCTTCCTGTGCCCGTGACTCCTTCCCTAAGTTCTAGGCCAGCCAGCCCCATAGCTCCACCAGTAGAACCTACAAAGCTGGAGGCTCAACCAGTGCCTGTATCTCCCCAACCGAAACAGAAGGCCTTGGTACAGAGTCCCCAGATCAAGGCACCACCAACTCTGTCTGCTGAGGGTGTAGTTTTTGAGGAGTCTGTATCAGAGAGGCTAAAGCCTGAGACCCAGGAGAGCAGACCAAGGGAGAAGCCCATCTCTACGGCTATCAAGGCTGTTCCCATACCAAAGCAGAGCACTGTTGGAAAGCTGCCAGCTGTCCACCCAGCCCGTCTAAGGAAGCTGTCCTTCCTGCCCACCCCACGTGCTCAGGGTTCTGAGGATGTGGTACAGGCATTCATCAGTGAGATTGGTGAGTGGCAGACAGTGCGCTCAGTACAAGAAGGGTGCAGGGCTTGGGAGATCCAGCTATGTGCTACTCTTGGTTCACTGACTTTGGTGCACTGGGAGACATGTAAAGAGAGAAGCAAGGGGGTTTCTCTGGACCTGTAAATTCAGTTGGTGAGGGCTAGATTTTAATCCAGTGTTGTGTTCTCTCACAGGGATTGAAGCATCAGATCTGTCCAGTCTATTGGAGCAGTTTGAGAAATCAGAAGGTGAGGAAATCTAGGTAGTTTTGTTCTCTTATTTTTTTTTTTTTTTGTTTTTTTTGTTTTTTTTGTTTTTGTTTTTCGAGACAGGGTTTCTCTATGTAGCCCTGGCTGTCCTGGAACTCACTCTGTAGACCAGGCTGGCCTCGAACTCAGAAATCCACCTGCCTCTGCCTCCCGAGTGCTGGGATTACAGGCGTGCGCCACCACCGCCCGGCTTTGTTCTCTTATTTTTGTCTGTGCTTCTTTGGGTTTAGCCTCATAGGAGCAAGAGCTTGGGTAGATAGAGGGTAGTCTCTGTGTCTGTCTGTCTGTCTGTCTGTCTCTCTCTCTCTCTCTCTCTCTCGTTTTTGTTTTTTTGAGACAGGGTTTCTCTGTATAGCCCTGGCTGTCCTGGAACTCACTCTGTAGACCAGGCTGGCCTCGAACTCAGAAATACGCCTGCCTATACCTCCCAAGTGCTGGGATTACAGGCGTGCGCCACCACGCCCGGCTTGGTAGAGGGCAGTCTCAACCATCAGAAGAGCCACTTAATTGGCACAGGGAGACAGCATTTCACCTGAGAGTAGTCTAGGCCAGGGACATGGTGGTATAGTGTTAGTAATTGAAAGAGTAGATAAAGAGAGGATGTAGGGAGGGTGGGATTGGGTAGGGACTTTTTCTACAGGGAAGTAACTCTTCAGATGAGCTTTGAGAGGTGGGATTTCGTATGATTTATGTAGCACATAAGGCAGAAAAAAGAGGTGTTGGTTCCTATAAGGTACATTTGGAGGGCTCAGTAGTTAAAAGCACCAGCTGCTCTTTCAGAGGTCCTAAGTCCAATCTCAGCAACCACATGGTGGCTCACAACTATGAAGTGATTTTTGATGCCTTCTTGCATGCAGGTGTACATGCAGAGAGAGCACTCATACATAAAATAAGTAAGTCTTTAAAAAAAAAAAGGTGCGCTGGGCGGTGGTGGCGCACACCTTTAATCCCAGCACTTGGGGGCAGAGGCAGGTGGATTTCTGAGTTCGAGGCCAGCCTGGGCTACAGAGTGAGTTCCAGGATAGCCAGGGCTACACAGAGAAACCCTGTCTCGAAAAAACCAAAAAGAAAAAAGAAAAAAAAAAAAAGATGCATTTGGAGCCAGGCATGGTGGCTCATGTTTTCCATTCCATCTCTCAGGAGGCAGAGGCAGGTAGATCTCTGAGTTCCAGGCCAGCCTGGTCTACAGAGAGTTCCAGGACTGAGCAAGTTTTAGGACAGCTGGAGAAACCCTGTCTGGGGCGGAGGGTTTCATTTAGAAGACAGTGAGGAGCTTGTGGTGCTGGGTGCTGTGGAGTCTGGAGAAACTCATTGGAATATCATTGGAGCAAAGAATCTGCCCAGATGACACTGAGTTGGTAACAGGTCTCATGGTAACATGGTAGAGTATAAAACAGAAGAGTGAGTGGGACAGGAAGTCTGTGTGTTAGAGCTGTAGTTTCATGGGAGAAACGATGCTTACCTGTGCCACAGTCCTGGATTCAGTTGCTAGATAAGTCTAAGATCAAGTCTGGTGTAATCCCATCACTGGGAAACAGATCTTTGAGTTCAAGGCCATCATTTACATGCTGAGTTCCAGACCTGCTGGGCTACATACCAAGACCTTTTTCAATTTATGGCTAGGAAATTAGTTCGGTCCATCACTTTGGATTCTTTCTCACATTCAGTTGGGAGTGGGTACTTATGAGCAGAAAAGAAATAAATCTCATTGACTAGCTAGCACTGGAGCAGACTACCCCTGAGCTCAGTGGGGACATGTGGGCAAAGCTGGCGTGTTCTCTGGATATCAGAATGCACTTCTATGCTACCTCAGTTTGGAACATCTGGTTGGGCTTTTAACTAATACGATTTCTTTACAGCCAAAAAGGAGTGTCCTCTCCCGGCTTCTGCTGACAGCTTGGCTGTAGGAAACTCAGGGTGAGTATGGAGATGTGAGCGAGTTACCCTACAGCTGTTGGTCAGCAGCCAGCCAGCACTCCAGGACTTCCAGCTGGACACCTTTGTGGCAGGGACGTTCATCGGCTCTAGTGTCTTCCCCCCATTTTTTGTCCCCTTCTTTGTTACCACCAGACACTGTCATGGGTGATGAGCTGGGGAGAATGTGTACTATCAGGGACTCCAAGTGCCTTGGAGGTACCCCTTAATTTATGGCACATTATTCTTTGGGATTTTTTTCTCTTTTATTATCAGACTTCAAACTTGTTCAGTACTGATGATGGGGTCACCTAAAGTAGGGGGATTAGCTGGGGGCTCCCCCTAAATCCTTGGAGGGCAGGGCACCCAGATCCCTTTACTTTGTAGCATCCTAACAGTGAGGCCTTGTTTTTCACATTCCTGTATGCCGAACATGTCCTTTATACTGGTTCAGCTGAATTTGAGCTTGATCATCAAAGTTCCATACTGAAGGAGGGTGGAGGGGTGTGTGCAGGCTCATTTCATTGAAGATTCTACCTGGTCAGCCTGCCTCCTGAAATTTGGCAGAATTGAGTAAGCCCCATCTACACCGTGGTTGTTAAGGCCTTCTGTGCTAGAGGAAGCCTGGGGCCACATTGGGCATCCTTTTTTCCCTACATACACCCTTCATTGCATTTTGAGGAAAGCAGATGTACAAGATATTGAGGCAATGAACCAGGCTTTCCCTTTTTCCCCCCCGCCAGCAGCAGTGACACTTCCCAGGAGAAGAAACCCCTAGACCGGTTACAAGCCCCAGAACTGGCCAACGTGGCAGGTGGGTTCAGGTTGTACTCTGGCTCTTAGTTTGTGCAGCACATGTGCAGTTTCTGCTGTGCATCAGGTGTGTGTTGGCATTGGGTATGGCATCTGATCTCCATTGTGTTCATGGTCAGGGCAGATGTGTCAATACTCAGTTGGAAGTGAGGGCCTATGAGGGGACGATTATATGGAATGTTGTGCTAAGCTGAGGTTTGGAAACGATCAGCGCTGTCACTCAGATGGTAGCTTTTAGGGGATAAATGGAATGGTCTGATTGAACTACAGAAGCAACTAGTTTGCTTTTTGCAGCTCTGTAAGTGGTTTGGTTTGACCGGGAGAGTAGAAACTGATTTAGGGTAATGGACAGAGAACAAGCCAGAGTTAAGGCCAGAGGTCAGATTATGGGAACTTTGAATGCCATAGTGAGCTGCTTGAACTTCATCAGTGTGAAAGAGCATTCTCCGGTTGATCATTTTGGATAGTGTGTTTTGTAGGCATCTAGAAAACAGGTATGGAGCCAGAAGGGAAGTAGGTAAGCTTATGGTATGAGTCTAGGTAAGATGCAGCGTGACGTCAGGTCAGGCGGGGTGGAGGAGTGCATCTAAGCATGAAGATGATCAGGCAATCAGGTAGAGCCTGGCCACTGGGCAGGTTAGGAGCTGAGTGGCCGACCTCAGGGATAGAGCTTGTTTGGTAAAGCAGTGAGAGAAGTGGGCTGGCTGTTGTCGATGTTAGTGCACTCTGAGAAGTGGGGTCTTGAGCCTAGATACACAGAATTAGGAGTATAAAAGTGGATCTCACCCTGCTATCTCCATCCTCCCTCCCCCCACAGGGCTCACCCCTCCAGCAACCCCTCCCCACCAGTTATGGAAACCCCTGGCTGCTGTCTCACTGCTGGCCAAGGCCAAATCTCCTAAATCTACCACCCAAGAGGGACTCCTGAAGCCTGAAGGAATTCCAGAGGCCAGACCTCCAGCTACAGCCTGCCTCCAGGAAGGGGTCCATGGCCCCAGCCCAGTCCACGTGGGCTCTGGGGACCATGACTATTGTGTCCGAAGCAGGACGCCCCCAAAAAAGATGCCTGCCCTAGTCACTTCAGAGGTGGGCTCCCGATGGAATGTCAAGCGCCACCAGGACATCACCATCAAGCCTGTCTTGTCCTTGGGCTCAGCCGCCCCCCCACTCCCATGCACAGCTACTCCCCAGGAGCCGCTTGATCACAGGACTAGCACTGAGCAGGCAGAGCCGCCAGCGCCTTGTTTTGCCCCATCCACCTTGCTGTCTCCTGAGGCCTCGCCCTGCCGGAATGAAATGAACGCTAGGACTCCCTCTGAGCCCCCAGACAAGCAGCGGTCACTGCGCTGTTACCGAAAAGCCTGCAGATCAGTCAGCCCCCCAGGTCTGGGCTGGCAAGGCCGCCGTGGCCGCAGCCGTCGTTCTGTCAGCTCTGGGTCCAGCCGGACCAGTGAAGCGTCCTCGTCCTCATCGGTGTCTTCCTCGTCCCGGTCCCGGTCCCGGTCCCTCTCCCCCCCCAACAAGAGGTGGCGAAGGTGAGCTTGGTGGCCTGTTAGATTCTGACCTTTGGGAAGTTCCTGCACTCTTGTGGTTTGCTTTGAAGAGGCCATGGTTGACCCATTCACTTCAGTCACTGGCTTTATTCCTTTCTGTGGAATGTTGGAGTCTGGATACTCCTGAAGTGTCTGTTTACTTGAGATGTGCCTTGGGTAGATAGCATTTGGTCTGATTGGAGTTATTTCGTACTATTATAATTGGTGCTTATGCATGGTATTTGGTATGTTCTTGGTGTTAATTAACACCAAGGATAGTGGGTTAATCTTACATGCTAGCAAGATGGCTCAGTCGGTAAAGATACATGCTGCTAGGGTCTGTGACCTGAGTATGAACCTGGAACCATATGGTGGAATGAAACAAACGGTTCTCAAAAGTTATCCTCTGACCTCTGTATGCATGCTTTGACAGACAGACAGACACACACACACACACACACACACACACACACACACACACGAGAGATAAATGTAAAAAGAAGGAGCTGGGCCGTGGGCGCTTTAATCCCAGCACTTGGGAGGCAGAGGCAGGTGGACTTCTGAGTTTGAGGCCAGCCTGGTCTACAGAGTGAGTTCCAGGACAGCCAGGGCTACACAGAGAAACCCTGTTTTGAAAAAAACAAAAAGAGAAGGAAGATGCCTTATGGGGCATGCTGCAGTTGTTGTAGATCAGTTAGTAGAGTTCCTGCCTCAAATGCATGAAGCCATGGACTTGATTCCCAGCACCACGTAAAATAGACATGCTACATTGCCTGTAATCCTAGCACTGAGGAGATGGAGGCAGAAGGGTCACAGGTTAAATTGGTTACATACAAAGTTTGGGGCAGTCTGTGTCTTTAAAAAAAAAGAAAAAGGCACACACACACAAAGAAACCAAAAACCAGTGTTTTAACCCTGATACCTATCTTCCAAGATGACTGTGAACAGTAGTTCTGACGTGGTAACCTCCCTGTCACCTTGGTTACGGTAGTCCTTTGAGATAGATATGGCAGGGGAAGAGTCAGAACTCAGCCTCTGGCACCTCCCCCCCCCCCCCAGCACTGTAGAGTAGCTGTCAAAACTAGGGTTAGCTAGCCCTCCATCTCCTGAGTCTCCCTGAACGGCCTTCCTCTTTCTCATGTGTTAAGTGGTTCCCCATTTTCAATAGCACAGTGGAAAACATGTAATTAGAGCCCAGTAGTAATAGAGCTAGCTGTGTCAAGGATGCAGAAGGCCCTGGTAATGATCCTCAGCACCAAAAAAAGAACTATATCTGCTAGGCATGGTCGCACAGCCCCAGTGCTGGCAAGGAAGGACAAGAGAACCTCATGTTGATGGCTGGCTTGGGCTGTGTAGGAAGTACCCCATCTCAGGGAAAAGGGTAATAAAGATAGGTAAAACTGTAAAAATGTTTGACGTATTTAAAATTGATGAAGGCTCTCCCTCTTGTTACTTGCAAAGAAAACCTTCTGAAACTCTTGTGCTTCCCTTTATCCGTGGTCTTGAGCCTCCTGACAGGGAGGCGAGTCTGGCCTACCTGTCCCATTCCCATTGCTCCCGTGCCCTGTGTTACAGGTCCAGCTGCAGTTCCTCTGGACGGTCCAGAAGGTGTTCCTCCTCTTCCTCCTCTTCCTCCTCTTCCTCCTCCTCATCCAGTTCCAGAAGCCGGTCTCCCTCTGTGTCCCCTTGCAGGAGAAGTGACCGGAGACGGCGGTGAGCATGAGCGTGTGCTTGAGGGCGTGCATCTGGGATGTTGTGGGGGGGGGGTACCTGAGAGTTCAAGTCCTGACTTTTCTGGGTCTGATGGTACCTCTCTTGTCAGGTATAGCTCTTACCGTTCCAATGACCATTACCAAAGGCAGAGAGTGCTGCAGAAGGAGCGTGCAATAGTGAGTAGGGCAGCAGGTCATGGGGGGAGGGGCTTACCCTGCTGTGAGCACAGAGTCATCACTAGAGTGTCACTGTTCCTTTATCCAATATAGGAAGAGAGGCGGGTGGTCTTCATTGGGAAAATACCTGGACGAATGACTCGGTCAGAGCTCAAGCAGAGGTTCTCTGTTTTTGGAGAAATTGAGGAGTGTACCATTCATTTTCGTGTCCAAGGGTAAGTCTTAAAGTTGGGTTTTTTTTTTTTTTTTTTTTTTTTTTTTTTTTTTTTTTTTTTTTTTTTTTTTTTTTTTGTTAAATTTTTTTTTTTGTTTTTTTTTTTTTGTTTTTTTTTTCTTCAAGACAGGGTTTCTCTGTATAGTTCTGGCTGTCCTGGAACTCACTCTGTAGACCAGGCTGGCCTCGAACTCAGAAATCCGCCCGCCTCTGCCTCCCAAGTGCTGGGATTAAAGGCGTGCGCCACCAATGCCCGGCCTGTTAAATTCTTTTTTTTTTTTTTTTTTTTTTTTTTTTAAAGATTTATTTATTATTATATGTAAATACACTGTAGCTGTATTCAGACACTCCAGAAGAGGGCATCAGACTTTGTTACAGATGGTTGTGAGCCACCATGTGGTTGCTGGGATTTGAACTCAGGACCTTTGGAAGAGCAGTCGGTGCTCTTAACTGCTGAGCCATCTCTCCAGCCCCCGCCTGTTAAATTCTTATACCTTGATGTTTCTGTCTTTCCTGTCTTCTGCTGTGCTGGGCTGGTGGGGCCCCTTTGTGTGTATAATCAGAGGGTTGGCCATTGGGGAAATGAGAAGAAACCCCTCTGTACCCTGGATGCTGAGTCTTCTCCACAACCTGTGCACAAATGACTCACCCTCTCCTAGTGACAACTATGGATTCGTCACTTACCGTTATGCTGAAGAGGCATTTGCAGCCATTGAGAGTGGACACAAGCTGCGGCAGGCAGATGAGCAGCCTTTTGACCTCTGCTTTGGGGGCCGGAGGCAGTTCTGCAAGAGGAGTTACTCTGATCTTGGTGAGTGACTGAGAAGGGCTTCTCCACAACATGGATTTGGATCTGACGCGGAGAACCAAAAGGGTGGGTGAGTTGGGGGGTGGGGGGTGGGGAGCTGCCACCTTCTTCACAAGTAGGGCAGCTTGCCTCTTTCATTTCTTGGATGGGCCATGGCTCCCATTTGAGAAGTCTGGTAAGAGACCTTAATGTTTGTCCCTCTCTGCTTCCGTAGACTCCAATCGGGAAGACTTTGACCCTGCTCCTGTAAAGAGCAAATTCGATTCACTTGACTTTGATACATTGTTGAAACAGGCCCAGAAGAACCTGCGGAGGTAACCCTGGGCATTCCTCCCCCACCCATTTCTCCAGAGGTGTCCAACCTCTTCCAACCCCCTCCCCCACTCTAGGGGAGAGAGCTGCTAGTGTGAAAAATGACTTTTATAAGGAAATGCAGAAAAAGTTAAATAAAAATGTGTTAAATTGGGATTTTTAAGTGGTATCTGGTTTTTAATAACAGGTATTGAACAAATGAATTTGGATTTCTATGTAAGGTGGGGTCTGAGGGGAACATCTAATAAACGTGAACCAGAGGGAACTCCAAGGTGTCCTTTCTGTGTGCTGATGTCTGGTGTGTTTGCTATTTCTCTGAACACAATCAAGGCCCTCTCTGGGTTCCCAGGACCTCTTTTGGTTAGGTGTAAGGTCACATTGACTTGGCTTCTCACATCTGTCACATGTAAAATAAGTCAGAGAAAACTTCTCAAACTTGAAAAACTTGTGAAATTTATTTCTGTTTTGTCTCCTGCATCCTAACCTGCCCTCTAGTTTACCCTGCAGCTAAAGGTGACCTTGAACCTCTGCTCCTCCACCTCCCAAGTGCTAGGATCACAGGCACACATTTGGGTTATATGGTGCTGGGCACTGAACCCAGAGCCTTGTGTGTTAGGCGAGCACTCTACCAGCCCTGTCCCCAGCCTGTTTTGTATGTGTGTGGGAGGGAGCACGTGTGTATACAGAGGCAGGACAGTTTCTTAGTCCCACCCTGAAGAGTGCTGAGCCCCTAGGAAGCCATTCTCCACCTGCCCCGCATTAGGACTGCACAGGGACCACACATGGCAGCTGGCCTTTCCGTGTAGGTTCTGGAGAATCGCTCAGGTCTCTTAGCGGAGGGTTTTAGGCACTAACACCCCCACCCCCACCCCCAGTCCTTTTTCATTTTTGCAATACTGGGTGAGGTTTGAATCTAGGGTCTCATACATGGGGAATTATTATTATTGAGCTAACATAGCTATCTTTTTTTGGGGAAGGATAATTGTATACGTATACACAACACACATTTGTATATTGTGTGTGGAGGTGTGACCCCTGTATGAGTGCCAGAGATTTGAGTCAGGTATCTTGCTCCCACCTGTTTTTGTTTGAGGCAAGAATCCATGGCTGTCCTGGAACTGGCTTTGTAGACCAGGCTGGCCTCAAACTCAAAAGATCCTTCTACCTCTGTCTCCTACATGCTAGGATTAAAGGTGTGTGCCACCACACCTCAGCTGAAGAGTTTGAGGCAGGCCCTTGCTGTTTAGCTGTTTGAGAACTTGCTATCTAGGCCAGGTTGGCCTTGAGCTCACATTGCTCTGCTTCTACTGAGTGCCACCAAACCCATTTTAAACACTTTGCTTTGAGACTGTCTCAGACATTTTTAAAATTATGCATAGGAATGTATGTCTGTGTGTTTGGTGTCGTGTCGTTCCCCCCCCCCCTCAGTTTTTTGAGACAGGGTTTCTCTGTATAGCCCTGGCTGCCTGGAACTCACTCTGTAGACCAGGCTGGCCTCGAACTCAGAAATCCCACCTGCCTCTGCCTACCAGAGTGCCGGGATTACAGGCATGCACCACCACCGCCCGGTGTATGTCTGTTTTGAGAATGTACACATGCCCGTGGTTGCCACAGAGGCCAGAAGAAGGTGTTGGATTCCCTGGAGTCTCTGGAAAAGTAGTAAATGCTCTGATAATTTAGCCATCTTTCCAGGGCCTCTCCCTTTTTGTTTTTATTTTTGCTTTTTTTTTTTTTTTTTTTTTTTTCCGAGACAGGCTTTCTCTATGTAGCCCTGGCTGTCCTGGAACTCACTCTGTAGACCAGGCTGGTCTCTAACTCAGAAATCCACCTGCCTCTGCCTCCCAAGTGCTGGGATTAAAGGCGTGCCCCACCACCGCCGCCCAGCCTTTTTTTTTTCCCCCCTTTATTTTTGAAAGGAGATTTCTCTGAATCTGGAACCTAGCCGTTGAGCTCCAGGGTCATCAATCAGTACCCTAGGGGCCAGCCCTGTCAAGGATCTGAGCTCAGGTGTTTATGCTTGCACAGCTAGTATTTACACGGTCCCTTTCTAAATTCTGTGGAGTAGTGCAGGCTGGACTGAAACCCCAGCTCTCCTGCCTACTCTATTATCTTGCAGTGAGAACTACTAGGCCTGTGCATGGAGATATCTTTAGACTACATACTCTTTGAATAGAGGAGATATAGTTGTTTGTTTTTGCTTTTTTTGTTTTTCAAGCCAGGGTTTTTCGGTATAGCTCTGGCTGTCCTGGATCTCACTCGATTGACTGCTTCTGCTTCCCAAGTGTTGGGGTTAAAAGTGTTGCCACCACAGCCTGGTTTAGTATTTCAAACTCAAAAGAATTCTTCCTCCTCTCTCCCTCTCCCCCTCTTCCCTCCATCTATTCCCTCCTCATCTTCTCCCTCTCTCCAGACAACTACCTGCTTTTTTTTGCCTCTTAACTCTGGGTATAAAGGCATTTGCCACCAAGCCTATGTGGGTTTCTCTAGCCCTGGCTGTCCTGGAGCTCACTCTGTAGACCAGGCTGGCCTTGAACTCAGAAATCAGCCTGCCTGTGCCTCCCAAGCTCTGGGATTAAAGGCGTGCACCACCACTGCTGGACTAAAAATAAAGTTTTCTCAATTGGGGTTTGTGTCTATTGTTTCATTTAAGCTCACCAGTTTAGTTTGATTATCGTCTTGGCGTGTGAACTTTTAAAAAATGAGTATGTATGGATAGAAGCACCTCCTCTGGAAAATAGGATAACAGTTCCTTTTAGAAGGAGCACCTGTTTTGAGGAAAGTAAAAGAAAGGCATTCACAAGACGTGCATCTTTATTGCTTCCTGACCTGGACAATAGCTGATACTGGAGTTTTTCGAATTTCGTGTGAATCTCCCCGACTTCCCCGAGACTGGGTTTCTGTGTAGCCCTGGCTGGCCTGGAACTCAGAGTTCCACTTGCCTCATCTTTTCCCTGGGATGGCTCAGTGTTCTTCCCCCTCCTCGAATTGTGTGTGGGAAGGATAACTGTCTTGTAACCTAGCTAAGAGTGGAAGGCAATGAGAGGTACTAACAACTTGTCACAACTTTGAGGATCAACTGATTTGTCTGGGGCTGGGTGGTATCCTGAAGGACCTCACTGGGAGTGAAGGAAGGGAGGAAGCCATTGTTGGTGGGAATTTGAGCAGTAGATGACACCTCTAGAAAGGTGAAAGAGACTCGAGTTCTCCAGTCCATTCATTATTGCGGGGTCTGAGCAACAACCGGAGCTTGAGAAACTACTGTAGAAAGAAGTCCATTCAGCAAAGGTAAAGCGCGGGAAGTTGCAAGTTTTCCCGCCTCGGACGGGAGCGTGACCTCTGACGTAGAAGCTCCGCCTCGGTGGGCGGCTCGTGGGCTCCGCCCTTTACAGGAGGACAGCGTGTGTGAGACCGGAAGGAACTTATAGATTTCTCCTGGATTTTGCCTCGAGGGCGGAGGAGCGACGCCTCTTGGGGCAGCTCTTCCGCTACGCGCCGCGCGACGTGATGACGACACTCGTCCCGCCCACTAGCCTGGTTGTGCTTTAGAGATTAGTCGTGCCGCGTGCGCAACGGTAGTGACGCGTTTTGCCCGGAGTATGGCGGATACCGGCTTGCGCCGCGTGGTTCCCAGCGACCTTTATCCCCTTGTGCTCGGCTTTCTGCGAGATAACCAACTCTCGGAGGTGGCCAGTAAATTTGCAAAAGCGACCGGCGCTGTGAGTCCTTGGTTTGGTCTGCGGGCCGGGGTGGGACGACTCTGCAAGATAATCAAGGCCTTGGCAGGTTTAGAAGTTAAGAAGGCGAGGTCTGGGGTCTGTCAGTCCAATGTCTGCAAAGCCTCTCTGCCGACCTTCCTAAGGCTTGGGGTCTCGGCATCTCCTTCCACCACGTCTGACTAGGTAGTTCCGAGCCTTACGGTTTTTACTTGCTGAGTTTTGTAGCGGTGGCAGGCGTGGGTCCCTCGTGACCCAGGACATGTGGCGATAGATCCCTCCGGGAGCATTGGGTTGGTGGTGCCCGGTTCTTCTGCTGTACTTTTTGTTGGACTTACACTTGGTTGCAATTTTACCTGAGACTCAAAGATAAGTTGTTAATAATGAAGGCTAGGATCTTATTTGTTTATACGCTTATTTATTTTTACAAAAGGAAATGAATGAGTGCAGGGATAGGTTGCTTTCAGTATACTGCAGGAGGAGTGGGCATCCTGCCGGGTCAAGTTGGCATTGAGCGTGGAGCTCCAGGTAGGGATATAAAACAAATTTAGGCTTAGGCCAGGCTCTGTGACTTCTACGTATGTGATCCTGGCAGCTTTTTGTTTGAGACAAAGTTCACGTAGCCTACCCTTGTGCCATGGAGGATGGATGTGGACTTGTGTTTCTCTTGCCTCAGCCTCCTCAAGCTAACGCATGCCTGAGCATTGCAGGATGCCATGTGTAGCCCTGGCTGCCCTGCAGCTCACTTTGTAGCCTACAAAGTGCTGGGATTAAAGGTGTGTGTCAGAGCCTGGCGTGGTATTTTCAGAGATGATACCATGACTGGAAATTTAGATTTTTTCTGCTTTATTTTTATTTCTGAGACTGTGCAGACTAGACTGGCCTCACAGAGCTGTTCCTGCCTCAGATTCTTCGGTGTTGGAATTAAAGGTGGCACCACCACACTTAACCTGGTCTGCCTTTGTACCCCCTCTTGTTTCTGTGGCAATTACCTGACCTGGAACTTGGTTGGCAGCCTTGGCCTTGTGATCTTCCTGCCTTAGATCCTGGGAATCTTGGGTTACAGGCCACTAGAACTTTTGAGGTAGGCTACTTCTTTGTAGCAAAATGAGGTGGTTCCCCCCCACCCCCACCCCCACCCCCACACAAAAGGAAAGGATCAGGTCAGTCTCATATTAAGGGAGTTCTTTCAGCCAGGCCAGCTCAGCATGGGATCTGGTAATACATGCCCACCCATAGCCCCCTGTGCTCTTAAGCCCATTAGGGCCATCTTCCAGTGCCCGTTACCCACCCCCGCCATGTAGTTATGGCTGTCCTGGAACTTGCTGTGTACACCGAGCTGGCTTAAATTCAGATCTGCTTGCCTCTTCTTCCCATGTACTAGAATTAAAGGCCTGTGCTACCGCACCTGGTGCTTTTCTGTTTATTTATAATTTATTATTTTCTGCACATCGGTGTTTTGCCTGCATGTATGTCTGTGTGAGGGTGTTGAATTCTGGAGTTCAGACAAGCTGCCATGTAGGTGCTGGGAATTGAACCTGCGGACTCTGAAGGAGCAGTCAGTGCTCTTAACCACTGATCCATCTTTCCAGTCCTGCCTTTCTGACTTAAAAATTAATTAATTGGAAAAAAAAGTTAATAGTTAGAAATTATGAGGCCAGAAGTGTCAGAACTCCCTGGATCTGGAGTTAACAGGTAGTTTTGAGTCTTCTGCTGATAAATGAACTCAGGTCCTCTGGAAGAATAACATGTTCTTTTAAGGACTTAGCCGTCTCTCTGGCCCCTCAACTAATACTCTATTATTAATTGCTGAAACATTTCTAAGACTTTGAAAAGCATGGAAAGGCATAGGGATAGATATACTATAAAGTTTTCATGTCCAAAGTTAGGTGATATGTAAGTAGAATATTTTTCTCCTAATTCATACAAGTAGGAAAAGTCTGAAGAAGATGTAACATGCATTTGGAATTGAGTAGGTAGGTAACATAACTTTTGAGACAAGGTATCTTTACATAATCCTGGCTGTCCCGGAACTCTGTATACAGTCCAGGTGGGCCTTGAACTCACTCAACTGCCAGCTTCTGTCTTCCACATGCTGGGACCCTGCCTGCCTGACAAAATACATTTGATCAAGGAGTAACTGAATTTGACCCAGAGAAGCATAATAATTCCTTAGCCAAGCCTCTTTTCTTACAGACACAACAGGATGCCAATGCCTCTTCCCTCTTGGACATCTATAGCTTCTGGCTCAAGTAAGCTTTCCTTGTTGCACTTGGGCTGGTTGCTCCCCTAGGTGGGCTGGGCAGTGTTCCTCAGTTTGAGAAGGTCCTGATCCCTCAGACAGCAGCCTAATCTCCATCAGCAGGTCCACCAAAGCCTCGAAGGTGAAACTACAGTCAAATGGACCAGTGGCCAAGAAGGCTAAGAAAGAGACTTCATCCAGTGACAGCAGTGAGGACAGTAGTGAGGAAGAGGAGAAAGCCCGAGGACTTCCCACACAGAAGGCTGGTAAGGCTGTGGGTAGGGGTGTGGTGGGGCTCCAAAGAGACCCCTGGGACCCGCCTGGAGGACCTATTCTCATGGGTGCCTGTACTTCTTTCTGCTCAGCCACACCTGCCAAGCAAGCCGGTTTGCCTCAGCGTGCTGGGAAGGCTGCAGCCAAAGCTTCAGAGAGCAGCAGTAGTGAAGAGTCCAGTGAAGAGGAAGAAGACAAAAAGAAAAAGCCTGTTCAGGTTTGGAGCCTTGGTTGTAAGGAGGGCCTGGGGGGTTTGGAAAAGAAACTGAGTGGGGCAGCTAGTGGTCGGGTGGTGGGGGCTGTCCATGTTGCACACATTCTGGGAACTTGGGAGGGAGGAGATGCTGAGGCTGAGGCTGGAAGGATGGGCTCTGAGTGTGGCCAGACCCCACCCCCCGGGCTTTGTCCCCCTTGGGTACTGTGTAGGCCCTGAGAGCACAGGTGCTCTGCTGGGAGCTGCTGGACAGGATTATGTCAGGAACTGGGTTATCAAGCAGTTGGACTCTTTCCGCTGTTTTGATATACATTTATTTATTTATTCATTCATTCATTCATTCATTCATTCATTTATTTATTTATTTATTTGGTGGTTTTTTGAGACAGGGTTTCTCTGTATAGCCCTGGCTGTCCTGGAACTCACTCTGTAGATCAGGCTGGCCTCGAACTCAGAGATCTGCCTGCCTCTGCCTCCCAAGTGCTGGGACTACAGGCGTGCGCCACCACTGCCCGGCCATATATTTTATTTTATTTGAGTTTTTCTTGCCCTTTCAGTAGGCTCTAGGACAGCCAGGGCTGTCTTAAAAAGAACCCTGTCTCAAAGGGGGTGGGGTGACCTCAGATAATAAGCACATCTTGTTGTCTTCTGAGCACTCAGGAGCCTTTGCTCAACGACCTCATGTGTGTTGTTTGTTTGCGAGTTTCTCTGTGTAGCACTGGCTGTCCTGGAGCTTTTGTGTTGAGCAGGCTGCCCTTGAGCTCCCAGTTCTTTCCTCCCACATACTGGGCATACTGGTGTTTGTAGCCATCCTTGCTCTCTTTTGTTTTAGGCGAAAGCAGTTAAGCCCCAAGCCAAGGCAGTCAAACCTCCTCCTCCTCAGAAGAAGAAGAAGGCCGAGAGCTCCGAGTCTGACTCTGACTCTGACTCTAGCTCCGAGGATGAAGCACCACAGGCCCAGAAGCCAAAGGCTGCTGTGGCGGCCAAAGCCCAGGCTAAAGCCCCAGCCAAGCCAGGTATGCTTGTGTAAGAGGGGAGGGTCAGGACCCCGGGGAATGCGTGGGTGCCATGGCGGTAAAAGCCTGTGATCTCTTCCCCACCCGGAAGGGTGAGACGGGAGACTTAAAAGATATGCCTGGAATTTATACTGTGTAGCCCTTGGCTGTCCTGGATCTCCCAGGCTGGCCTCAAACTGGGATTGAGATCCACAAAACCTGCTGAAAGCCTTTGCCTCCCAGCTGGTGGGGAAAGCTCTTGGCACCCTTTTCCCACTGAGCCATCTCTCCAGCCCCTTGTTGTTGTTTCTCTGTGTAGCCCTGGCTGTCCTGGAACTTACTCTGTAGACCAGGCTGGCTTTGAACTCAAATCCACCGGCTTCTGCCTCCCAAGTGCTGGGATTAAAGGCGTGCACCACCACCACCTTAAGACAGAATTTTTCTGTGTAGCCCTGGCTGTCTCTGTAGACCAGGCTGGCTCTGATTCACCTGCCTACATCCTGAGTGCTGGGTTTAAAGCCATGCCCAAACCCCAGCCTTAACTTTTATTTTTATTTACTTATTTATTTATTTATTTATTTATTTAGGGGTTTTTTTTTTTTTAAATCCAGGACAGGGTTTCTCTGTGTAGCCTTGGCTGTCCTGCAACTCACTCTGTAGACCAGGATGACCTCGAACTCAGAAATCCACCTGCCTCTGCCTCCCAAGTGCTGGGATTAAAGGCGTGTGCCAACATTTTGATTGAGGCTCTAAAAACCCAGGCTGGGCTTGAACCCAATCCTCCTACCTCTCCAAGGATATATGTATCATACATATTTATTTTGTTGGGTAAGGTCAGGTCTCACTCAAGTCCAGTGATCTAGAACTGGTGATTCTCCTGCCAAAGGCTCTGTAGTGCTGGGATTAATAGGCATTTCTTAGCTTGGCATAGTTGTATGTCCCTAAGCTCAGCCTGGGGTTAGTCCCCAAACACAGCAGACCCACCCGAGAGCGAGCACGTGGGGTGGGGGTGGGGGAGCTTAGTGTGGCGAGGATTGCCTTGCCTTTTAGGCACACACAGCCACGTGTGTTCTGCTCTGTACGGCCGCTTTTCCTCTTTTGCTTTCATTTCACATAGCCGAGCTGTTTGGTCTCTCTGGATAGAGGCTGAAGAGAAGGACATAGCAGAGCTTAAGAGAGACTGGATTGTCGGGTCTCCTGCTCCTATAGACCACCTCAGGCCACCCTTTACTTGCTGAGCCGGTCCACCAGCCTTAAGTGATACACTCTTTAAGTCCTGTGGTAGCCAAAAGGACATATTTTTGAAGTTTCCCAACTTGTTTAATCTGGCTTTTGCTTCTCAGGTGTACCAGTGAAAGCACAGCCTAAAGTAGTAGCCAACGGCAAAGCCGCCAGCAGCAGCAGCAGCAGCAGTGATGACTCAGAGGAAGAGAAGGCAGCCGCACCTCCCAAGAAGGTTGGGGATGTGACTTTGTAGCACGGATGGTGTCAGGGGGCTCCAGGGTGTGTGTCTCTCCTGTCAGGATTGTTTGGGAAGATGTTTTCCTCTAATGCTAATTTTCTCTCCAATGAAGACTACACCTAAAAAACAAGCTGTGGCCAAAGCACCAGTGAAAGTGGCAGCCGCCCCTGCCCAGAAAAGTTCCAGCAGTGAAGACTCCTCCAGTGAAGAGGATGAGGAACAGAAGAAACCCATGAAGAAGAAAGCAGGTGATTGGACGGGGGGTGGGGTGGGGTGGGGGGGGCATCAGTGTCCGTGAACTAAGTCCTAGTGCACAGCAGCTAGCTTCCTCCGGAAAGGATCCAAAAAGCAAGAGGGAAGCCACAGCGCCTCATGTAGCGTGGACACAGAAGTGACCCACTGTTGGAAATGACTTCCTAATCCTATTCTGCTGAAAAGGAGTAAGCCTTGGTTTAGATAGACAGATCCAGAAGATTTAAATGCTTTATTTTCTGATGCTAGACAGTAAATCCAGGGCTTTGTGCATGCTAGGCAGGCTCTGTGCTTAGGAGACATCCTCAGTCCTGTATGCATATTTTTCAGTTACTCAGAGACATGTCTTTCTATGTAGCTCTGAATGGGAACTTACTTCGCACACCTGGCTGGGTTAGAACTCAGAGATCTGTATGCTTCTGCCTCCCAAGAGCTGGGGCTCTAAGGGTATACCACCCCCAGACCTATTTTATTTTATTGCTTATTTAAATATTTTCCCTCTGTAGCCCATGGCTCATTCACAGCAATTTTCCTACTTAGCCTTATGAGTGTCATGATTACAGGCATGAACCACAATGCCTCCGAAATGCATGTTTCAAAACTATTTTTAATAGGTCCCTACAGCTCAGTTCCGCCGCCTTCTGCTCCTTTGCCAAAGAAGTCCTCAGCAGCCCAGTCTCCAAAGAAAGCTGCTGCACAGCCACGGCCTGCAGACGACAGTGAAGACAGTGAGGACAGCAGCGAGTCCGGTGAGTCCCAGGGAAGGGTGGGGAAAGGAAACACTGTCCCTGTGCTGTGACTGAAGAAAGAGAAGGTTGGATACTAGTAGGTCGTTACGCCCTTCCCAGTGCCCTCCTGGTTGGCTTGCAACTCTGAACCCATCCTAATGTCACAATTTCTCCTCAGACTCAAGTTCTGAGGAAGAGAAAAAAGCTCCAGCTAAGACAGTCATCTCCAAGACGCCTGCCAAACCAGCTCCAGTGAAGAAGAAAGCAGAGAGCTCTTCAGACAGCTCAGGTAAGTGCTGCCCAGACACTTGTGCTAGTGGGGTCCTCACTGCCTTGGGCTGCTGTTACAGGGCTCCCCTGAATTGTGTCTCCTCTCTCCAGATTCCGATAGTTCTGAGGATGAAGCTCCCGCCAAGCCAGTCAGCACCACCAAGAACCCCTCAAGCAAACCAGCAGGCACTCCCAAGCCATCTGCAGCAAAGGCAGTGGCAGCTCCTAAGCAACCTGCCGGCGGTGGCCAGAAACCTCAGGGCAGGAAGGCTGACAGCAGCTCCAGTGAGGAGGAGAGCAGCTCCAGTGAGGAAGAGGCCACCAAGAAAAGTGTGACAACCCCCAAGGCCAAGGTGACTGCTACAGCAGCACCCGCTAAAGCAGCACCTGCCAAAGCAGCACCTGCCAAACAGGCTCCTCAGGCTGGTGGAGACAGCAGCTCTGACTCAGACAGTTCCAGCAGTGAAGAGGAGAAGACACCTAAGCCCCCAGCTAAGAAGGCAGCAGGCGGAACGGTTCCCAAACCAGCCCCTGGGAAGAAAGCCGCTGCCGAGAGCAGCAGCAGCAGCTCCTCCTCTGAGGAGTCCAGTGAGGACGAGACGCCTCCCAAGGGCAAGGCTACGCCCAAATCACAAGCAAGCAAGGCCATTGGCACTCCAGCTTCTCAGAATGGAAAAGTAGGCAAGGAGTGTGAGGAGAAGACAGCTGCAGCTGGGGCCAACCCAGGCATGTGTGGTCACGCCCTGGGTTTGTCCTCCAGTCCTGGGATATCCTGGGGAGAGAGGTGGGCGGGAGATAGTGGCCTCCTGAGTGCCTGTGGAGGGTTCCCAGGAGGCCTGGCTCCTGAGTCTGGCTTTTTTCTGTAGGTTCAGGCAAGAAACGGAAGCAGAGTGAGACTGCAGACGAAGCAACTCCCCAGGCTAAGAAAGTTAAGCTCCAGACCCCCAATACGTTTCCAAAAAGGAAGAAGGCACGTTGCCCCATGTTCTCAGAACCATAGACTCCTGAGACCAGTGACTGCTCAGTCTAGCCAGATACTGAGTGCTTTTAAGGAAAGCTGTTAAATCACCAATTTAACATTTACTTCATTCTTCTCTAGGGAGAAAAAAGGGCCTCGTCCCCTTTCCGAAGGGTCAGGGAGGAGGAGATCGAGGTGGACTCCCGAGTAGCAGACAACTCCTTTGATGCCAAGGTGGGGGCTGCTTGCCACTCTTGGGACCTGGGGGGAGGGCGGCCTTGGTTCAGGCTGCTGGGACCCCGTGGGTTTAGACTACTGTGAAGGGACAATAGAGAAAAGGTGATGGGGCATTGGATTGTCTTCTTGGTAACAACCTCATTTTTTACCAGCGAGGTGCGGCTGGAGACTGGGGTGAGCGAGCCAATCAGGTTCTGAAGTTCACCAAAGGCAAGTCCTTCCGGCACGAAAAGACGAAGAAGAAGCGAGGCAGCTACCGGGGAGGCTCCATCTCGGTGCAGGTCAATTCCGTCAAGTTTGACAGCGAGTGACACGGTCTTTGGCAAAAGAAGGTGGTGCTGGGAGGCTGGCACTCACCTCCAGTGGACCCAGAAACCCGTGTTGTTAGGAGAGTTGTGGCGAGGACAGTTTGGAGCAGGTCCCGGGGCGTTCCAGTGCGCAGTCCTCATGCTCCTCCTGCTTGCACAGGTTTGTTTTGAGCATTGATTGTCAAGGACAAAAAGGACTTTTTTTTTTTTTTTTTTTTTTTTTTTAAGAAATCCATTCGGTTGTCAATTTCCTTCCTATTCTGTGGATATTCATACTGAGAAATTTGTATATTTTATATTAAATCATGTCATACAGATTTTTGTTGTGATTTTCGGAGATGAGTTCCACAGATTAAAATCTTAGCTGTTGCCTAAGGCAAAACAAAGTGTCCCAGGGAGGGTTGGTTTATGTGAGCACACAGACCCACATTTGATACCTCAGAGCCCTGGTGGGCTCCGACACAAGCCTAGTGATGTGTCTGCTAAGCATCCCCTGTGCTCTTCTTCGTCCATTGGGCCTGACACTGAAGCTCCCGGAAGCCAGCGCGGACCTACCAACTTTGGGAGATAGAATTGCCGTTCTTGGTACAATATCCTAATTAACAGCCAGGATTCTCAAGTGTGTGTGCTGTGCAACTGTCTTTGTTTTGTTCTTGGTAGCTATAACTGCTACATGTTTATAGTACTTTCACTTTTAATTTCGAAGTAAGCTTTTCTGACGTTTAGAGGCATTTGCAACAACCTTACTGCTGTATATTAAGTTCATGAATTCATTTGATTCTTTTTAACATTATCAAGAACAGAATGGAAAGTTCCTGCATGGTTGAGTCAAGGAAGTGGAAATGACTAACCCCTGTTCTAGGTGTGAAGTAGGCACAGTGGATAGATACATCCTGGGCACCTGGAGCTGCAGGAGACGGTACAGTGAGGCGGGAGGGGTCTGAGCAGGACCATTTGGTCTTGAAGTTGGTCTGTTGGACTCATTACTAGTACCTGAACTATGTTACTGATATAGGCCAGCCAGGGGGCTGGGAGACATTCCTGGGTGATAGACCAAGTGTGATCTCCATCACAGCAGGAAGTGAATGAACAGAGGTTCCTGGGCCAAGGCAGTAGATTGTAAAGCCACAGGTTGTGACCATTGGCAGAGCTCAGCCAGAGGAAGGGGTTGGGGGAAGAGTACCCAGCAGGCCTGGTGGGAAGACACCAGGTTTCATGTATGAAAAATGAAGGTGCCACATGGGGCCTCCCTTGTTTGCTTTCCACGGTCACCTGGTAACTTGCTAAAAGCTGGCTGGCTGTGGCAGCTCTTTGAGGAAGTCTGCATGGTCAGAGCTCTGTCTTACTACAAAACAATAAAATGAATGGTTCGTGATGTGAGAGTTGTTGGTTTTTTTTGTGTGTGTGTATGTAAGGCCTTATAGCTTTGTATGCAACAAAACAAGTAGGGGCTGGGGCTGAGACCTGTTTGAGTTACTATAGAGGTTCTCAGTTCCTTTGCTGCACTCAAGCCTCCCACCCCAGCCCCTGTTTATATTTGTATTTTGAAGATGGCGTCTGCCATGCTTAGCTCTTTCTCAGGCTTTAGTTGAGCTAATGACCTGTAAGCCAAAACCAGCTCTGCTGCCTGTATTTGCATCATCTGGGGGGCTAAAAAATGATTTTTACATCGAAATGCCTTACTTTAGCCAGGTGATGGTGGTCCATGCCTCTAATCCCAGCACTTGGGGAAGGCAGAGGCAGGAGGATCTCTGAGTTCAGAGGCCAGTCTAATCTACAGAGTCTACTGATAGGGTTTCTCTGGGTAGTCCTGGCTATTCTGGAATTCACTCTGTAGACCAGGCTGGCCTTGGAACCCAAGAGATCTGCTTCCCGAGTGCTGGGATTAAAAGCTTGTACCTGCACTGTACAGTTTTCCCTTCCACTTCCCCTTTCCTTTCCTTTTCTTTCATCTATCAATCTATATCTCTACCACCCAGCAGCACATCCAGGCCCGATGGCAAAGTGGCTTTAGCCCTACTTTTTTTTTTTTTTTTTTTTTTAAAGACAAGGATCTCAGCCGGGCGTTGGTAGCGCACACCTTTAATCCCAGCACTTGGGAGGCAGAGACAGGCAGATTTCTGAGTTTGAGGCCAACCTGGTCTACAGAGTGAGTTCCAGGACAGCCAGGGCTACACAGAGAAACCCTGTCTCCAAAACCTCCAAAAAAAAAAAAAAAAAAAAAAAAAAAAAAAAAAGACCAGGATCTCAATGTAACCCAGGCCCCAAGCTCACTGTGGAGCTGACGATGAACTGGTTTTCCTGGGTGCTGCAACCTGCCAGGTTATTTATGTGGTGCTGGAGATCAAAGCCTCATGAATAGGGTAACAGTCACATTCTGAGCCTCTGTATAATATCCTTGACTCACACATGCCAGGAAGCAAAATTCAAGTCTTCACAATTCCAGCCCTCTGAGGAACCTGCTCAAACTTCTGCAGTTGCCAAGGGGGCCAGGAGGTGGTGCTCTTACCCCCTGCATAAGAAGCCTGTTCCTGCTGGGAGCTTTTAAATAGAGATGTAAGTGCTCAGTTGAAGTTCTCTGGTTGTGGAGGATGTCAGAGACCCTGCCATGTGTAGTCACCTGATACCTGCAAGCAGTATGACTTGTAGAAGCAAGGGTTTTCATGGAACCCAGTGGCCCATCAAGGTAAAGATATATAAAGGGAGAATATTGATTGCCTTTAGCGGTTGAGGAAGTTGTTTTAAGAAATGAGCAAGCAGGCAGGCGCTGGAGAGACCCGCTGGTTCAGAGGTTAAGAGCTCTGACTGTTCTTCCAGAGGTCCTGAGTTCAATTCCCAGCAACCACACAGTGACTCACAACCATCTATAATGTCCTCTTCTGGTGTGTCTCAGGACAGCTACAGTGTACTCGTATATAAAATAAATCTGGGCTAGAGAGATGGCTTAGCGATGGCTTAGTGGTTTGGAGCACCGACTGCGCTTCCAGAGATCCTGAGTTCAATTCCCAGCAACCACATGGCCCTCTTATGGTGTGTCTGAAGAAAGCTACAGTGTACTCATATAAATAAAATAAATAAATCTTAAAAAAAAAAAAAAAAGCTGGGTGGTGGTGGTGCAGGCCTTTAATCCCAGCACTTGGGAGGCAGAGGCAGGTGGATTTCTGAGTTCAAGGCCAGCCTGGTCTTCAGAGTGAGTTCCAGGACAGCCAGGGCTACACAGAGAAACGCTGTCTTAGGCCCCTCCCCACCCCACCCCAAAAGAGCTCCTCCCCCTCATGCACGCGGCCAAGTTCGAACCTGAGTTGAAGCTGGTGGCGCAGCGCATCAGCTTCTCAGACTCCCCATCCCAGGCGTGCTGTTCAGGGATATCCCGACCCTCTGGAAAGACCAGGACTCCTGAGCTTCCGTCCGCCTCCTGGCCAGTCATCCGAAGTCCCCGCGCACTGCACGGCGGCAAGATGGCCTACATCGCAGGTCTAGACCAGGGGCTCCCTATTTGGCCCTTTCCTAGCTCAGAAGCTGTGTGCTCCTGAGCTGTGGGCTGTGGGCTGCCCGGCCCCACTGTGTCAGTCTCCTGTGCTCTGGAGTATGGGAAAGCTGAGCTGGAAATCCAGGATGCCTTAGAACCCACGCAGAAAGCGGTGCTTGTGGATGGTCCCCTGGCCACTGGAGGAACTGTAGGGCCAGCTTCCATGAAGGCCAGGGAGAAGCTAGGACTTATACTATTCTTTCTCCTGCAATTACGATGAGAGAGGGGCGGGCAAGGCGGCCACACCCCTTGGTGGGTGGGCCCTTCATGAGCTTCCAGCTGCCCTGTTAATGTCTCACTCATTCCATTGGTCAGCTGATCGCCGTGCCTGTGAACCGCCTGATCCTTGCATTTTGTACAGGAGCTAAACCCTGGAGTAGAGCGGAGCTGTGTGCTGCTGGAGGTCAATAATCTGCTTGGTTACAAAAAAAAAGAAAAAAAAAAAAAAAGTGAGAGGCAGCTTTCAGGATATGAGCAATGCACTGTATCTTGAGTTGCGTGATTCAGGATAACTTATTAAACCATATTTTTATACCCACACAATGAAGTTCCTGGGTCTTTGGGCTGTTTTTGTTTTTTTTTTGTTTTGTTTTGGTTTTTTTTGTTTTTTTTGTTGTTGTTTTAGGTTGGTATTTTCCATTCATCGTCTTACCTTTGGTGAAGTGTTTGCAGACTGGCATAAGCTCTTTCTCTGGCTGTTCCTGTTTGTACCATTCAGAACTGTAAGCTACAGACGGTGCTCTATAGCTGGCTGGTGGCTGCAGTTTTCAGTAGGAACCTGATTAGAGAGGAACAGAGGTCGCCTGCCAGCCTTTGAATCCCTCTGCCACCCCAAGCCAAGCAGCAGTGAACTTAGGAGCTGGCACAGTCCATTCCCCTCGGAATTCCTTCTGGGTCTAGTAGCTCTGCTGCTTCTCCCTAAGAGACTCTATACAGCAACAGCTTTCAACCTCTCTAAGTCTGTCACCCTTTAATATAGTTCCTTGTTCCTTGTGTTGTGGTGACCCCCAACTGTAAGATTATTTTCTTTTCTTTCTTTTTTTTTTTTTTTTTTGTTGTTGTTGTTTTTCGAGACAGGGTTTCTCTGTGTAGCCCTGGCTGTCCTGGAACTCACTCTGTAGACCAGGCTGGCCTTGAACTCAGAAATCCGCCTGCCTCTGCCTCCCAAGTGCTGGGATTAAAGGCGTGTGCCACCACGCCCGGCTTCAGACTCTCACTCTTAACTTAGGTCTCACTGATTGGACTGGCTGGCTAGCCAGCAAACCCCGGGGATTTATTTCTGTAGTGCTCGCACTTAAGTGCATGCTACAATGCTTCACAGGTGTAGACCAGACTGGCCTTTAACTCAAAAGTATCTGCTTCCTGCTGGGCGGGTGGCGCACACCTGTAATCCCTGCACTTGGGAGGCAGAGACAGGCAGATTTCTGAGTTCGAGGCCAGCCTGGTCTACAGAGTGAGTTCCAGGACAGCCGGAGCTACATAGAGAAACCCTGTCTCGAAAAACAAACAAACAAACAAAGTATCTGCTTCCTCTTAGTTCCCAGAGTCCTTGGATAAAGGTGTGTGCCATCACACCTGACAATCATTTTTTGAGACAATGTCTCTCCTGCCATAGCTTGCCTTGGAATTCACTATACGGCCATGTTAGCCTAGAATTTGTGGCAGTCCTCCTGCCTCAGCCTCCTTAGTTCTGGAATTACCGGTGTCAGCTTTCCTGCATTTCTTTGTGAGGAAGAACCGCATAGCCGTGGCTGGTCTGGAACCCACTACAGCGACTAGGCTGATCTCAAGCTCATAGTCCGCCTCTTGCTTCTGCCCTTTCATGCTGAGATGCACCACTGTGCCTGACAACAACGTTTTAAATTATAGATAATAAACACAAGGGGTTGGAAAGACTGGTCAGTGGTTAAGGGCACTGGCTGCTTTGCAGAGGACTGGGGTTCAGTTCCAAGCACCCACCCAGTGGCTCATAACCATCTGTTAACTGTTGGCGGTTGGCGGCTGTTAGAGGAGGGAGAATCTTTGTGTGTGTGGTGGGGGATGACCACTGGTAGATTGCTCATTCTCCAGTGGATGACCTCATGCTCATGGGTTTACAAGTAGCAATAACTGAATGCCTCTCTGCACATCTCTCTAGTCCTGAGAATTGAACCTAGGTCTTTGTGCCTGTGAGTTACCTATTCTACCATTGCTATATCTCTACCCCCTAAAATAACTATCTTAAAGACAAATCAGGAAAACCAAAGAGGAGGGGCTGGAGAGATGACTCAGTGGTTAAGAGCACTGACTGCTCTTCCAGAGGTCCTGAGTTCAAATCCCAGCACCTACATGGTGGCTCACAACCATCTGTCATGGGATCTGATGCCCTCTTCTGGTGTGTCTGAAGACAGCTACAGTGTATTCACATATAATAAATAAATAAATAAATAAATAAATAAATCTTTATAAAAATAACCAAAAAAAAATAAACAAAACAAAACAAAAGAAGGCCGGGTGGTGGTGGCACATGCCTTTAATCCCAGCACTTGGGAGGCAGGGGCAGGTGGATTTCTGAGTTCGAGGCCACCCTGGTCTACAGAGTGAGTTCCAGGACAGCCAGGGCTATACAGAGAAACCCTGTCTCAGGAAAAAATAAAATAAAATAAAGAGGAGGTGGAGAAAGTTAAAAAAAAAAAGTTCAAAAATACAAAAGAAAGCCGGGTGGTGGTGGCACATGCCTTTAATCCCAGCACTTGGGAGGCAGGGGCAGGCTGATTTCTGAGTTCGAGGCCACCCTGATCTACAGAGTGAGTTCCAGTACAGCCAGGGCCATACAGAGAAACCCTGTCTGGAAAAACCAGACAACAACAACAACAAAGAAAACAAAAGCTGCACATCTTTGATCCCAGCACTTGAGAGGCAGAAGCAGGTGACTCTGAGTTCAAGGACAGACTGGTTTAAAGAGTAAGTTCCAGGTCAGCAAGGGCTACACAGAGAAACCCTGACTTGAAACAAAAACAATAACAAAGACAAGAAAGTAGATACATTTGAAGATAAATAAAAATTGAGCTTGAGGCAGTGGATGGGGGTGACCTTTGCCTTTTAACCCGGCACTCAGTTGGCAGAAGCAGGCGATCTCTGTGAGTTTCAGGCTAGCCTGAGTTACAAGGTGAGTTTCAGTTCAGCCAGGGATATATCCCTGATAACCGTATTTAAAAAAGAATTCTACTTTGTGTACATTGGACTTGCTGTGAGTAAGCAGTCGGGGTCTGGAGAGGGATGTGTGGGCACGCTAACATGCTGAGGACAGCTTTGCTCTCCCCTCTGCTATAGCAGTAAGAAGTTCCTTTTTCTTTTTCTTTTTTGTTTTTCGAGACAGGGTTTCTCTGTGTAGTCCTGGCTGTCCTGGAACTCACTCTGTAGACCAGGCTGGCCTTGAACTCAGAAATCTGCCTGCCTCTACCTCCCAAGTGCTGGGATTACAGGCGTGCGCCACCACAGAGAGTGTGTCCCTCTCTGTTGCTGTTGCTACTGTTGCCACCATCCTTAGTGGACATGGGACCTCTGATGCTTGGGCCTTCCGACATGGACACCTGCAGCGCCAGATTGGGTCTACTGAGGCATCAGTGTATGAGGAGCTGAGGGGTTACAGGTTCTCAGCCTCTCTAGCATCGTGCAGACTGTGTTATTGGACTACCCAGCCTCTATCATGTATACCACTCTATTTAATGCCCCTCTAGAACTTGGCTTTTGTATGTATGTATGTATGTATGTATGTATGTATGTATGCATGCATGTATGTGTCTGTGTTTCTGCCATGTGAGTGTCTGGAGGCCAAAAATGGCCATCAGAGGCCTGGAACTGGAGCAGACGTGGGTTTCCCAGTCCCAAGTCTGGTCCTCTGTCAAAATGGCAAGCACTCTGTGCTGCTGAGACATCTCTCTAGCCCCTGAGTTTATAATGTGTGTGTATTCCACCAGTTCTGTCCCTCTCGACAGCCTTCCTAACACAGGAAGCACGGGGAGGCAGTGAAGTGCAGGGCGCATGCGTGGAGGTCAGAGGTCGGTTTCTTTCGCTGCCTTTACCTGGGTTGCAGGGGTCAGCGTTAGGTCATCTGAGCCATCCAAGTCGCTGCTTTCTCACCCCTAATACCTTGGTGTGTTCCTACCAAATAAAACAGTGGTGGTGGAAAAGGTACAGTTTAAAAACCAACCAGAAGCCAGGCAGTGGTGGCACACGCCTTGAATCCCAGCACTTGGGAGGCAGAGGCTGGAGGATTTCTGAGGTCAAGGCCATCCTGGTCTACAGAGTGAGTTCCAGGACAGGCAGGGCTATACAAACCCTGTCTGGAAAAACAAAAACAAAAATCCCCAAAACCCCCACAAAAAACCAAACCAACCAGAAAAGGAAATCCTGGAGCTAAGAATAACTGAGACAGTTCCTGAGACAGAGGCAAAGGTAGAAGGTACCTTAAGCAAACAGGAATCAGGGTGTGAACTCCTGGCAAAATGGCCTCAGACACCCCCATTGAGTTAACCAGAAACTCCCTAAAGACAAAGGGAGAATTTATTTTTTCACAGTATAATTATATTTCATAAAAGCATAAGAAAGCTGTATATAAGTTTATAGAAGCACCTTTAAGTCTGGAATGATAGGAAATTGTTGCCAGCCATCATTTTAAACTTTTTATTTATTATCTATGAGTATGAAACTCTCTCTCTTTTTCTTTCAAGACGCTTTCTCTGTATAGCCCTGGCTGTCCTGGAACTCTGTAGACCAGGCTGGCCTTGAACTCAGAAATCCCCCTGCCTCTGCTTTCCAAGTACTGGAATTAAAGGCATGCTCCACCACTGCCCGGCGAGTATGAAACTCTTGCTTGTATGCAGGTCTGTGCACCATAGGAGTATCTGTTGGTTTCACGGAACTGAGGTTAGCTATGGCTGTGAGCTACCACGAAGGCTCTGGGAACCTTGGTCTTCTGTAGGAGTGGGTGCTCTTAATTGCTGAGCCCCCTCTTCAGCCCTCACTGCGGGCTGCCTTTGAGTGGGGGTTGAAGCCATGAAAAACAGGGGACTGCCTTCACATATTCTGTAGTGTAGAGAGTGTGTGTGTGTGTGTGTGTGTGTGTGTGTGTGTGTGCTCGCACGCACATGAATGTAGATGTCCTCAGAGGTCAGAGGAATCATATCCTCCTAGAACTGGAGTTGCAGGTAATTGTGATCCACCTAATGTGGATTCCAGACCAGACTCAGGTCCTCTACAAGAACAGCGAGCACTCTTAACCACTGAGCCATTTTGCTAATCCATACTTTGTTTTTGTTCCAAAGAACACATCACTTTTTAGTTAGAAGCCTTGAGAAAAGGTTTAGAAAAAACCTTTAGAAGGCAACTGTGGAGCCGGGCAGTGGTGGCACACGCCTTTAATCCCAGCACTTGGGAGGCAGAGGCAGGTGGATTTCTGAGTTCGAGGCCAGCCTGGTCTACAGAGTGAGTTTCAGGACAGCCAAGGCTGTACAGAGAAACCCTGTCTCAAAAACAAACAAACAAACAAACAAACAAACCAAAAAAAAAATGAAGGCAACTGTGGGCCTGGGACTTGGGCGGGAGAGCACGCACTTAGCATGCTTCTGAAGCCCTGGGTTTAGTCCCCAGCCCCACATAAACTGAAACTTGGTGGCACATGCCTGTAAGCCCAGTACTTGACGATCATCTTTGGCTTCAAAACAACTTTGAGGCCAGCCTAGGATACCCCTTCAAAGATGAGCAAACAAACCAAAAGCAAACCAAAACTAAAACCCCAAACAAAAAACTGAGTGCTGAGCCGGGCCTGGTGGCACACGCCTATAATCCCAGCACTTGGGAGGCAGAGGCAGGCGGATTTCTGAGTTCGAGGCCAGCCTGGTCTACAGAGTGAGTTCCAGGACAGCCAGGGCTACACAGAGAAACCCAGTCTCGAAAAACCAAAAAAACAAACAAACAAAAAAAAACAAAAAAAAAAAACAAAACAACAACAAAAACAAAAACAAAAACAAAAACAAAACAAAAAACTGAGTGCTGAGGAGGAGGCTCAATCAGGAAAGTACTTGAGGACCGGAGTTGAGGTAAAGTGCCAGGTTTTTCACATGTATGTACATCAACAATCCTAGGTCTGGTAAGGCAGAGACCAGAGGGTTCCTGGGAATTGCTGGCCATACAATCTAGCTGAATCCTTGAGCCCCAGAGTCAGTAAAAGGCTCTCTCTCCAAAATATAAGACAGAGAGCAATTAAGAGATACCTGATGTCAGTCTCTTCTCATTTCCATATAGGCACATACATGTGAATGTACATCTATACACAGGAATATATATATATATTACACACACACACACACACACACACACACACACACATTAAAAAAGAAAACTGTAAGCTGGGCATGATGGCTCATAATCCCAGCACTTGGGAGGCAGAGGCAGGTGGATTATAATGACAGTTTTGGTTTCTTTAAACAGAGAAGTGTTGTAGGAATATGGCTCTGTTTTGTTTGGATGTGTGGGATATGAGGCTGCTTTCGAGTGTCTGCAGCAGCTGTCCTTTGTCCCATACACTGGCAGGGAATGATTTTGTTGTTAAAGATCGTCTATGTTTGGAATTTGGGGACTCGTAAGAGGGTATGAAAGTGCCAGATCGCTGAGAGAGGAGGCGGCTGCTCCCCTTGCTGCTGGCACTGCTGCTGCTGCTGCTGCTGCTGCTACTTACTGGTTACTGGTTGGAGATATCCTGATGACAAAGATCACACTTGCCCCAAGGAACTGGACACCCCTATTCTTTTAACCTTTTTTGTCTCCTATCTAGTGTTGGGGGGTTGGAAGCGATAGAGGGGAATGTGGTGGGATAAGAACCCAAAAAAATACCCAAAAGTCTGGTCACAGTGGATCTCTGTGAGTTTGGAGCCTGTTCTATACAGCGGCGAGTTTGCCGGGGCTACTCAGTGACGTCCTGTCTCAGTGACGTCTTGTCTCAGCAACAACAGAAAGAAAATCTGGGCAAGTGTTTTGCTGGAAGCAAACCTAGAACAAAGAGGTTACAGTGGACCGTCCATCAGCCTGAGTTTACAAAAGAAGGCGATTGGCCTGGAGAGCTGAAGACGCTGAGCTAGCTCAATCTACATTACTATTATTCTCGTCCGGTGTGTCACCACGTGGTCAGTTCTTTACCTGTTTGCTACCATTCACTTCTGAACGGCTCCGTTTCCTGCTGGTGAATCCCCTGCTTCTGCCTTCTCCTCCCAGAGTTCCTAACTCTGCCTGGAAGTTCTGCCCTCCTTTCCTGCTTCAGCTGTGGGGCATCAGGTCTTTATTGATGCCAATGGTAAGGAAGGTGAATGTTTACAAAATAGAAAAGCACAGTGATGGGGCTGAGGGAGCTGTGGAACCAGGAGGAGCAGACCGGGGACAAGACCAGACATGACCAAACCTCAGAAATCTGATCCTGAGATTGGCAGGTTCACATTTGTCCCCCCTGCCCTAGGCCTGCACGTCCCAGCACACAGACCTGTGCCCTACCAGAGATCACATAACCTGGTAGCCAGGTCGAACTTTTCCTTTATAAGGTCATGTCCAGCAGTACCTGGAATTCCTCCTTCTGCAAATGAGGCATCCCTAGCATCTTAGCCCTGGGCAGTGAGGCATCCCTAGCATCTTAGCCCTGGGCAGTGATGTATACTCACCCCGCCCAAAGGTTTAACTAGCTGTTGCTACCCCCAATTAAAAGAGCTGCTCAGTGAAGCCCACGTCCTGAGAAGTCTCTTCCTTTCCTTTCCTTTTTCCTTTCCTTTCCTTTCCTTTTTCCTTTCCTTTTTCCTTTCCTTTCCTTTTTCCTTTCCTTTCCTTTCCTTTCCTTTCCTTTCCTTTTTCCTTTCCTTTCCTTTCCTTTCCTTTCCTTTTTCCTTCCCTTTCCTTTCCTTTCCTTTCCTTTTTCCTTTCCTTTCCTTTCCTTTCCTTTCCTTTCCTTTCCTTTTTCCTTTCCTTTCCTTTCCTTTCCTTTCCTTTCCTTTCCTTTCCTTTCCTTTCCTTTCCTTTCCTTTCCTTTCCTTTCCTTTTTCCTTTCCTTTCCTTTCCTTTCCTTTCCTTTCCTTTCCTTTCCTTTCCTTTCCTTTCCTTTCCTTTCCTTTCCTTTCCTTTTTCCTTTCCTTTCCTTTTTCCTTTCCTTTCCTTTCCTTTCCTTTTTCCTTTCCTTTCCTTTTTCCTTCCCTTTCCTTTCCTTTCCTTTCCTTTCCTTTCCTTTTTCCTTTCCTTTCCTTTCCTTTCCTTTCCTTTCCTTTTTCCTTTCCTTTCCTTTCCTTTCCTTTCCTTTCCTTTCCTTTCCTTTCCTTTCCTTTCCTTTCCTTTCCTTTTTCCTTTCCTTTCCTTTCCTTTCCTTTCCTTTCCTTTCCTTTCCTTTCCTTTCCTTTCCTTTCCTTTCCTTTCCTTTTCAAGACAGGGTTTCTCTGTGTAGCCCTGGCTGTCCTGGAACTCACTCTGTAGACCAGGCTGGCCTCGAACTCAGAAATCCGCCTGCCTCTGCCTCCCAAGTGCTGGGATTACAGGCATGCGCCACCACGCCTGGCTTTCTTCTTCTTCTTCTTCTTCTTCTTCTTCTTCTTCTTCTTCTTCTTCTTCTTCTTCTTCTTCTTCTTCTTCTTCTTAAAGTAAGCTGTCCTCAGACAAACCAGAAGAGAGCATCAGATCATATTACAGATGGTTATGAGCCACAATGTGGTTGCTGGGATTTGAACTCAGGACCTCTGGAAGAGCAGTCAGTGCTCTTAATTGCTGAGCCATCTCTCCAGCCCAAGAAGTCTGTTTCTTGTGCTCACCCGTTACCTAGGGTCTCCATCACTTGGCCATTCTGCCTCCCTTCTCTCTCAGGACAGGGATCTGATCTCAGATGATCATGCCATTCAAGGAGAGGAATGGAGTGGAGAAAGATAGCCAGTGATGGCCATAGCTCTCTGCTGGCACAGAATTAACGACTGAATATACAGAGACACACCTTCACACAGTGCACCCCAACAGTGGTGTGCACCTTTAATCCCAGCACTTGGGAGGCAGAGGTAGGCGGATTTCTGAGTTCGAGGCCAGCCTGGTCTACAGAGTGAGTGTTCCAGGACAGCCAGGACTACACAGAGAAACCCTGTCTCAAAAAACCAAAAAAAAAAAAAAAAAAAAAAAAAAAAAGAGAGAGAGAGAGAGAGAGAGAGAGAGAGAGAGAGAGAGAGCTGATGCCCTCTCCTGGTGCCTGAAGACAGCTACAGTGTACTTACATAAAATAAATCTTAAACAAAAAAAAAGAAAGAAGTTTATCTTCATTTGACTACAACATAACTAAAGATTTTAAGGAACGAATTATAAATGAATATGGGTTAAAATTATTTTTTTGTAGTATTCTTACAGTGGATTGGTTGTACAACTTGCAGAATCTTTTATTTTATAGTGACAAAACGTTGTCCACAAAATGTCTGCACCAAGGGAACTAGCACAAGCTTAGTACACATACACACGTGCAAACAAAACTCCTATGCATAAAATAGAAATACACTTGATCTTAGCCAAAAGGCCGAGAAGTGATATAAAATAGAAATAAATAAACGACAGAGAGAAACGTGTTTACGAATCACTAGTTTTAGGTCAACAAGATGGCTCAGTGGGAAAAGATGCTTGCTGCCAATTCTGATGACCCGAGTTTGATCCTGGAGACACACGTTGTGGAAGACAACGCCTAAAAGTTGTACTCTGGCTTCCACACAAGTGCTGTGGCACGTGTACCAAAACTTTCTCTCTCTTCTCTCAATAATCATAATCGTATAATTAAAAAAACTTTTACATGTAAGAGGGTGTGCTTGGGCTGGAGAGATGGCTCAGTGGTTAAGAGCACTGACTGCTCTTCCAGAGGTCCTGAGTTCAAATCCCAGCAACCACGTGGTGGCTCACAACCATCTGTAATGGGATCCAATGCCATCTTCTGGTGTGTCTGAAGACAGTGGCAGTGTATGCACATACCTGAAAAAATAAATACATCTATTAAAAAAAAAAAGTGTGCTTGACTAAGTTCTTGTGTGTCTGCTGATGCTCTCAGAAGCCAGAAGAGGGCACTAGTCATCTGAACTGGATGTGGGATTGCTGGCAGCTGTGGGTTGCCCTATATAGGTGCCCTATATAGGTGGGAATTCGAACGCTGGTCCACAGAGTCATCTCTCGGGCACTCACTTATTTTAAGATAGGGTCTGGCTGTGTAGCTTATGCTGATCTGGAACCCACTACATAGCCCAGCTGGCTTCATTCAAACTTAATCCTCCTACTGCAACCTCTCTGGTTCTTGGCCCACAGGTATGAATGCAGGCATACTTGGGTCATTGTTTTTTGTTTTGTGTATGTGTGTGTGTGTGTGTGTATGTATGTTTTTTGTTTTTGTTTTTTTTTGTTTTTGTTTTTGTTTTTTGTTTTTTTGTTTTTTGGATTTGGTTTTTTCAAGACAGGGTTTCTCTGTGAAGCCCTGGCTGTCCTGGAACTCACTCTGTAGACCAGGCTGGCCTCGAACTCAGAAATCTGCTTGCCTCTGCCTCCCAGAGTGCTGGGATTACAGGTGTGTGCCACCACCGCCCGGCATTGTTGTTGTTTTGTTTTTGTTTTTGCTTGTTTGTTTTGTTTTTTGAATTTGGTTTTTTCAAGACAGGGTTTCTCTGTATAGTCCTGGCTATCCTGGAACTCACTCTGTAGACCAGGCTGGCCTTGAACTCAGAAATCGGCCTGCCTCTGCCTCCCAGAGTGCTGGGATTACAGGCGTGCACCACCACCACCTGGCTTTGTTTTTTTTGTTTTTTGTTTTTTTTTTTTTAAGATGAGATTTTGCTATGTTGCCCAAACAAGTCTTTAACTAATGGACTCAAATGATCCTCCTGCCTCAGCCTCCCCAATACTCGTGACTATTGGCATGAATTACCATGCCTTGTATATGATCTCATTTTATAATTATTTCAAGTCTACAGTTTGCTTCTGTTTTGATTATAAATTCTGTCTTCAATTTTTTATTTTTGTCCTTTTTTCATAAACAATCAGAAGTTGTATGTCATCTTTAACATTTTTTGTAGATTTCCATATCATGCTAATGACTTTCGAGTTCTTGAAGTGGAAATTTCTGGTTTCCTTGGAGATTCAGTTGTGCCATGTGATGTTTTTCTGGAAACTGCCTTATGAGAGGATGTTTTTGCTGAGGCAGACATGTGGTGTATTTCTGGAAGCAGCCTGGAAAAGGGGCATGTAGTGTTTTGCTGGATGCTTGTGAGAACAGGTGATGTTTCAAAAGGATATAAATATAGCCCGGCACCCAGTGGACAATGTTGGATGGTATTGGTGCGCCTTACCATTCTTTTCTTTTTTCTTTTCTTTCTTTCCTTTCCTTTCCTTTCCTTTCCTTTCCTTTCCTTTCCTTTCCTTTCCTTTCCTTTCCTTTCCTTTGCTTTCCTTTCCTTTCCTTTCCTTTCCTTTCCTTTCCTCCTTCTCCTTCTCCTTCTTCTCCTTCTCCTTCTCCTTCTCCTTCTCCTTCTCCTTCTCCTTCTCCTTCTCCTTCTTCTTCTTCTTCTTGGTTTTTGTTTTGTTTTGTTTTGTTTTGTTTGTTTTTTCGAGACAGGGTTTCTCTGTGTAGCCCTGGCTGTCCTGGAACTCATTCTGTAGACCAGGCTGGCCTTGAACTCCGAAATCTGCCTGCCTCTGCCTTCCAGAGTGCTGGGATTACAGGCGTGTGCCACCACCGCCTGGCGCGCCTTACCATTCTTTATTGGTCATCATTTGTCATGATTTCATAGAGAGAAATGAAAAAAAAAAGTCTGATAGTGTTACAGGGATTTCTGAATGGTGTTTTTAGTGGTTTGAGCTGCCTCTGCTGATTCATGGGAACTGAACTGCTGATATCCTGACAACACAGATTGGATTTGCTCCAAAGAACTCTTCCTAAACAGGTGCACATCCTCCTTTTCCCTATTAACCTTTCCTTCCCACTGCCTATGGTGGGTGATGGGATAGAAGGGAGGTTAAAGCATTTAAGAACCTTTATTAAAATAGGTTTTGAAAAATCTAGGCTGGGCAGTGGTGGCACACGCCTTTAATCCCAGCACTTGGGAGGCAGAGGCAGGCGGATTTCTGAGTTCGAGGCCAACCTGGTCTACAGAGTGAGTTCCAGGACAGCCAGGGCTACACAGAGAAACCCTGTCTCGAAAAAAAAAAAAAAAAACCAAAAAAAAAAAAAAAAAAAAAAGCATGGCATGTGACAAAGGAGATGCAAATTGATGCAAGGAATAGAATTGCTAAATTGTTGCTTCTTTACATCAAGGACAAAGCTGCTCCAGAAGAAAGGACAGGGACTTTGGTGACTGCTGGAAAATGTGTGTTCTGGCAAACAAATGGTAAATGATCGGAGACCCAAATTAATGGTACAAATGAGTGGAACTGGCATAGAAGGTGGATACAGGAGTTGATGTTAGTATATTTTCCCCAAATTCTTGGAATCCAGATTTGCCACTTTAGAAGGTTTAGACACAATTTATAGGAATTGGTAAATTATCACGAATAAGACAAAGTGTCCAATGGATTACCTGTGTGGGACAAACAGGGGAGTTAGGACCTTGTGTGGCTGACACACACACACTGTAGTGGCGATTCCTGGTTGTCAATTTGACTATATCTGGAATGAACTACAATCCAGAACTGGAAGGCTCACCTGTAATCCTAATCTGGAGGCCAGGAAATACAAGTTTCTGACCTGGATCTCGGCATGGAGATCTTGAGGCATAGTGACTATGAATCCCAGAAGACAGGGAGATCTCAGAATTCAATGTCATCTGGGACAAAGCAAGTCCCAGATCCAGGTGTGGTGGCACACATCTTTAATCTGGGCCACACCTTCTGCTGGAGACCTACATAAGGACATTGGAAGAAGGAAGATTTGCTCTCTCTTCTTTGCCTGCTTGCCTTGTGGGACTGAGCAACTGCCAGATCCTTGGCCTTCCATTCATTGCCGCTGCTGACTATTGGTGGGGAGTTGGACTACAAATTGTAAGTCATCAACAAATTCCCCTACTATATAGAGACGACTCATGAGTTCTGTGACTCTAGAGAACCAAGACTAATACACCCATAAACTTATAGGAAAGGGATCTTTTACAGTAATGGGGAACTCAATTCGATATTGTTGCAATTCTAGGGACAGCAAATGAGGAAATTAGGGGTGCTATGGTAGATGCTCCTGGGGAAGATACAGGTGATGAAGAGCCCCCATACTCCATGCCCATTGTCCAAACAGGACATTTCAGGGATTGAGCTTCCAAATTCATTAAAGGGGCTGCCGTTGGCATACCAACAGCCTTGCCTCTAAAATGGTTATCAAGAGCAATGGCTCATGACCAAAATACATACATACATACATACATGTATATATATATATATATATATATATATGTATATATATATGTGTGTGTGTATATATATATATATATACACACATATATACACACACATATATATAGGCATTGAACAACTGGTACAAGAGCTGCTTGTGGCTCAACATATAGACGAGTCTAATATATATATATATATATATATATATATATATATATATATTTTTTTTTTTTTGGTTTTTTCGATACAGGGTTTCTCTGTGTAGCCCTGGCTGTCCTGGAACTCACTCTGTAGACCAGGCTGGCCTCGAACTCAGAAATCTGCCTGCCTCTGCCTCCCAAGTGCTGGGATTACAGGCATGCGCCACCATGCCCGGCTTGTAGTACCTCTTAAAAATGCTGAGATCATGTCATTATGGATGGTCAATGAAGATTGGCAAAGAGCTTGTAGTAATTACTTGAGTTAAATTAATAACAAACAGTCAAAAAGCAAATGTATACAGTTTATAAAAAGAACAAATTGTATTCTTCCACATATTGTAAAGAGGACACCAATTCCAGAAGCACCAACATTTTAAACTGATGCAGACAAGATAGGGACGGCAGGTTATAAATCAGATAAAATAAGCAAGGTGATCAAAAGTCCATATACAAGCCGGGCGTGGTGGCGTATGCCTGTAATCCCAGCACTTGGGAGGCAGAGGCAGGCGGATTTCTGAGTTTGAGGCCAGCCTGGTCTACAGAGTGAGTTCCAGGACAGCCAGGACTACACAGAGAAACCCTGTCTCGAAAAAACAAACAAAACAAAACAAAAAAAAGTCCATATACATGGGTTCAAAAATCCTAAATATATGCAATCCTTATGGTATTGTTAGATTATCCTGAATATCTTAACACAATAACTGATTCCTTATATGTAGAAAGAGTTGTTTTGCATATAAAGACTGATGAATTTGTACTGCTAACTCAGAATTAGCTTTGTTATTTATACAATTTCAACAAGCCATCAGAAATAGAAACTATTCATTATATATTACTTATATTCAGTTGCATACAGGTTCGTCTGGTCCATTAGCTCAAGAAAATGAGAAAATTGACCAATGACTAATAGGAAATGTGTTAGAAGCCTCAAAATCTCATGAGAAATATCATATTAATGGTAAAGACTTAAAGAAAAAACTTTCCATCACGTGGCAAAAAGCCAAAGAAATAATAAAAAAATGTCCTGGGTATTCTCTATATAACCAACTCCATTACCTGCTGGTGGTAGCCATAGGCAGACCAAAAGAAACAACATCTGGTAAGATGAAGCAATCTTTGGATATTACAATATAAACATGTTACTGGCATACCACACAATCTCACAGGGCAAGCAGTTATAGAAAGAGCTAGTAGTACCTTAAAAGAGATGCTTATTAAACAAAAAGGGAATGTAAAAGCCCCAGGGACAGGCTAAACAATGCTTTGTTAACTCTCCATTTTCTTTTTTTTTTTTTTTTTTTTGGTTTTTCGAGACAGGGTTTCTCTGTGTAGCTCCGGCTGTCCTGGAACTCACTCGGTAGACCAGGCTGGCCTCGAACTCAGAAATCCGCCTGCCTCCGCCTCCCAAGTGCTGGGATTAAAGGCGTGCGCCACCACCGCCCGGCAACTCTCCATTTTCTTAATGTTGATGAAAGGAACAGCAGTGGTTGAGAGACACTGGCTTATCGGAAAAAAAAAAAAACTGAGGACCTGAGCCAACCAATATACTGTAAGGGTATGTTGACATTAGAATGGAAACCTATAATAGTTTTAAGATGGGGATATGGTTATGCTTATGTTTCTTTCTTTCTTTCTTTTTTCTTTTCTTTTCCTTCTTTCTTTCTTTCTTTCTTTCTTTCTTTCTTTCTTTTGGTTTTTTGGATTTTTTTTTTTTTGAGACAGGGTTTCTCTGTATAGCCCTGGCTGTCCTGGAACTCACTCTGTAGACCAGGCTGACCTCGAACAGAAATCCGCCTGCCTCTGCCTCCCAGAGTGCTGGGATTACAGGTGTGCGTCACCACCGCCCGGCTTATGCTTATGTTATTACAGGGAATGAAAACCTATGGTTATCAACAAAACTTATAAAAATTAGATCTGACCTGGAAAAACCTCTTATCACCTCTTATTCTTTAGACATGAATATCTTCACAAAGGAAACAGCTCAGGTGATTCCCACTCAACCACTGTCTCAGTTACTGATCTCTCCAAAATATTCATGCAAATGAACTTCAGAAAGGTTAGCCTGAGTGATTGATCACACAGAAACTGGACAGACAACACAGAGATTGGACAGACAATTCTGAGACTGGATAATGCAGAAAGGGGGCAAAAAATGCTATAGCTTTTAAAATCTAACCATTTCCCGCCCCCCTCAGCCCCCAAACAGGAATTCTTTGTCCCAATTCAGCAGGAAGCAAATATATGTAAGAGGACCATCATCCCAATCCCTTAAATTAGGGTGGTGGTTTTGGTTCTTGATGTGTTATGGTTGTTATCATCTAGGGTGGCAGGTTGTTTTTTTGCTTAATTATTGTATACTGATAGAAATCTAAGGTTGTTCTGCTTATTATATATTGATAGAAATTTAAGGCTGTCTTGTCACACTTTTGTTTGATATATTGTATATAAGCTGCTTGTTTAAGGTGTGATGTAAAGTTCTAGTTTTATGGTTCTAATAATTGTTTCTATTGTGTGTAAATTGATGTTAGAGAAAAAAGTATGTTTTTATTTTAACAGCAAGGTGGATGCAAAGTGGAAATTTTTGGTTTCCTTGAAGACCCATTTGCTCCATGTGATGTTTTTCTGGTAATTGCCTCATGAAAGGATGTTTTTGCTGAGGCAGACATGTGGGAGGGTGCTTTGCTAAGAACAGACAGGTGGTTTTTTTTTCTGGAGGCAGTCTGGAAAACGGGCATGTCATGTTTTGCTAGATGTTTCGAAAGGGATTAAGCGTAACCCAGTGGTCAGAGGACAATGCTGGATGGTATTGGTACACCTTGCCGTTCTTTGCTGGTCACTGTTTGTCATGACTTCATAGAGAGAAATGCCCTCCAAAACGTCTGGTGGGGTTCTTGCTGCTTCCATGGATTCAGAGCCAATTGGCAGAGCCTTGCAGTTTCTTTTCTTTTTTCTTTAAGGATTTATTTATTTATTTATTTATTTATTTACTTATTTTTTTTTTCTGTATATGAGTATACTGTAGCTGTACAGGGAATTTGAATTCAGGACCTTAGCTGGCTCCGGTTGTGACCCCCTTTTGCTTCGGCCTAAATACACTGTAGTTGTCTTCAGACACATCAGAAGAGGCAACAGGTTTCTTTTATGGATGGTTGTGAGCCACCAAGTGGTTGCTGGGGTTTGAACTCACGACCTTCAAGAGAGCAGTCAGTACTCTTAACCTCTGAGCCATCTCTCCAGTCCCAAGCCTTGCGGTTTCTTATAGTGATTCATGAATTGTAGGTCGCGTGTCTATCTCACCAGCAAGAATGACACGAGACAGTCAGGATCCTTCCACAGACGTTTATTGCGGGGTTGATTGCAGAGGCGAAAGACCAAGAAGGGTAGAGCGGTGCATCTTAAATAAGCCTAGGCAGGATGTGTTCCTACCTGATTGGTGCACGCCACGATGCCTCATTAGCATGCTCCGGGACTGAGCTGCGACCCGCCAAACCTCTACTTGCGCATGCGCAGTAGGGTGCAGAGTGGAGTAAACAACAACACATTGCTGATTCATCACAGGAAATGGGTGCCATCTTGTAATGGCGAATGTGGCTTCCTACAATGAATGGTGTTTGTGAGTGGATTAAGCTGCCTCTGCTGACTCATGGGAACTGAACTGCTGATATCTTGACAATGCAAATTGGATTTGCTCCAAAGAACTATTTCTAAACAGGCCCATACCCTCCTTTGTCCTATTAACCTTTCCTTTCCACTGCCTCTGGTGGGGGGTGGGCTAGAAGGGAGGTAGTAGCTTTAAGAACCTTTATTAAAAAGCTGGGCGTGGTGGCGCATGCCTGTAATCCCAGCACTTGGGAGGCAAAGGCAGGTGGGATTTCTGAGTTTGAGGCCAGCCAGGACTACACAGAGAAACCCTGTCTTGAAAAACCAAAAAAAAAAAAAAAAAAAAAAAAAAAAAAAACCAAAAAAAAAACCAAAAAAAAAAAAAAAAAAAAAGAACCTTTATTAAAGTAGGTTTTTTTTTTTTTTTTTTTTTTTGATTTGGTTTTTTCGAGACAGGGTTTCTCTGTATAGTACTGGCTGTCCTGGAACTCACTCTGTAGACCAGGCTGGCCTCAAACTCAGAAATCCGCCTGCCTCTGCCTCCCAAGTGCTGGGATTACAGGCATGTGCCACCACCGCCCAGCTTAATTTCTTCTTCTTCTTTTTTTTTTTTTTTAAAGGTTTTGAAAAAAAAATCTAAGCCTAAAAGTTCTGCTTTCCAAAAATACTAGGACACAAAGCTGGTGTGATGGATCTGTCAGTAAAGGCCCTTGCTGGGAAGTGATTACTAGAAGTCACATGGCAGAGGACAGTGCTAATTCCCATGGGTTGTTCTCTGATATCCACATATCCACCATGGTGCTTGTTCCTGCCACAGTGTACATGATCACACCTCCAAATAAATAAGTCTAAACAAGGAAGAAAGATAAAAGTATCCAGATACTGAAAGAATGAGGGTTGCAGGCTAGGAATCCCCTGTGCCTGAGTCTTGGGTGACCCCAAAGGAGCAGAGGTTTGGCCCACTCTTTGTTGGCCTGGAAGTGTGCGCATGTCACACCCACCTCCAGGGTCTGGCTGCGAGCCTCAGGCTGGGAGGGTCCCAGGCGTCTTTTCCCGTCTCGCCTCTGTGGAGCCGCTGTGGCAAGGACAAGCGTGGCTGGGGCTGGCAGGATCACCGCGGGGGGGGGGGGGGCGGGAGGGCTGCAGGGCTCATGCCTGGCGGGCGCTCAAGTTCCCAACACCTACTGCTAGTGGGGGTGGGGTGGGCTTTGAATATGTAATCCTGGCCCTGTAACAGGAAATGCAAACGGGAATTACATATGTGACGCTGTGCGTAACCCTGGCGTGACCCTGTGCGTGGCGGACACGTAAGCGGAAATGACTGACCAGTCCCATCTGGCTTCTATAGGAAACTGATTGGTTCTCAGAGAGCGCGGGCTTGGATAATTTAAACTGATTGGCTTAGAAGCTATGGAGTGGTTTGTGGTAGGCGGGTTCTGTTATAAGCCTATAAAAGCTGCTCCGATTCTGCCGGTGTGGCTCACACTCTTTTATCCTGCATGGTAAGACTGCGAACCCCAGAGACTCTGGAATTAAAATCCTCTTGCTATTTGCATCAAGACTGTTTCTCGTGAGTGATTGGGGTGACGGCTTCCAAGGCGTGGGGTGCTGGGGTGTCCCGTTTTTCTTTCCGGTCTTACAATACAATATCACTCTACTTTGCTACTTTGTTTCCAACCCAATTCCCAGGTAAAAGAAATCTCATCTCAATCAGTAACAAAACAAGCTACAAGCCTAGATTGGGCAGATCTTCCGCTACACTACTCTAGTCCCATCTATATTATCCCATGTAATTTGGGTTTTTCCAGGCCACGAGCTTCTCTCTCTGCAGCCTTTCCGTCCTGTTGATCCTCCGTAGCTCCTCCCCCTTCCCGGTGATCCTTTTCTCCTTCTGCCTGCCCAATCATTGGCTCAAGCCTTTATTTGAAAAGTTAACTCAAGAAGTTAGACCCCAAAGAACCAAATAACCCTATCAAAAATAGGGTACAGAGCTAAACAAAGAATTTTCACCAGAAGAAATTCGGATGGCTGAGAAGCACCTTAAGAGATGTTTAACATCATTAGTCATCAGGGAATTGCAAATCAAAACAACCTTGAGATTCCACCTCACACCAGTCAGAATGGCTAAGATTAAAAACTCAGGGGCTGGAGAGATGGCTCAGCGGGTAAGAGCACCAACTGCTCTTCCAGAGGTCATGAGTTCAAGTCCCAGCACCCACATGGTGGCTCACAACCATCTGTAGGGAGATCTGACACCCTCTTCTGGTATCCGAAGACAGCTACAGTGTACTCACATATAATAAATAAATAAATAAATCTTAAAAAAAAAAAAACTCAAGGGCAGGTGCTGGCGAGGATGTGGAGAAAGAGGAACACTCCTACACTGTTGGTGGGATTGCAAGATGGTACAACTGCTCTGGAAATTAGTCTGGCGGTTCCTCAGAAAATTGGGCATGACACTTCCAGAGGACCCTGTCATACCACTCCTGGGCATATACCCAGAGAATTCCCCTGCATACAATAAAGACACATGCTCCACTATATTCATAGCAGCCTTATTTATAATAGCCAGAGGTTGGAAGGAGCCCAGATGTCCCTCAAAGGAGGAATGGATACAGAAAATGTGGTATATTTATACAATGGAATACTACTCAGCAATTAAAAATAATGAATTCATGCAATTTGTAGGCAAATGGTTGGATCTGGAAAATATCATCCTAAGTGAGTTAACCCAATCACAAAAGAATACACATGAAATGCAATCACTGATAAGTGGATATTAATGAGCCCAGAAGCTCTAAATACTCACGGCACAATTAGCAAATCAAAAGATTCCCAAGAAGAAAGGAGAGGACCCTGGTCCTGAAAAGACTGGATCCAGTTTTGTAGGAGAGTACCAGAACAGAGAAATGGTGTGTGTGTGTGTGTGTGGGTGATTGGAGAATAGGGGGGGAGGACTTATGGGACATATGGTGAGTGGGGAACTGGGAAAGGGGAAAGCCTTTGGAATGTAAACAAAGAACATAGAAAATAAAAAAAAAAAAAAAAAAGAAAAGTTAAGGTGGGGAGAAGGTTCACAAGGCATCTCCTCATCTATAGCCCCTCAGAGTATAATTAGCGTCAAAATACAAGCCCAGGGCTATCCCCAACAACTCTGTAATAGGAAGACCTTCCATCCACTCCAAGACTCTTTCCCTTCTAAGACTCTCCAGAATGAACTTTACCATACAAATTTCAAATAATACACTGGCTATCTAATCTATCTCAAAGAACACAGAAGTTCAACTTAAAGAAACTTTCTTCAGTGCTGAGGGGTTAATGTAGATTGTAACTGATCAACGCACTGAGAATCCACGTCTCCTGAGGACTCAGCTCTTGTTTAAAAAACAAAATCTCAATCATTTGATTTTACCAATGAAGACTCCAGAGCCAGATGAATTTACCAATGAAAGCCTGCTAGCTCAGAGAGGCACAGAAAGCACCCAGCTGACCTTCCTCCTCAGCCGAGGTCCCAGGAGCAACGCCCCTCTCACGCCAGTTCAGAAAACGTCCTTCAAACTGAGTGTCCCTCCCTTCCACTTCCTGAGCCTCTCTCTATTCTTACTCATGACTCTTACTCTGTTTTTTGTTTGTTTGTTTTCAAGACAATGTTTCTCTGTGTAGCCCTGGCTGTCCTGGAACTCACTCTGTAGACCAGGCTGGCCTCGAACTCAGAAATCCGCCTGCCTCTGCCTCCCAAGTGCTGGGATTACAGGCGTGCGCCACCACCGCCCGGCTTGTTTTTTTCTTAATAATTCTATATTTACTTCCTGTCAGCTGGTTGCTTCATCTGCCTCTTAAGCTATGGTTGGTTTTATTTCATCCTGTTTATAGTATTCAAGTAGAAAGCTATTGGATTAAGGGCGTGTGCTAAGGCGGAGCCACACCACCAGAAGAAACAGTAAATAACACAATCTCGGGGTTCACAGTGTGAGCAAATATCCTGCAACACAGCCCTGAGTTGTAAGTCAACCTCTGCTCATAAGGAATGCCCAGAGAATATCGTGGATGGACAGAAGGAAGGGACCTGTCGTGGAATGCTTCGTTTAGGATATGGCATGGCCACTGTACCTTTGAGCTCAGGGTGGCTGTGGTTCCCTGCAAAGACCAGGTCAATGAGATCAGCGAACACTCTACCAGGCAGCCCTCACTGGACTCAGGCTGTTATTGAAAACAGTGAAAAGGAGAGGACAGGAAATGGAGCCATGGAATGCTGGGAATCTGTGAGAGCGGGGAGGACTTGGGGGAGTATGATCACATGTGCTATTTACATGTAGGAAGTTACCAAAGGAGAAATAAAAGGTATTCTTTTTTTTTTTTTTGATAAAAGAAGAGAATTGTGAGGTTTGTTATATAGCATTCCTCTCCCTTTCAATACAGCATCCTGTTGTAAGTTTGCAGGCCAGAAGAGGGCACCAGATCCCAATACAGATGGTTGTGAGCCACCAGATGGTTGCTGGGAATTGAGCTCAGAGCCCAGAACCTCTGGAAGGGCAGCCAGTGCTTTAAACCTCTAAGCCATCTCTGCAGCCCCTGTTTTGTTTTTGAGACAAGGTTTCTCTGTGTAGCCCTGGCTGTCCTGGGGCTCTTTCTGTAGACCAACCAGCCTGGCCTCAAACTCAGAACTCTGCCTGCCTCTGTCTCTCAAGTGCTGGGATTAAAGGCATGCTCCACCACTGCCCAGCCCCTCCCCCCCCCGTGGGTTTTTTTTTTTTTTTTTCTAAAACAGGGCCTCACTATGTAACTTCTGACCTTTTTTGCTGTTGTTGCTTTTTTTTTTTTTTTTTTTTTTTCAAGACAGCCCTGTATAGCCCTGGCTGTCCAGGAACTCACTCTGTAGACCAGGATGGCCTCCAACTCAGAAATCCGCCTGCCTCTGCCTCCCAAGTGCTGGGATTAAAGGCGTGCGCCACCACCGCCTGTCTAACTTCTGACTTCTAAATCAGTATTTGCTTGCCCTACCTTTTGAGTGCTGGGGCTAAAGGTGTTTATTTCCACATCCAGTAATACCCACTTCTAGGTGTTAATTTTTGTTTCAGTCCATTCAGACTGCTATATATAGCAAAGAGTTTTCATCAAGTAGTTTGAAATAAGAGAAATTCATTTCTCATACTCTGAATCTTGGTGAGTCCAAGATCCATACACCAGCACGTTTTGCCTTCAGGGGTAGAAGGGATTAAAGGGACAAAAGAGATATCATGAGGTCTTTTGACAATTGATCTCATCCCTTGAATGACTGAGTCTTGAAATCTCATCACCTCAAAGTGGCGCCTCTCAGAGCTATCACAGAGCAGACCATTAAGTTCTAGAGCTTAGTTCTAAGTTAGCAGTGCTATTTGGGAAGATTCTAGAAACTTCAGGTGGGGTCTAGCAACATATCGATCCTTGAGGACATGTTCCTGGAGCATACATGTTGTCCTCTTTCTTCTTGTCCTCCATGCCTGAGTAGGCTTTGTCCAGCTCTCATGTTTTTGTATGCTCTAACTCAAAATGGGGCCAGAATCAACAGTGCCAAGAAGTATGGGTTAAAATCTCTGAAACTGCCCAAACAAGCCTTTCTTTTCTTATGTTGTTTATGTTGAATTTTTCAAGAAAGATTGTACTTATTTTCATGTATATGCCTGACTGGGTTTATGTGCATCACTTGAGGCCAGATAAGGATGCTAGATTCTCTGGAGCTGTCCTTTGTGGGCGCTGGTAACCCTGGTCTTCTGTAAGATCAGTGAGCTCTCTTAAGCACGGAGCCACCTCTTCATTACTTTAGAGAGTTTTATCATCGGGTTGGCGAGAGGGCTCAGCATGTAGAGGTGCCTGTGGCCAAGCCTGATGAACTTGAGTTTGATTCCCCAGAGCTCAGGTGGTGGAGAAAACCAACTCAGAGGAGTTTTTCTCAGATCTTGCATGCTGTGGGATGAATACATTAACTCATATAAGAAATTAAATTTTTATTTATTTTATTTATTTTATTTTTGTATTTTTTGCTTTTTGTTTTTTGTTTTTTGTTTTTGTTTTTTGTTTTTTGGAGACAAGGTTTCTCTGTGTAGCCCTGGCTGTCCTGGAACTCACTCTGTAGACCAGGCTGGCCTCAAACTCAGAAATCTGCCTGCTTCTGCCTCCCAAGTACTGGGATTAAAGGCATGCGCCACCACTGCCCGGCAGAAATCAAAATTTTTAACATTTAGTTTAAAACACACACACACACACACACACACACACACACACACGAGCACCTACCTAAGTGCATGTGCACCACAGCAAGTGTAGAAGTCAGAAGAGACTGTAGAGGGTCGGGTCTCTCCTTTCCCCACTTGGATCCCTGGGGTCCAATTCAGACTGTCAGGGTTGACACCAGGTGCCTTTACCTGCTCAGCTCTCTCAGGTCATAAAGAGAGTTTTGCTAAAAAAAAAGAGTTTTTTTTTTGTTTTTTCAAGACAGGGTTTCTCTGTGTAGCCCTGGCTGTCCTGGAACTCACTTTGTAGACCAGGCTGGCCTCAAACTCAGAAATCCGCCTGCCTCTGCCTTCCAAGTGCTGGGATTACAGGCCTGCGCCACCACCACCTGGCTACAAAAAAGAGTTTTATGCTGGGTGGGGTAGCACATGCCTATAATCCCAGGAGTCGGGGTCAGGCAGATCTCTACAAGTTTGAGGCCAGGGTGGTTTACATACAGTTAGTTTCAAGTTAAGGCTACACAGTCTAAGGCTAACCTCTGAAGTACACTCCATCCCGGATGAGTCTCTTAGAGCCCATTTACTCTGACCTCACCGAACTTCTTCCATGTTTATATCATGTCTTTCATCAGGTTGGGGAAGTTTTCCAGCATCGCCCCCTCAAATGCATTCTCAGGTCCTCTCTGTCTCTTTAGTTAAATCTTTCTTCTCAGATGCATAATTTATTCTTCTCAGATGCAATAATTTCCATGCTCTATTTTCAAGGTCACTGTCTCTGCTGCCTATTGAAGCCAATCTTTTATTCCTCTAGTGAATTTTTTGTTTTGGTTATTGTTTCTCTCTCTCTCTCTCTCTCTCTCTCTCTCTCTCTCTCTCTCTCTCTGTGTGTGTGTGTGTGACACAGAGAGAGAGACAGACAGACACACACACAGACACACAGACATAGACACACAGACACACACACAGACACACAGGCATAGACACATAGACACACAGACATAGACACACAGACACACAGACACACAGACACACACAGACATAGACACACAGACAAACAGACACACACATAGAGCCAAACAGGGTTCCTATGTAGCCAGACTTGCCTTAACCTCCCGAACTTGCTGTAATGCTGAGATTACAGGTTTGAGTCTCCGAGCCCCACTCTGAATCGCCCTTTCTTCTTTCTCTGGGTGGCAGGTCAGTAGTTTTCTGTTGGATGAGAATGCAGGCTTTTCACCTTGTTGGTACCTGTGCTCTGCTGCTTTCCTCTAAATCAGCAGTCCTTAAGCTGTGGGTCGTGACCTCTTCTGAGGTCACATATCAGATATACTGCATGTCAGATTTACATTATGATTCATAACAGTAGCAAAATTACAGTTATGAAGTAGCAATGAAAAAATTTTAGGGTTGGGGTCACCACAACATGAAGAACTGTATCAATGGGTTGCAGCTTTATGAAAGTTTAGAATCACGGCTCTAAATAATGCTAATTCTTTCTCTGGTTATGTTATTTGGAATTAGGAAAATCCTTTTGGCTTATATTTTTGTTTTCTAGCAAAGCTTTTAATCTAAGAATAATTGATCTCTGTGATAGATTGCCATTTGGGGGATTCTATGTACCCAGTGCCCAGGATCTTACAGAGTCTGTGCATCCTGGTTGGAGGATCATAGACCACGCCCATGCTGCTTATTCTATTGACAAATTCTTATCTAGACTGCCAGGTGCATTTGCATACACCTAGCTTGAGTAATATTGCTTTGTTCTAACTTTTCCAGGACAGACTAGTTGCAAAAGGTCTATGTGGGTAACAGAACAAGCTGTTTCCACCGGTGGTTATTTGTTTTGTGAGACAATGTAGTCCACGAAGGTGTCAGAGTCAAAGCTGTCTCCCTGCCTCAGACCCTTCTCTCTGTTGCTGGGATTACATCTAGGTTAACATCTAGATTTTTCCTTAGAGGAGTGAACTAATCTCATGTTGCCTTTGAGGAGATCACCAGCATCTTAGCTTAGTAGGTGATAGGGAACCCGTGAAAGCCTTGGGCAGGAAAGGACTTGATTGACTGGTACAATGAACAAAAGCAGGAGACACAAAGTTTCAGAAGCATTTCAGACAGGAGTTGCTGCAAGTGCAAAGACTCTGTGCCTGGCCATTCTACTGCTGACGAACATGGAGTGAACATGGTTAGAAAAAGCTCAGCAAGGCGGGAAGTGGTAGCTTGGTTGGTAAGGGCCACGATCTTCCTCCACTGCTGGGGAGTAAAGCCGGGCCCTTGCGTATGTCCAGATCAGCCTACACATTCCCTTTCTTTCTTGGCTTGCTTGCTTTTTACGATTGTTTTATGTGTATGGTGAGTGTTTTGTCTGTTTATATGTCTCTGCAT
>OZ030005.1:186279658-186684658 GCA_964023405.1 Apodemus agrarius
TTCTTGGCCTTCCCCAGGGCCTTTTTGGAGGGAGAGAGTTCAGCTTTTGGATTCTAAGAATCACCTAAGCTCTTTGCCTGTTACTTTAGTTACAGAATGGTTAAAGTGCCTCCTACCACGGGGGAATTATTCCATGATACTAGTAGAATTGTCCTATTCAGTCTGGAGCCTGGGGCCTGGCACTGACCTTTATGGGCTTCGAGTCACCTTCCAGATAGACCGCCTTAGTTGGATGATCGCCACACATGGTGCTGGCATATCCATAACCCATAATACCTTGTGGCTGGAGTTCGGGTCACAGGGGACCTCTGACAAACAGGCAGAGCCAGAGGCGGCTGTGTATCTCCATGCACCCTCCATCTGAGCAACTCCCAGCTAAGTGAAAGGGCGCACAGGCAGAGGCCTGCACCCACGGGAGGCCTGGGGGAGGGGAGTCACCGGGGCTGCTGCCCAACGACACCGGTGGAGATGTTGCAACACGCTCGCTCACCATGTCCCAGGTCAAAGGCATCACAACTGGGTCTTTGTTCCAGGGCTCAGAAGCCTCACCCACCACTCCTTCCAAAACCAGCTCACAGGATGCACACGCCTCACCTACACTCCCCACAGCCCAGCCTCCAGCTTCCCTGTCAGAGGATCACTTACCAGGACCTGAAGCCTGGCCATCTTTCTCTCCTCTACCCTCTCTTGTTAACCTGGATGTACATCCGAGCCACCCTGGTTTTGATGGACAGACAGACGACAGCCAGCCAGCCACAGTACTCCAGATCCTTATTCAAACACACATAGCTATCTCCACAAACCATCCGAACAGTAGAAAAGCCACAGATTATAAGGCTCTCTCTCCATCTGATACCCAGGGCCCTGCCGAGTCCCCCAGCAGTTCAGACACAAGGTAGGGCTCAGGGGTCTGTTTGTTCTGGCCTCTACTTCCAAGCAGCCATGAGGTTATCCTCCTGTTTCAGGAGCAATAGGTAAGGCCCAGAGAAACGAAGGGTTCTGAAGTTACCCACCTATTGGTAGTAGCTAGAATCTAAGCACAGCAGCTCTTTGATGCGGTCTCTGTGCCAGACTGGGCTGCTCAGATGACAGGGGCAAGCGGGAAAACAGGCATCCCCTCGCAGTTTCTAACATGGACTCACACCACCTTCCCTGAGTTCTTCCTTCACCCCAGGCAAGAGTCCATGGGTTATAGATACGGAACGGGAAGGGGAACGGAAAATGAATCAGTCCCTGGGGACTTTGTTGTTGTTTTTTGAGACAAGGCCTCACTATTTAGCCTCAGATGGCCTCAAACTCACTCTATAGACCTGGCTAGCCTCAGAGTCACAGACACTGTCTGCCTCTGCCTCCCGAATGCTAGGATTACAGGCACGTGCCACCACACTCAGCCTGGACTCTTGGAACCACGTAGCAGGACTCTTCTATCATCCTGGCCAATGGCTGACTGGCCCCAAGGGCTCACCGCCTCCTGCTTCTCAGCGTCACACAGCAGTGGTGGCATGACAGGGCACATGTGGCAGCAGGGACATCCCCAAGGAAGAACTTCTTGAAAGAACTAACCTTGCATTCAAAAAGTAAGCTCCCAAGTGAGCAATCCTTCCCTCCCCGGTTGCCTTTCCTTCTGTCCTGAGAGATCCCCCAGGAGGCCTCAGAGACTCAGGACACAGCCAACCCCCAAGGCAACGTCAGCCTCCTCGGAGATCAGGGAGATGGGGCCGTCAAGTTCCATAGGAAGGGAACCAGTGCGGGGCTGTTCACCTGGAACCCAGATCTGACACCAGGTCACGTTCCATCACCTGTGCAGCGTCACTTCCAACTGCCCAGGCACAAGGACAGAGCCCGACTTCTCAGGGAGAGGAATGGGCTCTGACGACATCAGCCTCAGGAGGAGGAGAAGTCCAGCCCCGAGCTCCCCAAGGCTGTCCACTGAGATTTCTTTAGGGTCTCTGCAGCTGCCCAGAGGTACTATCATTCCGGGGCACTGTCTCTGACCTCAGAAGACTTGTTTCCGCTCCAGCTCTCTGTGCCTCAGCCATTCTGTCTACAGAATGGACACAGGGACCCTTTGGACTGTGTTCCTTTCAAAATATTAGAAGGGAACAAAGACAGGCCTCCCTCTTGAAGGGTCCACAAATGCCACCTCAGGGTACACCTGGGCCCGTCCCCAGCAAACCGACACTCAAGTCGAAATAAGACCCTGAGCCCGTTTGGGTGCCTCCCAGCAAGCAGCAGAGGATGCCGTGGTTTCGAGGACTCTGGCCTCCCCTGCAACACAGACTAACAGACTTTTCTCCATGTGCTGAGTGGAGCCTTTTCTGAGCCTTTTCTTGCCAAGGGCATCAGTGGAACTTGGTCTGTTCTGCAAAAACCCTGGAGCTAGCAAATCCTGGCAAGCCATGGGCATGGTCTCTGTCAGCTCCTAATGACAAAGTGGCCTGCGGCAGGACCCCTCCAGGACCTGGCCTCACCCAGTGCCTGGGCCCTCTTCCCAAGTCCTGGTGGCTTCCAGCTCAGCAGGAGGCGGTCAAGCTCACTGCCCACATACTAGCCAACCTCCCCACAGGGCCTGGCCCTTCCTCAGACATCTTGCTAGGGGCCTGGGGACTCTGGAACCCATTGTGATGTCATGCCTGCCCTCTCCACCAGCTGGCTGGGTCCTCCCACTCCTGCTCGGATCCTGGCTGGCAGACAGACAGCCCAACCGGGAAAGCTGTCATTGGGCACCCCTGAGCTAAAGCTACCATCTCCTCTGGGCCCTCAGATGGCACGGGGGTCCAGTCCGGGAATAAGGAACGGAGGCTTCCATGCCACCTTGGCCTTGCAATTAGCACGAGCCGGCTAATTAGCCTCAAGCCAGGGAGACATTCTTCCCCACCAGGCAAACTGCTGGCCTGCAGCCCAAACCAACAGGGGAACTTCAGACTCCTCGGCCCTCTCCCTGCCAGATGGAAATAACGTATAGCTGCAGAGGTGGGGGGAGGAGGAGAGGAACAAAAACCCAGCCGGGCCCAGGAGCCAGGCTGGAACCGGGAATGGACGGCCGAAGGCCAGGCAACTCACCGCTCTCGTTCTTCTCGATGACATCTACCACCTCCCCGGCCTGGAGGCTCAGCTCCGAGTTCTCCTGTTTCTTATAGTTGGACACCACCACGTACTGTTCCAGGATCATGGGCTCGGCGTTGGTGTCGGCACCTGGCGACGGCAGAAAGCACGCGGTGAGCCAGCGGCCGGCTGTAGCCCCGCGGCCGGGGCGCCCTCTGTCCATCGCCCTCGAGGGAGGCTGCTCGGTCGCCAGCTCTGCACCGCGGGGCGGCCCGTAGCCAGGGCTCGCAGCTTGCTGGGCCCCAAGGACAGGCCATATAGCAAGGCCCCACACCGGCCCGCTGCACCGCGGGGACCGGGGGACATGGGGAGCCGGGGGACAGGGGAGGAGAAGGGGGTGGAGAGAGGCAGAGACAGGCAGAGACGGAAGCCAAGGGAATTGAGGGGAAAGCCTGCTGCTGCGTGTGAGGAGTTAGTCACAGGCCGGCATGGGGGAGTTTGCAGAGAGGCCTCGGGCCTCCCATCTCTCCAGACTCTGGGGCTGGCTGGGGTGTAAGAGGAGGGCCACAGGAGCACAGTGGGCGGCCCATGAAGGCTGAGGCCAGAGCTCAGGGGAGAGAAAGAAGAGAGGGGAGGGGGAGGACCAGGAGGCTGGCTGCCTCTACCCCAAGCCTGTGAACCCAGAGAGAAAAGGCAGCAGGGCTCCCCTCAGGAGGGAGAGGGAGAGGACTTCTCCACAGCCTAGGTCCAGCAGAGAGTCAAGAGGCTTTGAGGCCGCCAATCACTAGGGCTCACTCGCAACCCTTAAATAGAAACACATGAGACCCGTCGAATGAGGAGCTGGGGGTGGAGGCAGGGGATGGGAGGAGGGCCCAGACTGTTTACTTGAAACCCAAGAAGAAAGTCCCAGCGCCAGTGCTGGCTTGAGCCTAGCGCCCCTCCCCACGCCAACTTTTCCTCAAGTTATCCATTCCGGTCCTCCTGGCTCTGCAAGAGCCAGGCTGACAGCAGTCTTAGGCTTTCCAGAGGAGCCTTCCTGGGTCTCTCTGCCATCTCAACCAGCAGAGGCTGCCTGGTTCCCCTTGTCTTTAAGTGCTGGGCAGTTTAAAAAGCCTCAGAGTCAAAGGCCGGGGTGTATCAGAGAGGGCCAGTGAGCCCTACCTACTTCCGGGAGCAAGGCAGTTCTCTGTCCTGTTTGGCCGCTGTGTCGGTGTGATATTAAACAAGCACCAGGCTGGCAAATGGACTGGCTGGGTGCCCGTCTCAGCTCAAAGGGTATACGGCTAGAGTCAAGTCTTTTCTGCTCTTCAACTGTTACTGTGGACACTCCCAAAGACAGTATGCCTTGCTAGCCTTATACGAATCCACAAGCCAGAAAATGACTAATCACCTCTTTCAGGAAGCCTTCCTAGACGCTCCCCGCCCCCCGCACCCCTGAGGGAATTCCTGGTACATTTCTTACAACCATATATTTGTCAGTCAGCTTGTAATCCCCACCGCACTAAAGGCTGAGGCAGGAGAATCAGGAGTTCCACGTCAGCCCGGGTTGCCAGTCGAGAAACCTGTCTCAGTACGGAAACAAATGCAAACCTCTACTAATGTTCTGCAGGCTGGGGCTTAACATCACTAGTGCGGCCACAGAAATGGCCCAGTGTTTCTAGTCTCTTGTGGTGCCCCACCCCTCAGACACACCTCTCCCTCTGCATGACTGCGTCTGACTCATATGCCAGACAGGTATGCATGGCTTCAGTCCACCTGGAGACAACCCTTTTCTCTTCCCGTTTAACTCATAAATTAATAAATTAATGAGAGGCTCAGAGAGGACTCAAGAGACTCATGCGGTTCCCACAGCTCCTACGGAGTCAGCTGAAACACTCACAGTCTTGTCAAAGGCTCAAGTCACCTCTGTTCTAATCACAGAATTCTGATCTGTTTCCACACGCACCCATCCTTCTGACACAATGACCCTTTGCTTAGAAGCTCACGGGAGCTTTTAAATCCCCAAACTCTCACGTCCAGCTTTAATGGGTGGGGCCTCAGCATGCGTCACTTTGCCCAGCCCATCCTGTCCCATGGTTCAGATGTAGTTTCGATAGACCACTGTGTCCTTTGTGAAGAAGGGTCTGTCAGGGTCTGTGGCCAGAGAATACCAGGAGAGTCAAAAGAGGCTCCCCTGGGAGGAGAAAGAAACCCATGGGCCTGATACTTTTTGCCCACATAATGTGGGTTTTGCAGCCCCAGACGGGCCCTTTGGAGACTCAGACGCTGAGGTGTGCCTGTGGGTGCACACAGGCAAGCCCCCAGGCAGCCCCTGCAAAGCCTGAATTGTATTTCGGGCAGAAACACAATCAACAGCTGGGCAGGAGGGCAGCCCAGCCTTTGTACTCACAAGTTGACAGCTTCTGCACCAGCCAGCAACAACTGGGCACTGGGCTGACAGGCGCCACCCCACCCCACCCCCACCACCCCCTTGACTGGGCCCTGAGGGACATAAGTCCTTGTCAGTGCAAGATTTTTAGCACAAACTAAAAATCGGCCAGACACTGAGAGGACCTTAAATGTGGAAAAAAAAAATGCATGAGAATACAAGATCCGAAGGGGGCGTGTGGGCAGTCCTGCAGCAGGTTGAGAGCTCCCATGTCCCCGCGGCGGCAGTGAGGACATGCAAGTCCTCATGGGGCCTCTTGGGGTCAGTCCACACTCAGCACCCAGCTCCAGCTCAGTTCTCACAGCAACCTTCCACAGCAGGCTGCACACAGCCTCGTGTTGCACGTGTGTCACGAGGGGAGGCAGTCTTCTCAGCCGGAATGGTACCCACGTCTGAGACACTGAGCACAGTCTTAACTCCTGCGGCACAGGTGGCCTACTGGTGCCACCGGCGCTTAGCCTCTAGGAGGGACCCTGCCCCGCCTGCATCCCCAGACACCTGGCACCCAGGTGGCACCAGGTGAACACAGTGGTCGGGGAGAGGGAGGGCTGGGATCCTTACAGACCCATGCCGTCACCTCTGTTGACTAGCCCTGGCGTCCGTTGGAGGTAGGCACTGGGTGTGTAGCAGGCGGACTTCCAGACAGAAGCGATGGCATTGTGTGTGTCTGGGTGAAGCAGGAAGGGCCTTTGCTCCCAAACAGGGGGACAATAAGTGACCGGACAGGAAGGGGAGGGGGGAAGGGAGGGGAAGCTGAGGCAGTGAGGAACAAGCAGCTCTGGGATGGCAGCCAGACGGTGGACAGGGATGTGAGGACAAAGATGAGGTGACAGCGAGGGGACACATATCAGCTCATTCGAATCCAAGCCAAAAAAAATGTGGGGGCAAGATTTCAAATCTACACACCCACAGCCCTCGCCTGAAGTCTGCGAGGAAAGCTGGCTGGATCCTCTGCCGGCTGGGCTAGCATAGCATTCTGGGACCCAGGAAGGTGAAGCGAAGAGAGCTTTCTCCAGGGTCACACAGGCACGGGCAGGCAAGCTGTCACTGTTCTCGGGAGACAGCTGTGGGGCTCTCTCTCTCTCCCCCTCTCTCTCCTATTCACCCCCCCCCAAGTGCACACAGGCTCCCAGTTCTCCCCTCTGGCATCTACTTCTTGGGGTGTCGCTGCGAGGTGGCGGCAGGCACTAAGTGCAGGTATCCAGATGAGAAAAGGCTTGGTGGTGGGCGGTGATGTCATCTGTAGCAGCAGCTCTGGATCCCCTCCAAGGCAGGCAAGGCCTGGAAAATTGGGATCTGGAGGCGGCTGCCTGAAGGAGGGGGAGGGAGCCCCTTGTGCTCAGATGAGGTTTTGGCTCCAGTCAGAGGGGTGGGCGCTTCTAGAGAGCACCGCCTCTTCTGTGCTAGAATGGGCCTTAGCACAGGATCCTTTCACTCGGTTAGAGTCCTTGGTTGTGCCTACCTAAGGGTCTCTGTCCTAGCCCTGCCTCCACACCGGTATTCCTCTGATTACCATCTGAACAGAAATTTGGGGGTTTGGTTGTCCACTTAAGCTTACAAACCAAGCCTCTGCCAAGTCATTTCCTGGCTCCCACACCCTCAATGGCTCCTCCTGACTTAAGGGGCAAATCCAAGCCCCTTGTGATTGGTGCTCCCCTGGTCCTCTGACGCTCCTCCACCATTCCAGGTAGCATTCATTATTCAGCACGTGTACCGAGCACCCACGAGGTCCCCATGTACATTCTTTCTGAGCCTTTTCTGTAGGCCCAACCCCCGCCCTGCACGCTTTCCCATCTCAATTCTACCTAAGCAGCTCTGCCTCTCAGGAAGCTCCCTTGGGACACCAGGGATAGCGCCTCTTGTTCTCTCCTGGGCTTTTGGGTGGGAATGGCTCTCCAACCAGACCATGTGCTCCCGACTCATCACCTCTGATCCGGTGCCACAGGACATGACCCAGACACAACCGTTACCCGACATTCCTGGACACAAGCTTAGCATCCCTGTCAGGGGCTCTGGAGTGCGGTCCTGCCTTGCCCTTGTTTGCTCTGTGACCTCGGGGAGGACACTCGCCCTTGCTGAGCTTGGCTTTATCATCTGTAAACAGCAACAGAACCTCGTGGGGCTGGCCTGTGAATGCACTGAAGGTACAGGGGCTAAAGCCCTGTGTAAAGTACAAACAGCTGCTTAGAGAGCAGAGACTATGGGAGAGCTGGGAGAAAGCAAAGACCTCACTACCAGAGGCGGCTCACGGAAAGAGCCACAGCGCCAGGAGCAGGGAGAGGGTTAAATATACTTCGCTGAGAATATGCCTCTCATAGACCCACCTCCAGCAGGCATGGGCCGACCAGATACAGAGCCAGCTCAGAGCCTCCCAGGCCTCTCTGAGTCGGGTGCCAGGCTAAGCAGCCCCAGGACCCCTACCCGGTGGGATCACTGGCATCAGCCCATCGCCTCTGAGTCCTCTGAGAGAATCCCCCCAACCTTCCAGAAGGCAAACCAAGGCTGGGCGGCTGTGGCCTTGGACTCAGTTGGCTATCCCCGCCACTCTAGGGTGGGGACTGAGGGGGCTACCTCTGGTTCCAGAGAGTTGGACTCATCTTGAGAAGCCAGGCCTTATGGGAACTCTGCCACTAGTTCTCCGTAACACTCCCAACCCTGGGCATCCCACCAAGACCCAACGGTCCCTCACAGCCGCTTCCTCCCAGGCTGCCCTGGGGCCTGCTGGCCTCTCAGCTATAGAATGTATAGAATGGGCCAAGGGTGGGCTGGCTCGCTGGCGTGATCAGAGGGGGAAAGGGACAGGAGCCCAGTGATTAGCTCAGGCCCGGGACAGCGCCACAGGGAATACTACAGGACAACCAGGAGGGAGGGAAGGGGGTCCTCCCCCACCGCCTTCTCTCCTGGCCTCTCTTCCAGGTTGCTAGGCAGTGGCTTCTGCCAACAGCAGCGGTGGGAGGCGGGGCTGGGTGGAGCTTGAGCTCTGACCCAGCAACTGGCCCAAGACCCCTTCCTACCCCAACCCTGCCAAACCTCCCCACCCCTCAGCCTGAATTTCTTCAAAGGGAAGGCGCCTGTTGAAGGCCTTCCTGGCAGTGCCACCCCCTTCCACCATAGACTCCAAGCACCACAGTCCCGCTGTTCTGCCACAAAGCTAAACTGACTCCACACCCAGATGGGCCAGATCCAGGCGATGTCCCTCACTGGGCACCTCACCGGGCAGCTGAAGGCCTCGGGGTAATTCCAAGGTCTGGACCACTGGGAAAATGGGGGCTGTGGTCCAACCTGTCACACTCATGGGAAGGGCCCTCCTGTACTCCAGGTCTCTGGCTCCCCAGAGAGATCTCTGGAAGTAGGTTTGGTTATCAGGGTCCAACTGCCTCAGGTTAGAGATGGCTGTCTTTGGCTGCTCTCCTGAGAGGGTCAATGTGGTAAGGTCAAAGACGACAGCAGCCCACCCTCACCCTAGCACAGCAAAGCACAGAGGTGGCATTACGTGCCTTCGGGAAGGTTGTATAACCCAGCCAGGGCAGCGCAGGCAGGGCATGGCCGAGCCGGGATTCAAACCCGCAGGCACCGGGCCAGCACACACTCACTCGCTCTGACGCCTGGTCACCACTCTACCAGGCTCTACGGCCATCTGAGGACCGTAAAGGGTTCTCCCTGCGGACGGGGTGGGAGTAGGGGGAGGGGGAGACAAGCCCCGCATGCAGACCAAGGGAGGCATGCCCACGGAAGCCTGCGGGCACCAGCTCCTCGGCACACATGCTGGGACACACATGTTCACAAGCATGCACGCAAGGCGGTACCTGTCACGTCCTTCTTGGGAGACTCAGCCCAGCTGGATAGCCACACTTCCAAGTCCCCGAGAGAGCAAGAAGAGGCAGGAGAGAAAACCGTTAGGCAGGCAGGAGGGCCACCGAATCGTGGCTGCAGACACTGGAGGTTCAGGGCGCCCTGGGCGGAAGGCGGGGGAGGGGAAGGAATGATTTCCTGGCCTGGGATGACTGCTGGGCGTAGGCCTGAGTGATTACAGAGGCTGGCTGGGATAATGAGGTGTCTGTGAGACACAGGATCCTCTGAAGCAGACTCCTGACCTAGGCCCTCCCTGCAATGCGATTCGGCTTTAGTGTGGGCTGGAGAAGCCAGCCAGGCTGTGCCTCTGTAGCCGTGTGGGAGGCTGGTCCCATGGGGCCTGGTGGCTCCACCGATCGTCAGAGGCCAGCAGGCTCAGCAGACCAGACCCAGGACCTCAAATGCTAGGGTAGTTTTCAAGTCCATACCGCATGTGCTGGGCTCAGCTCTTCCCACAGCTGCACCCAAGGGAGGAGACAGGCGCCTCAAGCAGTGGTTCTCAACCCTCCTAGTGCTGTGACCCTTTAATACAGTTCCTCAAGCTGTGGTGACCACTCTACCCCCCCCCAACACACACACCATAAATATATTTTCATTGCTGCTTCATAACTGCAATTTTGCCCCTGTCGTGAACTGTAATGTAGATATCTGGGTTTTCAGATGGTCTTAGGCAATCCCTGGGAAACATCAAAATAGCAGAGGGGTCGCAACCCACAGGTTGAGAACCATGGCGATACAGCACTGGACCCAGGAGCTAGAGAGGCCAGGAGATAAGGACTGTATCCCAGGCTCAGACAAGGGTATCCTGTCTGTGCCTCAGTTTCCTCATCTGGGAAACGTGGTTATGTTGTCTCTTGCCAAGAGTGAGGATAAAATTGAACTGAGAGAGGAACACGTCATCACGGGCTTGGACGGAGTGGTATGTCATCAGCACTGAGATCTGTGATTGTGTACAAAGCTCCTCACCTGTTCATCACAGTGAACATTTCTAACGTGTTTCTGATGTTTATAGTGTGCGCGCATGTATGAGTTGGGTGTGCATGCCACAGGGACAACTTTAGTGAGTTCCACTAAAGTTTACGTGCGTTCCAAGGATTGAACTCGAGTTGCAGGCTTGTGTAGCAAGCACCCTCATAGGCTCAAAAGTCACCACGAACACCAGAGGCCACCACAGGCACTGTGTGCCCCTAAGGGACCGTTTAGTCCCATGACAGACTCAGGAGGTTGGCACATACTGCTGGCCTCACACTGTTAGGGAGACAGTTCTCAAAGGGGAGGAGATAGAATGGAACCATGCCTGGGGCAGAGCCCTGCTGCAGGAGATGTTCATGAGGTGCAGTGCACTGACTGCAGGAGACAGTCATAAGGCTAATCATGTTGGGCTGCATGTATGCAGGGCAAACCCTAGCAGGACCACCTAGCACTGGCCCCGTAGTTGTGGGGAGTCTGCAGACCTCCCTCTTCACAGAACATAATAGCAGCCAACATTGGTCCGGCATCTGTGGTCTACCAAGCTTTGTTCTTTTTTTTTTTTTTTTTTTTTTTTAAGACAGGGTTTCTCTATGTAGCCCTGGCTGTCCTGGAACTCACTCTGTAGACCAGGCTGGCCTCAAACTCAGAAATCCACCTGCCTCTGCCTCCCAAGTGTTGGGATTACAGGCGCGCGCCACCACTGCCTGGCTCCAAGGTTTGTTCTGTACACGGCACATAAGGGCTATTCAGTTACTGTTCAAGACTGTTATCCCTCCGTTTTGCAGACACACTCTGAAGCAAAGAGATCAAGTCACTCAATCAACGACACCCATCTTTTGCAGACACACAGATGAGGCAACCAGAGTTTGATGCCACCGTGCCTGCTCAGTAAATCTGTCTCCCCCTCCCCCCAGAACTGGGAAACAGATATTTCAATTTTTACTGTAAACCCAAGAGTTTGTGGAGAGGTTGGAGAGGTCTCTGCATTCTGAGACCAGGGTACAGACCCAAGCCCCACCCCTTCTAGGCTCCACCTCTTTCCAGGCTCCACCCACTAGGGAAGTTTACTTCATCTTTTGGAACCTATTGCTTCTTTCTAAAAAAAAATGTCTTTTTCATAACTTTATTTTTTATTTTAGTCTATGTATGGAGTGATCTGCTTGTACATGTTTGGGCATCACTTGCATGCCTGGTGCCCCTGGAGGCCAGAAGAGATACAGGATCTCCTGAAATGGGAGTTATAGACGGTTGTGAGCCACCAGAAGGGTGCTGGGAGCCAAAGCCTGTGGAAGAGCAGCCAGTGCTCTTGAGCACTGAGCCGGCACTCCAGCCCCTCAAAGCCTAGGTTCGAACTTGTAAACTTCAGGACGTGGTCACCTTCTCGGCTACTGGGATGACAGCAGTAGGCAACATCCAGCCTCGTCATCGACATGTGCTTACTAAAGGTTAACCACGGTGCAGGCAACACTTTCCACAGCGAAGCTAGCATGAGCCGGGATCTCACCTTCTCATTCAGCAACGAGGGCACCAGGAAGTCATGGACCCGGGATGTAGGGATGGTGACTGAACAGTACATTGTGCTACATGCACCGAGAAACCCCTGCATCTAGCCTGAGACACTTCCCACCATCTCCCTCAGAGTAGGATCGCTGGGATTAGAGACACACAGAGCTGGGGCTGAGATCAGAGCCCCTCGCCAAGCCTGGCAGCTGACAGGTCTATCTTCATGGAGCTGAGACAGGGCAGACTTGGCTACTTAGAACACCAAGGCTCTAAGTAGCCACAGACCAAGAGGGCTGAGCAGGGTGGGCTGGGGGTAGGGAACTGATCTGCCTGCGACCACATACTGCTCCCTGTCTCCCTTAGTGCTCCTCTTTGGGTTCCTCATGGGGAAGTATTTTGAGAAAGGCAAACCTCTTCCAGTGAGCCGCAGAAAGGCATTGTGCCTGGGTGCAAACAGCCCAGGAAGAATTATTCTGTTAGGCCAAGGGCCGGGGTGGGGGTGGAATTTATTTTAGGTGTCGGGGCCAGATGGATTCTGGGAAGACCAGTCAGTTCTACCATTCTAGTGAAAAGTGGGCTGGGCGAGGTGAAGACTGGCAAATCCCAGTGCTTGGGAGGTGGTGGCAGGAGACCAAAAGTTCAAAGCCTGTGTGGGATGCTTTGATTCCGTGTCAAAATATAAAGAGGGCTGGACGTGTGTACTTCAGTGGTAAAGTGTTTGCCTAGCATGTTTGAGGACCTAGGATCAATCTCCAGTGAAACACGCGCGCACACACACAATAAATAAATAAATAAATAAATAAATAAATAATCAATCCAGTGACTATACTAAAAAGCGGTGACTGGGCCATCTTCTAGTAGTTTTATTCACAGAAGCGCAAGGCAGACCAGATGTGGCCGGAGGGCAGTCACCTGAGCTGAGGCCTACTTTGCTTCAGCCTCCAGAAGCAGGCATTTTCTTTTCTGTCTTGGAAAATGGAATAGACTAGAAACAAGTCTGTCTTTTTCAAAGGAGCCCATCTAGTCCCTGGATGTGAAGAGTAAATCCTGCCAGCCCCGCAAGCTCTCTCCCGGGTTGGGAAGGACCCCTTCCACCACTTCATTCTGATGAACAGAGGAGAGCCTCTGGCCCACACAAGCAGGCCCTCCAGCCAACAGGCGGACAGGGCTGCTGCTGGCGCAGGGGCAAGAGGCAGGCACAGCCAAGAAACAGCTGTGACCAACACAAACCAACTGCCGCGTTACCACCCCCTCTACGGACTAAGAAGTCAGGGTTCTGCAGGACAGGGCTGCAGCCTGCTGCAGCACGAGAGGTATGGGATTGGTAATCTGCACGCCTGGCCTTGCTGAGAGGTAGTTCTTGGGCAAAGTGCTTAATTCTCTGGGCTTCAATACTCAATACCTGCCAACCACAGCATTCAGACCTACTGATCTCCACGGTGGTTGTCTGATGTCCTAAACTTTTCTGGCAGAAACCTGGTACTTGCCATAACACATGAAATTAAATGAGTTCTGGAGAAAGACCATCTTTCCCCCCCCAAAAAAAAAATCATTTGAACATAGGTTCAATTTCTGGAAAACCAAGCCCCTAAAAGGAGATAGCTTTGAAGGCAGCATTATGTTTGAATATAAAACATCTCCCACAAAGTTTCTGGATTATAGGTCTGGTCGATAGCTGATGAAGTAACTCAAAGAAGGAACTGGATCCTGAGGCCTTGGACCTCATGGAGTAAGAGGTAGACAGAAGCAGGAAGTGGGAACTACCTGGAAGGAAGTAGGTCACCAGGTCACCTGCTGCCTGGCCCAGTAGATACATTGTATCCCTCCCTTGGCTCTGCCAAGGGCCTTGTCTGCCAGGATGCTCCAGCTCACCACAGGCCACAACAATGTGGCTAAATTTGTTACATTTGTCTTACTTTAACAGGGCAGAAACAGCTGAAGAAAAAAAGTTTCCTTTGGATCCACAGTTTCAGTCTGTCATGTGGGAAGTTCAGGGCAGCAGCAGTGCGAGGATAAGCTGTTCGCATCGTGGTGGACCAAGATACAGGAAGCCAGGGCTGAAACTACGGCCTTTAACTTTCCAAGGCTGGTTCCTGCTGAGCCACTCCCAGCAGCTACGGCTCGGCTCCACAGCCTCTCCAAACAGGGCTGCCCGCTGGAGAAGCATTCAGACCTCGAGCTGCGGATTCATGACACTGACCATGGACAGACTGCTGTGACAGCAAATTAAGCCCACCCTCCCTTTAAATTGTTCCCTTCAGTGTTTGCTACATCCATGAAGTTAAAAAAAAAAGAAAAAAAAAAAGCAAGGCGTCAGGGGCAGAGATGAGGGGCAGCAAGAGGAGTGGAGGCCTGGGCTGTGCGCTCACATTGCAATTTACAGTGGCTGGCGTGCGACACTTAGCAACCTGATCTTCTCTTCCTCGAGAAATTCAGTATTGGAAAGGCCCGACACGCCACACCTTCTTCAGAGCCTTTTCACACTCCCGTGACCCACACTACCTGTAACAGCTCCGAGGCAGGCAGGAGGAGCTGGGCCTCTGGGAAGTGACGGGGAAAGAGATAACACAGGAGCTGTGGGGTCCGGGGCAATAAGACGGTGTAGAGACAGACTCTTCCTCTCATCCATGATGCCCACATTCTTGCCACAACTGTCCCTGCTAGCCAGCCACGCCAGCGAGAATCAAGGCCCAGAGAAAAATCCAGTCTCTGCAGGTGTGGCCAGACCCGGGGTCTGGTGCACACTTGAGAGGCTGACCCCGGCTCCTGTCAAGTCTGCGTGTTGAAGAGGAAGGAGCCAAGAATGACAGGCAGGTACCCCTGAACTTCCAGAAGCTCCCACAAGGTCTGGCTAGTCTAGTGGAGGAAAGGACACCCCCTCCCCCTTCCCGAAGCCTAACCTTGAACAAGGACAGAGCCCAAAGCTCCACACACCCCAATCCGGTCCTAAGCCATGTCTGCAGGATGCTGCTCTGGAGAAAACCCAGTTCCACATTCCAAGCTAATAAACCTGGAGTGGCTGCGGGCCTGGGTGGAGGAACGAGAGGGGGATGCCAACTGCCCGAACTTCGAAGGATGACAGCGAGCCAAAGGCTGGGGGAGGGGTGGGCGCCAGGGTGGGCCAGCCCTTACCAGCGTTCACAGCTCGAAGATTCCAGCAGGCCCCATGGAATGAAAAGTCTCTGTTCTCCACAGCCCTTCCCTCCTTCTGGATCTCAGGAGAGGCCTCTCCCTCTTTGGGAATTCTATTGTTCATTCCCTGTGCGGCATGCTGCTTTTTTTTTTTTTTTTAAAGATTTATTTATTTATTATATGTAAGTACATTGTAGCTGTCTTCAGACATCCCAGAAGAGGGCGTCAGATCTCATTACGGATGGTTGTGAGCCACCATGTGGTTGCTGGGATTTGAACTCAGGACCTTTGGAAGAGCAGTCAGTGCTCTTAACCGCTGAGCCATCTCTCCAGCCCAGGCATGCTGCTTTTTTAAGCTTCTTTTTCTTCTTCTTCTTCTTTTTTTTTTTTTTTTTTTTTTTTTTTTTTTTTTTTGGTTTTTTGAGACAGGGTTTCTCTGTATAGCCCTGGCTGTCCTGGAACTCACTCTGTAGATCAGGCTGGCCTCAAACTCAGAAATCTGCCTGCCTCTGCCTGCCTCTGCCTCCCAAGTGCTGGGATTACAGGCGTGCGCCACCACCGCCCAGCTTTTTTTAAGCTTTTTAAGTAACAGTTGTATCCTAGCCTTCCCCCTCCTTCCCTTGCTACAATTCAACTTGCACCAGGCCAATTCTCTCTTTGACTAGGCCATCAGGAAATGGGGCCACCACTTTTCAGTCCGTAGGGGCCAGCCTGCCCTGAATTAGATGATAGCAGCAGCAGTAACTGTTTTCATGAATAGAGCACGTTCCTGTCACACACACACACACACACACACACACACACACAGACACCACCATCTACCATAGACACACAACGGTTCCGTCAGCCCCACCGTGTTCCTTGCTGATGGGGAGCAGATGCGGGCACAGCGGGCTCTGCCCCCCCCCCCTTCCCTCCGCACATGCCCGCCTGCCCGGCTGCTGTCTGCTGAGCAGAGGCAGCTATGTGAACATGGACTCATTTGGCCTCCTGAACCTTGAACTAAAATATAAACCCCTTCTTCCTGTTGTTCTGTTTTGTTTTCCAGCCAGCACAGGGTTTCTCTGTGTAGCCCTGGCTGTCCAGGAACTTGCTTTGTAGACCAGACTGGTCCCAAACTCACAGAGATCCACCTGCCTCCACCTCCCCGATGCTGGGATTAAAGGCATGAGCCACTCTGCCCCGCTAAAGCCCGGTCTCTATAAATGACCAGAGATGGCCCGGTTGGCAGAGTGCACGCCTAGCGTGCGTGAAGCCCCAAGTTCAAATCTCGGCAACACGTAAACCCAGGTGTGATGGCCTTTCCCTGTCATTCCAGCCCTTGTGAGGCAGAGGCAGGGGCACTAAGGTCACCCTCGGCTATACAGCAGTTTCAAGGCCACTCTGGGCTCCATGAGACCTTTTCTCAGGCATCCTGTTCCTATAACAGAACATGAGCCAAGATGGTATATGTTTGGAAAGGTACTAAAGAGTTAGCATACATCTTCTTCCTTAATCATGACGATAATTGACCTGCCTTCCGCAGAGGAGAGAACTGAGGCTCAGGGGAGCTAAGGTCCTTTCCCAAGGTCCCACAGCAAGGAAGAGATGATGGTGTCAGAGTTGACAAGCAAGCAGGCCAAGGATTGGAACAAAGGGACCCTAATGGAGACATCATTTTCTGGTCTTCCCCTCTGGCTTTATTTATTTCTGCTGTGCTCCTCTCTGGAAAAGGCATCCCCGTTCCCACATTTTGCTTGCAGCTACAAAGGTCTTCTTCCCCCAGAGTCCTGCCTTTCCCAGAATCCAGGGTACACATGGGATAGCCCAACCTAGGGTAGGAATGTACTGAGCCCTGCGGCCTGAGCCGCTCAAGGAAAACAGGGAGATTGTCCGCTCAGGTGGGGGGATGAGGGCGACCCACGGCTTCTAAAGGAGCGAGAGGAAAGGATGGTTTCCCAAGCCAGGACTTGCACCTGGTCAGTCCAGTCTAGTGGATTCAAAGAATGTGACCACCGGGGCCCCTCAGCTGTCTTGGGGCGGGGCTTCAGCACACTGCAGAGACCAGAAGTGGTTAAGAACAGGTGGCCACATTGGGAGACGCGTGGGCGGGCCACGTGGGCAGGGCTGCAGAGGAGCACTTAGTGGGGAAGCGGGTGGGCGGGGCTGCGCATCTGCTCCCAGCAGCTGCAGCTTGACCCCCACAGTCCCTTGGGTGTGGCCTCCCCCTCAGCTCTCAGGTCTGCCTTTCCCGGAGCCCTGCTGTTTGTGCGCTGCCCAGAAGAAATAAACTCAAGACTTGGGAATCCCAACATCCCAGCCCCTCCCTCCACCGGGTGGTCTGCCTTGGTGGTCCACCCCACTCACTGAGAGGTCTCCCCGAGGCTCTCTGCCCACATCCCTGAGCAGCGTCCACCCAGGGCACGGGTGTGCTCACACACACAGAAGCAGCCATCTCTGAGCAGCCCCCACCTAGGGCATTGGATGTGCTCACACACACACACACACACACACACACACACACACAGAGGCAGCACAGAAACGGGCCAGGGACTTCAAAACATGTCATCCAGCCACTTCAGGCCGAGAGTCCTGTATCCACCCACCCCTTGGCTACCCCTTCAGGAGCCAAAAGGGAGGAGGGAAGGGCCATAGGGAGGAGTCAAGGGCAGCACACTCAGGACGGACATTCCCATCCAGGACAACTCTGGAGCAGAACATCCCGTCTCCCACTCTGGACTCCGGCTAGCAGATCATCAAAGAAGCAGTGGCCAGCTGTTCAGCGAGTGAGCACGGTCCGCATGCCCCGCTGGGCCTCCCTGCTGATGCATCAGGGAGACATCCTCAGCACAGGAGGACACACATACACCATGCCCACGGTGCATACCCCACGGAGTGATCCTGTCTGCCGCAGAAGTCCCTGGCACCCTCGCCTGCCTGCTGGATTCTGTCCAGGCCACCTCTACAGGATGCCCCTCTACTCCGGGGCTCAAGATTAATCAGGGAGTGCCCCAAAGGCCTCGTGATAACAGTGCTTGACTTTGAGCAAGGCTCACGAGCTGCAGAGGCCAGGTAAGGACTCTTATCTGAACTGAAGTTGGGGATACCCACTTTTAAACACATTGCTTATTTGGAAATTTCCCATAATGCACCCCAATCACATGATCACACTCCTTCCCCAGTCCTCCCAGGTCCATCCCTCCCCCCTTGTGACCTCCCCAAAACAAAAAAAGAAGAGGGAAAAAAAGTACAATGTTTAACTAATGTGTACTGTCCACACACCTGCTGGAGCATGGCCAAACGCCCAGCGGCCAGCCCCTTAAGGAAAGCTGGGTTCTTCGCTATCCCTGCCAGAAGGTACCAACTGTGAAGAGCTACATTTCAGCATCCCAATCACAATTTTTAAGAGTTCTTGTCAGTGGCTTCCTGTCTAGACTATTTTTTTTCTTGGAGGCGATTGCTAAGGTGGAGGGAGAAGAGGTTGTCACAGGAGCTTCGGTGGAGGGTGAGACACTGGGCTAGCAGTGGAATACCCATTTCTTTTAAGGTTGGTCTATCTCATCCATCTTTGCCCTGTGTTGTTCACTATTTTAACCATCTCCAGAACATCCGCTAGGACTATATCCTTAGGAAATGTTTGGCACATAATAGGTGTTGAATAAAACCCTGCCAAGGCTAGGCTAGATACATATCCCAGTGTTAGAACACTTGTCTAGAATGCACGAAGGCCCTGGGTTCCAATCTTAGCACACAAACTCAAAGTGGGTCTCCAGTTAGCCCCGAATTTCCTTTTGTCTTAACCCTGACTACGATTCCACCACACTGGAAATACTTCCTCCAGTGTCCAGTTAAACCTCAGTGGATGAAAGGATCAGGAGCCTCCTTTGGTCTTCACTCCACTGGTTTCATGGGGACCCAAGGTCCTTTGGTGCCTGTGGCCCTCATCTTAATCTAGCCCAGGGATTATCAATTTATGGGTCGAGACCCCTTTGGGGGTGAGAGTCACATATCAGATATTTATATTACAGTTCATAACAGTAGCAAAATTACAGTTATGAAATAGCAATGAAAGTAACTGTATGGCAGGGGGAGGGGTCACCATGGCATGAGGAACTGGATTCAAGGGTCCCAGCCTCAGGAAGGTTGACAAGTACTGATCTAATCCAAAGTTGACCTCCAGAGCCATGTGCTGGCCTTCTGAGGCTGGGGAAAAAGCCCTTGACCTTCCTGGAGAAGACAGGCCCCTCAGGCCCAGCAGAATATCCCAGAAGACTCCATGGAAAAGCCTTCCAAGGGCTCAAAATAAGACTAACAACAACTCAGCACCCATAACCAATAATAGCCTTGCGGCAAGATGGATGTTACAGGAAATGAGAGTCTATGAAGGCGCAACATGCTTGTCTCCCGGGCCTGGTGAATGCCAGGTTCAGCCAACGCCTTTCCCCACGGTGTCTGCTAGAAGCCCTGGGCCTCTCCTGACTTGGCCCACTCCTGATCTGCAAGGGTGTAGACAGGTCCCCTGATCTCACAGACGCCACGTAAACAGTCGTGCATGTGTGCACTTAAGACGCACACACGCATCACTGCTGGGGAAATCCCCACAGCCGGCTCTCACGTGACAGAGCTTTGTCCAGAAGGCAGCAGCTAAGCTTGCCTGCAGGACAGGGGAGGGCCGGGGCTGGAGTTAACCCTTCCAGACCACAGTGCAGGCTGGGCTTCCGGCAGAGAGTGGAGTGAAGCCCGGGACACAGATTCTGTCTCAGTCACCCGTGCTCCTGGCTCACTGGGGACAGACTGCATCTCAGAGCCCTGCCCAGGCTTTCCTGGGCTAGGACAAGGCTCTTCTCTGTCCTGTTAGTGAGGTCCCTCATCAACTCTGAGAAGTTCTGCTTCCTGGGGACTTGTCCCCAGAGAGGGCCCACAGGCAGAGCCCTAGGGAGCATGTCCTCATGCCAGATGCCTAGGTAGGGTCCCTCGGCCAGGAATTTAGCCCAGAATTCTTGCCCTGCTTTCATGGGTGTGAACAAATGCCTCTGAGAGACTGACCCAGGACCCTCCACGGTCCTCTAACCAGGAGGCTGGAGGAGGCCAGAGCAAGCTTTCTCCCCTTCAGGCATTGTTCCTATTAGCCAGTGGTGATCTGTATCACGTCTCTGAAACAGTACCCCAGGGAGAGAACTTGGAGACAAGGAGAAGCCAGATGCCCAGTTTACTTTGTATGTTTCCTTACTGAATACCATGTAGCCCAGGCTAGCCTCAGACTCATGAACTATGTATCTCAGTCTCCCAGGTAATAGGGTTTGTTTTTTTTTTTAAATAGTTCCACCCCTGAAGTTTAGAAACAGTATCTCAAGGTAACCCAGACTAGCCTGAAACTCCCCCAAGTAGCTGAGCCTGGCCTTGAACTCCCAATCCTCAAATGTTCAAATTCACGGCCAGTGTGTTGACAGGTTTTTATATGAACTTGACATGCGCTGGGGTCATCTGGGAAAGAGTCTTAGTCAAGAAAATATTTGACTGGTGGTAGATGACAGGCCACTGTGGGTGGCACTACCCCCTACGCAGTAGTCCTGGATGGCATAGGAAGCAGGCTGACTGGGCATGAGCAGTGAGCCAGGAAGCAGTGTCCCCATGCCCTCTGCTTCCGTTTCCGCCTCGGGTTCCTGCTCTCCCCCAGATGGAGTGTGGCCTGAGAGGTGGACGCTGGAATACACCTTTCCCTCCCCAGGTTGCTCTTGGTCATGTGCTTTATCAGCAACATTACTGGACAGCTTAGCTAGGCTATGTCTCAAAACACAAAATAAAGTTAAAAAAAAAAAGGTGGGGTGTGAATGGGGATATCGCTCAGTGGTAGACAACCCGTTTACCATGCATGAGGCTCAATCTCCATGTGGTGGTTCCGATGAAAACGGTCCCCCAGAAGATCGCGCATTTGAATGCTTGGTTCCTAGTTGGTGGAACTGTTTGGGAGAGATTAGGAGGTGTGGCCTTGTCGGAGGAGACAAGTGGGGACAAGCTCAGGGCTCCACAGCCTCCCACCATCCCCAGGATGCCCTCTGTCTCCTGCGTACAGGTCAAGATGTGAGTTCCCAGCCGCCGGCCACCATGCCCATGGTCCACCATCATGGACTCTAACCCTGTGGGACCAGGACATCAGCCCAAATAAACTCTTTCTGCTATATGTCCGTCACCTTACAGCTGCATCCGCCATAGGCTGTCTGTGTCACAGCAATAGAAAAGTGACACACCGAGGCCAGCCTGGTCTACAAAGTGAGTTCCAGGACAGCCAGGGCTACACAGAGAAACTCTGTCTCGAAAAAAACAAAAGAAAAAAGAAAGAAAGAAAGAAAGAAAGAAAGAAAGAAAGAGAAAGAAAAAGAAAGAAAAGTGACACACCCTGGCACATCAAAAATAAGTGAATAAGAAAAAGAAAGAAAATCCTTAGTAAATTAAAGGCAGGAAGGCTAACGCTTCTGCTAGCAGGTCTAGCAGACCCCGGCAGGTCTCTGTGGCTGGATTGCTACACCCCACCCGCTCGAGGTATATGTGCTGTTGTGTTTGTTGACATCCTGGTTGGCTTATTCCCTCATTCAACTGTGGGTCCTGGAAGACAAAGACCTCCTCAAGTTCATTTTGCTACCCCTGGGGGCTGGGACCACGTATCCTGGCACATAATAGGTTCTCAGTTGCTTTAGCAAACAAATCTATAAAACAGCCACAGCCAGGGCCCGAGAGGCCGTGGAGGGAGGGAAGGTCCCGAGCCAGCACTTTCTTAGAAACCTGCCTCCTATCCATTCAGACACCACGGATCTTCTGTGTCTCCCAGACTGCCACCGCTGTGCACAGGGCCACTGGCCTTAAAGAGAGGCGGCCCGGGTGGCAGGACTGTGGGGATGGGCTCCGAAATCAGAACCCTGGGATCAAATGGAAGTGATGACCCAGGAGCCACTAGATTGGTGGGGTGGAGTAGGGGGCAGGGGCAACTGTGGGGGCAGGAGGGAGCATGTCCCTCTCCTCCCCTCCCCACCCCTCCCCTCCCCTCCCCTCCCCTCCCTCCCCGGCAGATCCTTGCACGTGCAAGGTCTTCCTGAGGCCTTGGACAAAGGCAGCCTTCGTGTGGCCTGTGTCGCTGGCTGGTCTTCTCTGCTCCACAAGGGCTTTAACCCTCCTGCGGGCATGGTTATATACTCTCTTAGACCCCGCTTAACACTCAGGGAGCTCTTGGGGATGTGGGGCGAGCAGGGAAGAACCCAGAGAGGAAGGAAAAGCTGCCCCGGGGACCACAGACATGCCTCCTAAGACCCACACATAAGTCAGCAGAGTCAAGGAAGGGACGGCAGGGAACCAACGCTCCTCTGAGCCGGGACCGTGAAGGGATCCTCACAGAGCCCCGCTATCTTAATGCAAGACGCCTGTCCTCAGGCCTTCCTTATGCCAGCTGCCTGGGTCACATGGTGACAAGAAGATCCAAGGGGGGGGGCAAAAGAAAGAGTGAGGGAAAGGCACGCTTTTCCTGCAAACTTCTAAATTCCCTGAAACTTTGGAAAGCTCTCTTGCCCTTCGCATTTCGAAACTGACCAATTATAACAAGGCTATGAGCCAAGCAAGCTCCACACGGCACATTTCTGTCTCTAAACTTGAGTAACTTTAGATCAGAAGAAGGTGCAGACCCAAGGAGCAAGGCGCGCTTCCCTCAAGTTCCTGTTTTCCCGCTGGCTTCATCGTTACTGGAAATGTCGCCACAACGTCACGTGCCTATAAGCCAGAAATCTGAAGTGAGCAACAAATCACTTTCCGGCTGAGGACCGCAGTGGGGAACATTTCTTTGCTGGACCTCGACGCGGGTGTCTCCTTCTCCAGGACCACAGCCTTATAGCGGAGTCTCACCACTGACTCCTGATGAGGCCAGATGGGGCCCCGAGGTGACTGATCTCCAAGGCCCCAGCCTTAGGCTAGTGTTTCAGGGGTAGTGGGTTCACAACCCTGTTTTCTGACATCTCCCTGCAGGTTACCTCCATCTTCAAAGAGCCGGTCCCGGCCATGGGCAATCCAGGGACATCCTTCCTGCTGCCTTCACTGTCTATCAAGTTTATCTGTGGCCATCAAAAGTCTGGTTTGGCTTGGGAATTCCTAGGTAGTATATAGCATAGGCTCATACAGGAAGTGGAGGTAGGAAGATCAGGAGTTCAAAGCTAGCCTCCATCACCAAGAGGCTTTAATGCCAGCTTGGACTACAGGAGATCTCCCTCAAAATGAAACCAAACAATCCTTGGGAACCCATGCAGGGCCTGAAAACTCTGCATTTTTCAGTGAGCACACTCAGAATTCTGACTGGCCTCGGTTCAGGCTGCTCTCTCCCAGCCCAGCTCCCTTCTCTCCCAGCAGGAGAAAGTGGGTAACTCGCAGACCACTCAGCAAGCAGACACTAGGCCTCAAGGCTACCTCGACCTCTCTCCTGAGATCCCAGGCTCTGGGGAGGACTCCTCCCTCCTGCCCTGCATGGTGCGTCCAGGCCAGCTGGGCAGTGGGTGCTGCCTTGGCTGGGTGCTGTGGCAAGCACCCACACCTCCGCACTCACACGGCATGTGAGCGGCACTGGCACTCTCACAGACTGCCACGCGCACGCCGCTGGCCGTGAAAGCCCATCAATCAGTGACAGCTCCAATTAGACCGCTTTGTATTTCTGGGGTGATCCGAGGCTGAGAAGCCCGGGCCAGGAAGAGTCACACTGTTTATCAAAACACAACCCTGGGTGAGATGTGCCAGAAGCCAACGTGGCTGCAACAAGACATGCTCATGAGAGACAGGCCAAAGGAGAGCGCCAGGGGGATTTTGGTCCTGTTCACAAACCAGCTTGGGTCCTCCACTGTGGCTGAGAGGTTTACCTGGACCAGGAAGCCCTGGAAGTTGCTTTGGTAGTGGGAAGCTGGGCACTCCATGGGAGGGAAGCCAACAGAGGCTCCAACCGTGTGGAAGCCAGCACTTTGCAAGGAAGGTGTCTGCTGTAGCACTAACCCTGGGAAAAGCAGCCCTCCGGCCTTACCTCACCGCCCCGGCTGGCTTGGCTACACTGTAGCCTTCCCCACACCTCACTGGGCTCCACCTCCCGCTGAGTCAGCAGGAAACCAAGTTCTGCTCAACCTTCAGCGTGGGCAAGGGGCCACTCTTAGCTACCTCATCTATAAAGGAAGAATGGGGGCTGACAAGACAGATCAGCAGGGAGGGGGCTTGCCACCAAGACTGCCGACCTGAGTTCCAATCCTGAGACGGTGGAAGGGGAAAAAACCAACTTCCATAGATTATGCTCTGACCTTCACACATGGTGTTGCATATGCGCGAGCACACACACACACACACACACACACACACACACACGTCTATGTAAATAAGCATAAAATATATTTTTAAAAAGTAGGCTGGGTGATGGTGGCGCATGCGTTTAATCCCAGCACTTGGGAGGCAGAAGCCGGTAGATCTCTGAGTTTGAGGCCAGCCTGGTCTATAGAGTGAGTTCCAGGACAGCCACGACTACACAGAGAAACCCTGTCTGGAAAAAACTAAACTAAAATAAACTAAAATAAACTTAAAAAAAATTGGGCCTAGCTTTTCTGGATAGATAGCTTTTTATAGTAGCTAGTACTTATGGGTAAGTCTTACTATTAGAAAAAAATATAATTTATTCAAAACCGAACTTAGTGGGTTAGAGAGATGGCTTGGGAGTTAAGAGCACGTGCTGCTGTTTTAGAGAAGCTGGGTTCAATTCCTAGCACCTACACGGTGACTCACAGCCATCTACAGCTCCAGTTCCAGGAGACCTAGCATTAACCTCTGGCCTCTCCAGGCACCGGGCATACACATGGTCTACACCTAGACATACATGTAGGCAAAACACTGACAAATACAATAATTTAAAAGCATAAATAAATAAACTTAAAAAAAAAAAAACAACCCAAGTTTAGCCAGGCATGTTGGCTCACGCCTCTAATCCTGTGCTGGAGAGGCCAAGTTAGAAAGGCTGCCAGGAGTTCAAGGCCAGCCCGGGGCACAGAGTGAGACTGTCTCAAAAATACAAAGCAAAGGGCCAGGCAGATGGATGGGTGGGCAAGTCTGATGACCTGTGCTTGATCCCAGGCCGGGAACCAAATGTGACCTGTTGTCCTCTGACCTTTATATATGTTACACATGCCCTTACACACAGAAATAAACATTTCAGATGTGTGATGTCTATATCTACTTTCAAGTATAAGTTTGTAAAATTAAAAAATTAATTTTAGAAAAAATTAAAAATATAAAAAAAGTAAAGAAAAATTAAAAACAAACGAGCACGAAACAAAAACAAAAAAAGAAAGGGACAAGCCCACCCAACGTTACAGGCCTGCCCCGTGTTACTCGAGAGGCTACAGCACAGGGCTGGAGCGCTGGCTCAGCAGTTCAGACCCTTGCGGCTCTCGCAGAGGCCCTGCGACCTGTTCTCAGCAGCCACGCCCCGGGCAGCTCACAACCACCTGCAAGCACAGTTCCAAGGCCCTCCTGCACACCCCCGGCCTCTTCAGGCACCAGGCACATTCACTCGGTGCCCACCCCGGGTGGGGGAGGAGCCACCACCAGCACCCTCTCCTAGAGGACCATGGGTATATATCTCTGCGGCCTCTTGCACCCCATTTCATAGGCACGCGGAAAGCTAAGGACTTAGGAACATAGAGTTGGCAGAACTGTGTCGCAAAGCAGGCATCCTGGGTCAGAATGTACACTCCTTTAGGGCTCAAAAAGTGGAAATAAATACTGGGATTGAATCTTTTTACTCCCAGGTTAAAGGTAAGGTCAACTCCTCTCTTCCCTTCCCAGCCTATAATAAACAATAAATAAACAAAAATTTGCCAATAGCAAAGCTGACGAAAGGCCGAGCGGAGGTTTGGATTCCACCCAGCGTGTCAGATGCCAAACCCTAAACTCTCAACTCCAACAACAACAGAACCACATCAGCGCTGAGCTCATTAACTGGGCCCAATGAGGCCGGTTAATGATCGCGGAGACGGCAGGCAGGCTGAGCTCACAGCTTTTCTAAGAATAAACAGGGCTTCATCAGGAACAGCAACACTCGCCCAAGAAAACAATCTCGCAACGCTCTTGAGCAACCTCGTTTGCATTTCAACTGGAGCTCGCTGAGTTCTGGGTGGGAAGGAGCACCAGACCCCCTTGCCTGGCAACGGGCACACGTGGAAGCCGGGATCCCAGAGGCGCTGTGGGCCACTGCGCCCCCTAGTGTCAACTCTCAGAACTCCTCAAGCGTCTTTCTCGGGAGCCAGGGGAACCCGAAGGGAAGCCTGCTGCGGGGCTTCCTTTGCACTCTTCCGACTCCTGGATGCATGCCTGCCCACCAGGGGCAGCTACCACAGCCACTTCTGCCTTTTCTGGCTGCTGGCTGGCAGAAGGCCCTCAAAATGTATGGTTCACCCAGTCCCTCCCGAGAGCGCGTCTGCCATTGCTACTTAAACAGGGCTGAGGCTCCGCAGAGCAGCTGGGGAGGCCAGCCAGCTTCCACACATGCGGCCGTTTTCACGAGGCATTTTTGTGGTGGTGGCTAAAGCCTTAGTGTCCTTAGGGGGTGCTAAGGAGTGGAATTGTCCGCCACTGGGGCGGTGGTGAGGGAGACCAGAGCCCAGAAGCTGTGAAGCTAAAAAGCTGCAGGATAGACCGGGGACTCCCTGAAGACCGGCATGTTGGACGGCAGGTTGTGCTTGGGGTCCGGTCTGCTCTCTTCAGGCCTAGCCTATGGGTTCAGGCTGGGCTAGCCAGCCCTGCTGCTGTGTAAACCAGTTCCTTACAATAGCCCTCTCATCCCCTGGTTCCTTCTCTCCTTACAAGGCTCAGGCTGGCCTTGAACTCAGCCTGTTGGGCGCCAGGGTTACAGCATGCCTTTACGATCAACCTCTTACTATTTGTCTGCTGCTGCTTCCTGTGAGCTCCAGGTGAAGGACCCGGTCCAAGGTCACATGACTGAAAACCCGAGGACTTGAGACGGGAGACGCAAGTGTGTTGGTCAGTTTTTGTCGACTTGGAAACAAATCAGAGTCATATAGAAAAAGGAACCTTCATTGAGCAGACGCCTTTATCAGACTGGCCCGAGGAACATTTTTCTGATTAATAGCCGATGTGCACAGTGCCCCCCCTGAGCAGGCCGTTGTATAAACTATAAACCACAGGCCGGGAGAGCCACGGACAGCCAGCGGGCGAGCAGCAGCCCTCCGCGGCCTCTGCTTCAGTTCCCGCCTGGAGTCCCTGCTCTGACAGTGGTAGGCTCCAAGTACTCTCTCGGGCTCCCAGACTTTCTGAATCATCAGATCCACCCAGGGCTGCCAGTGATGCTGGGGTCCCCCATCGCACCCCCTTCCCCTCCATGGAGCTCCAATCACCAGCCAGAAAACCAAGGCAAGTCACATCCCTCGGTGCCCTTCATTTAACTCAGAGAAAGTAAACGTCCCGCCGAGTCTGTGCTGTAACTCCTCCCCTCCGCTCCACCCCCGCCCCGCCCTCCCCCTCCCCCCGCCCGCCCTGCTCCTCCTCCTCCCTGCACAGTCCTGCAGGCCCTGGGCCTTCCCTTATGCCGCGCACAGCCATTTTACTCCATCACTCCCCTCGGTCACACAGCCTCTCTGCCCCCAAGTCGGAAGTTTCTTCTACGTCCAATGCCCCCCCCCCCAAAACCCGGATGAGAGGCCACCTTTCCTGACTCTCACGGCGTGATCCAGGTTACACCCTACAGCAGGAGGTTTCAAGGTGCTGGGAGACAGACCGTAAGCAAGAACGTGTATAAAGCAGCTAGCTAGAGTGTCAGCAACAGGGAAGGAGCCGAGATTTGACAGCGTGAGTGAGGCTGGGGTGGCTCTCCGAGACGGTAAACAACGAAGAGCGAGCGAGCCAGCCACGGGGAGGAAGATTATTCCAGGTCGAGGGAACAGCAAGTACAAAGGCCGCCAAAGGAATGAGCCTGACGCCCGAGCAGCAGACGATGACCCTGCGGCTGCACAGGTTCGACCTGGTGGGAATGTGTGTAGGGGCAGTATCCGGGACAGAAAGGCAGCGGGGGTCAACTATGCAGGGCTCTGAAGCCAGAAAAAGGAGTTGTTCTTCACGGAGTTGGAAGTCCCCCGGGGAAGTTCAGCAGGTTTGGAATGTACTCTAAGAGTGCCCTCTAGCGGTGCTGCGGGGAATGGCAACTACAGGAGTAAAGGTGGAAGCCCTGGTGGGGGCTTGGCTTCTGACTATGGGCACAGGCAGACATGGGGGGATCAGGAGGTCCCGCTGATAGGCAGAAGGAAGGGAGGGCCCAAAGATGGCTTCTAGCCGTTAGGCAAAGGGTACCAGGTCCCGACAAGGAAATATTTAGAAAGAAAAAGGAGAGATGCAGAAAAAGCTCAGGCCATCCCTCTCTGGGCCAAATGTCACCGGCCCTGCCCCCTCCACCAGGCTGTATGCCACGTGACACTGTTCTTCCTCGGCTCTGCACAAGCCTAGCTTGGGGTGGGGGTACAAGGTCTCATCAACCACAGAAGCAGTTCTCACCTCAAAGGAATACAGGAGTTGGCTCCTTCCAGAGCCCAACGTGAGTAGTCACAGCCTAAGAACAAAGATTCATGTTTCCCCCAAGTAACGTGTTCCACAGAGGCCGTGATCTTGTTTATAGAAACGGCAGCAAAGAAATTCATAAAGTGATATTCTTTTTTTTTTTTAATTTATTTTTTGGTTTTTTCGAGACAGGGTTTCTCTGTGTAGCCCTGGCTGTCCTGGAACTCACTCTGTAGATCAGGCTGGCCTCGAACTCAGAAATCCGCCTGCCTCTGCCTCCCAAGTGCTGGGATTAAAGGCGTGCACCACCACCGCCCGGCGTGATCTACTTTTAAATACATCAGGTATATCAAGTAGGCAAGCAGCAGCTGCATGGGGAGAGAGAGGGTGGGTGGAGGCTCTGCTGGAGGCTTCAGAAAGTACCTGACAGGATTCTTAACCCTTTGGTTGGTGGAAATTAGGATCCTGTTCATATATCCCAAACGATTTACCTAATGGTCCCAAAAATGTTAGGTCACATATAGAGTGGGCAATAAACAGCTATGGGTGAAGCTAAAGATGAACTGAGATAATTAGGCTAGGACTTGCACCATCCCAACTCTCCACACCATCGGTCATCAGCCCATCAATCAGCCTTTGCCAGCATAGCTTCTTTCTAGGACTTTGAGGACTCGTTCAGAGTCTCCTGTAACCAAGGTAGTATATGGCCAAGGAGGCCGCTGAACTTCTGACCCTTTGTCCCTGAGTGGCAAAGCTGCAGGTAGAGACGGCAGACTGGGTTTATCCGGTCCTGAGGATTAAACCCTAAGGGTTCGTGCATGTCAAGCCAGCACCCTGGCTTGAGCCCGGCTCTGGAAGTTCTGAGCTCCGGTGGGGCACAGTGACACGGACCTGCTCACCTGAGCACCTGGACCCTATGGCCAGACAGACTGCTTCTAGAAAAGTGCCCCAGCTCCACCATCAGCAACGGTCTTCTGGGAAGGAGCCAAGCTCTGGAGCTAGGCCGGAAAGCAGACAAGAAACAGCATCCGCCTTGCCGGCGTGAGCGAGCCGGGCAGCTTTGCTGTGCAGTGGGCGTGAGCCCTAAACCTGGACTCTGCTTCTCTGTGTGCCTGGGGCTGTCAGTGGTTTCTCCTTGCAGTGTGGCAGAGCAGATGAATAAACATGCGAAGGACATGTGACAAACATGTGAAGAACATGTGATGAACATGTGAAGGACATGTGATGGACATGTGAAGAACATGTGAAGAGCATGTGATGAACATATGAAGAACATGTGAAGAGCATGTGACATTCTGGGCTCAGCGTGCTCACTGGGTAACAGGAGCTATGCTTCTGGAATCTCTTCTGTACTGCAGAGAATGATCTAGCCACACTCAGACACCAACCTATCTAGTCTTCATCACTGCCAGAGAGGCGTGCGCTAGCGTTCTCCAGCAAAACAGGCCAACATGATGTGCACATTGAGAGAAAAAAAAAAAGGACTTATTTTAGAAGTTGGCTCGCGTGACTGTGGAAACTCGGTGAGCGCCACATCTGAGGAGGGAGCAGGCGGCCGCCTGGGAAAAGAGCTGCAGTCAAGTCCAAAGGCAAGCGGTGGCAGATTTCCTAGTGTGTGTGTGTGTGTGTGTGTGTGTGTGTTTCCCATTAAGGGCCTCAATTGATTGGATAAGGCCCACCCATTTTAGAGAGGGTAATTGAATTTATTCAGGGTTCACTGACTTAAATGTTAATTTCATTAAACAACATCTTACAGAAACATACACATTAAGGCCTGACCAAGCATCTGGGCAAGATGGCCTACCTCAGGATGCAGGAAGATAGCTATCTACAAGGGAAAACGTGACCTCCACAAAGTGGATGCAGATATCCTGAGTTTATACAGACAGAATAGGTGCTGAGGGGGAGAGCAGCTCCCACGAGTCGCAGGAGAAGAGCCTGGCTCTGCAGGCCTGCTGTCTGACTCCAGCCTGCCACCTTAACCACGACACTAAGTGGCCATTACCATAAGCATCCCAACGTAAATTCAATTTCCTCATCTGTCTTTTTCCTGAATGGAGGTGGAAGGCAGTGAAAGTGAGGAGGCGTCCTGGGTAGGGCATGGGGGAGGGGCAGGACCCCGCCTTAAACGGGCGGACCACAAGGACAGTGGGTGACCACCACTGCTATAGTATTTTATATAGTACTATATATATATATGTATGTATATACATATATATATATAAAATAAATATATAATATATATGCTTTATTTAGTGCTATATATTACTACACGGTGCTATTCTATCTTATGGGCTATTCTATATTATACAAAGCAGGTATGATCATCATTATTATTTTAAACACAATGAGGAAACAACAAGAAACTTCCCAAAGCCAATAACGCACGACACCCGAACTGCAGACAACTGCCGTGGTCATCAGAGCCCCGGTTTGCCCCTCCATCTCCGTTCTCTTGGCCGGAAGTGTTAGTGACAAAACTTTTTAGGCTCTTCACTCTCCTTTTCACAAAAGGTGATGCCCTTCAGGGTATAGTGTGATCCCCGGCACAGCGGTTAGACATGTATACACACACGTATCTTACCCTACAACTAAGTGTATAAACATGCTCGAGCAGGCTTTAGCCAACCCACGGAGGACACGCAGTCTATCACACAAAGATGTAAAGACAGGTACTGCCCAGTTATCAGCAGGGACCACCCACGTCTCCACAACCCAATACTTGGTCTCTCACACCCAAGGACACAACTTTGCTCCTCCCAATAAGCTGGTAAGAGAACATCTGTACATACAGTACATCCAACCCTATATTTACAAGGACACAGAATACAATTACCTCAATTCCCACCCATCACGGGCAGCACAGAAGCCTCTACTTGGTCCACAGACCACCCCAAGTCTGCCCCCCTACCCCTCCCATTGAGACATAGGGGCCTTGAACGTGAGCTATTTGGACTTATCCCCGAGTCAGACTCTTCAGAAGACTGTCCATGACACCCCACCATACAGAAAACACATACAGAAAGCACACATGCCAAAATAGCTCCCTCTGTCTGCTCCAGCCCTGCACCCCAGAACTCACCCCACTAATTTTAAAAGATCGCCCTCCCCCAAGTAACTACACCCCGCCCACACCCAGGCGTGTGTCATTTGGGAGACACCCCTCCCGCACCCAGAAAGAATCTTCTAACCCTCTAGGGAGAGCCTCACTGTCAGAGGATAACCTCATTCTTGCTCTTGGGGAGGACCTATACCTACTGAGGACTGGGGACCCCCTCCGACGTCTCTGCAAGCCGCACTGATTGCAGCAGATTCCCCCCCGCCCCCCCCCACCGGAACGCAAGCTCTGGGCTGGGGGAGGGTTCAGGTCCGAGGTGTGTTCCAACAACCCTAAGTCTCTCAAGAGCGACCCCTTCTCAGTCCCCTCTCACTTTCCCACGCAAGACCCTGCATATCCCCAAACTCTTCCACCGCAGCGCAAAGGACGCATGGGAAAGCCACAGCAGGATCCAGCAGTGGCTCCTGCAGCTGGGGTGCAGGGTCCCACTGAAGATGCTGCGGTGGCTTCGACCCTTCCCGAGACATCCCCTACCCCATGCACCCCGACTCCCATCCAGGAGCCAGAGGGACTAAGGAGAATGAAGGAGACAGTGGCAGAGAACTTAGAGGGCGAGGGTCAGGGAGGGGGCAATGGATGCATGCCCCAGCATACAGGATCACGGGGCCAGCAGGCTAGGCAGGCATCCCCCCTCCCCCGAAAGTCCTGCTGCAGGATCAGAGGGGTGCGTGCAGGCAGCTGGGAGGTGAGCGAGAAAAGCGCCGAGACTCCCTTACCTGATTTTCTCTTGGAACCGCCATAGTCTCTGAAAAAGAAACAGCAACAGATAGACATGGTTAGGACTGGCAGGGGCTCGGGGCTGCAGCTTTCGCGGCGCCCACCAGCGGGCTGCGCGTTTCCCGGAGCCTCTGCTCATGTGATGCCGCGGCCGAGCGAGCGGCGCGCACCGCAGTTGCACGCACTGCGCGCTGCGATACCCGCCCGCCGCCCCGCCGGCGCGATCAGCCTCCTCGCCCCGCCCTGCCTCTCGGCAGCCCGCACCCAGACGGCGCCCCAGCCTGCCCAAAAGGCTCGCCTTTTCATAATCCTCATTAAATCGAGAGAGATAACTGGAGGTTCAAGTGCGCTCGCTAAACCGGGAAACTGAGGCGACCAGAGGGTGGGTGATTGCCCACACTCTGACCAGTCCTGAGCCCACTCTCACCCCTGGAACGCTCGATACTTTGCGTTGCTAGCCCAGTGGCATGCTCACTCGCCTACCGATTAGTTTATAAGACTCTTTGATACAGTGGCGTCCTATCCCAAGTACCCAAGGCTTCCCCAAGACCTGCTAGCTGCTTTAAACTACTCCACCCGACTTGGGACCCGGGATAACATTTAAAATGTAAATAAACGAAATAACCAATAAAAATTAAAAAAAAAAAAAATCAAGCTGCCGGCAAGCCTGCAGAGCACATTCTTAATTAGTGATTGATGGCGGAGGGCAGAGGGAGAGGCCCAGCCCATTGTGGGTGGAGCCATCCCTGGGCTGGCAGTCCTGGGTTCTACAAGAAAGTGGGCTGAAGCAAACCTGTAAGCAGCACCCCTCCCTGGCCTCTGCAGCAGCTCCTGCCTTCAGGTTCCTGCCGTGCTTGAGGTCCTGTCCTGACTTTCTCCAGTGACACATGGTGATGTGGGAGTGTAAGCCAGACAAACCCTTTTCACCCAAACGTGTACACGGTGTTTCAGCACAGCAGTAGTATCCCAACTAGGACACTTGCTGAAGCGGAAGACAGACTGGCAGAGGCTGTGCCCTCGGTTGCCTGGCAGTGCCGCCCTGATGTCCAAACGTGGGGAGAATTCCCAGCAAGGCCTCCCACCCAGACAGGGAATTCCTTTTCCAGCTCTTCCACTGAGGCTGGCCAAAGCGAAAGGCAGGACACGGCTGGCAATTCAGAGCCACCATTTTCCCAGAGGGCTTGTTGAGTTCCGGGAATCCACAATCCACTGGCCATTCCCAAGGCTGCCAGTGGCCAAGCAGGCGTGGCCCCCTCACTTCAATGGCCACCTTCTCCTTGCTGAAGACTGCCTGAGATTCTCTTTGAACGGGTTAGCAGCCTGAGTTGGGAGGCAGGCAAGCTGTCCCCATGGGACAGGGGAACAGAGGAACGAGGTATAAGTCACATGTCCTGCGTGCCTTTGTACCAAGCACCACATTGGTGAATCTCGGGCTGACCATTCAATGGAATCATCTAGAAAGCTGGCTAGAAGCTCGGGGTGGAGCCACATCAACCCTACTTGGTAGCCTGTGCTTCCAACAAGCTGTCTTGGGACTCTGGGGCTGGGCCAGCATTGCAAAAGCAACCCCGCTACCCCTTCGGAATATTTGTACAAAGTAGGAGTATTGTGTTCAAATTACCAGACGAAACCTCTAGCCTTGTCCTGTGATCGGAGTCTATAGCCCTCCCCCAGGGTTCCTGGATCCCCCTCCCTGTAGATACTCTGCCTCTTTCTTTCAGGGAAGAAGAGCGAGGGTTATAGATACTTCCTAGTCCCAAATCAGGCAAGGAGTGAGTGGGTGCGGCTGGGTTGGGCTCCAGACTGGGAACCCTGGTTCAGCTCCAAGGCTACACACACAAGCCCTACCCTGTGCAGGGGAGGGGGGGAGGGAGCAGAAGGCAGCAGCGCCCTGGGGGCTGACAAACAGGTGGGTAGAAAGGGAGACTGAGTCTTGGCAGTGGGGGCAGCCAGGTCGTAGCTAATAGGTAGTTAAAGGAATCCGTAAGGTGCCTGCCCCCAGCCCAGGGAAGGGCTGCCCTGGTAGGAAATCTCGAGAACGTTTCCTGTTGGGCATCTTTCAGCAAAGCCATTCTGTATTTTTAGCTGCTGAATATGCTGAGAAGCAGCTTAGGTATCTGGGACTCCCCCATCCCTCACATACCAGGCAGGGTAGGAAAAGGCAGGGCTCTCCCACCTCGGGCACACCCACCTCCCTGCCCTTCAGTCACTTCTGGCCTGATGGGACACCGACACCGAGTCAAGTTCCCACTTCATCCAATTGCAGTCTAGAGTTGGTGACTGGCAGCCGCTTCCCTGACCGTGCCCCACTCCCCGGAAGTCACAGTCCGGCCGCCTCCGACCTCCTGCTGAATCACTAGGTTCCCCGGGAGCCACAGGAAGGCTCAGAGGGGGGAGGGCAGCATCTCTGCCAGAAGCTAATGTGATTGGAAAGGACTCTCGGGCTCCATCAGGCTGTTCAGCCTTTTAGCTGGCCAGGGGTGACTAAGAAAGACAACAGGCACCAACTGTGCTAAGGAAACTGGAACATGGGACTTATGGGGAACCAACTGGGCAAACTGGGACTGGTGGTTGGCTCCCTGTGGTCTCCAGGTTGGACTGTAAGAGAAAAAGCCTGGATCCCCTACAGCTCTCCTCTGCGTCTGCAAAAGGAGAGACACGCTGTTTATCTCTGGGTCCTTCCTGCGGAGTTCATGGGAGGCCAAAGTCTTTCTTCCAAGCCAGGTTGCTTGCTGTGCTGGTGATGCTGAGCCCTTCCCCATCCACAAGATGAGGACAGTCACAGAGCCAACGCCCAGGAGGATGGAGTATACAGTGTTGTACAAGACAGTTAGCGCTGTTACAGAAGCCAGACAACAGCCGTCTTTAGAGGTTAAGCTTCAACTGTTTACATCCCTTATACAAGGGTGGGCAGGGTCACCAGACCCTCTCCTGAGTACCCAGCTGCTCCACATCTCCTGCTGTGTGCAACTCTCCTGCAGTATGCAACTCTCCAGCAGTGTGCAACTCTCCTGCTGTGTGTGCAACTCTCCTGCAGTGTGCAACTCCTGCTGTGTGTGTGTGTAACTCTCCTGCTGTGTGTGTATGCAACTCTCCCGCTGCTGTGTGTGTACAACTCTCCTGCAGTGTGCAACTCTCCTGCAGTGGGCAACTCCTGCTGTGTGTGTGTAACTCTGCCCTAAGTGCTCATGGCCTGTGGGAGGGGCTTGAGCGTATAGGCCCAGGAAGACTACAGAAGGAACTCTATCTTTGAGTTTGGGAGAGCCACTATCCCTGCTGGGTAAAAACTTTCTGGTGTGGCCTTTTGAGGGGGGGCACCCACACTCCGGAAAGTAACCCCCAACCTACCCTTTGCAGGGAAACCCAGTGAATGCCCTGGTTCCCCAGAGTGAAGGCTGGTGGAATCTCGTGCTTTGACTTGTCATCTGAACCTTAGGGGTAGGGGTGTCTGTCCGGGGTGTCCGGGGCTGTCTTCCCCAGGGGAGTAATTTAAGCAGCAAGTGTGCTGGAAAAGGAATGGCCTTGTGATAGTGTTATCTGTCACCTTGAGACTCAGTCAACCCAGGAGGCTAGCCTCCAGGCACACCTTTATGCTGCTCTCCAGATGGCAAAGATTCCTTTAGACTTGGGATGCTTAGCTCAGGGAGATGGCTCTGCAGGCAACGGGGCTTGCAGCCAAGCCTGACGAACCAAGTTCGAGTCTAGAGGCCCATATGGCAGGAGAGAAATGGCTACCAAAAGTTGTTCTCTCTCTCTCTCTCTCTCTCTCTCTCTCTCTCTCTCTCTCTCACACACACACACACACACACACACACACACACACACACCACAGGTGGTGGTGCCAATCCTAGCACTTGGGAGGCAGAGGCAGGTGGATCTCTGTAAGTTCGGGGCCAGCCTGGTCTACAGAGCGAGTTCCGAGACAGCCAGAGGGTAGCTTCAGCTTCTCCCCGCTCCTCCGACAGAGTTTCATTTCTCTGGGTGAGGCGGGGGCTTTTCCCTGCCATTCTCCAGTGAAGAGGAGGGGCTGGAGCAGTGGGCTGGGGAAAGGACTGGCCTTCGTGTGCCAGCCGCCTGCTCCTGCGCCCCACTCCTCCGATGGCTAGTGCGGTCAGCGCCTCAATGCAGGCACGTTGGTGAGGGATTTCTTGGCCAGACTTTGGAAAAAAATTATCTGAGTCAGTTAATTGAGATAGAAGGAGCCAACTAGTAGGAACAGCACCATTCTGTGGTCTGGGCTCCCCGGAGTGGGTAAAAGGTGATTTTCTGTGTGTGTGTGTGTGTGTGTGTGTGTGTGTGTGTGTATTTTTATCACAGCCTGAGGAAGAGTAAACCATTTTCCCTCCCGACACCACACTCTTGGAGATCTCTCGCACTTGGTCTTCAGTGCGAGAGGCAACTGGAGCTGGTGTTAAGCCAACTTATGGATGGAGAGACTGAGGTCTTAAGACAGCAAGTAGCTTGCCTAGGATCCAGAGGTTACTGACCCATAGTGCTCTAGCGGGACTGCACCAGGGCCTGGTAAGAACCGGACTGCAAGAAAGAGGACACACCGCCAGCAGGCTCGGGGCTCTTGTTGGGAAGGGGAGGTGGTCACCCTGTCCACTGAGGTTACGAGAGAGAGAGAGAGAGAGAGAGAGAGAGAGAGAGAGAGAGAGAGAGAGAGAGAGAGAGAGAATGAGAGAGAGAGAGAGAGAGAGAGAGAGAGAGAGAGAGAGAGAGAGAGAGAGGCTGAGGCAGGTGAGAAGAGTCAGCACTGGCCATGAGAAGGATGCTGTATCCTTGGCAGGCAGAATTCGGGCCGCTGCGAACAGAGCGGCCTGAAGCCTCCCTCCCATCAGAGTCTTGGCACGGAGCTGAGACTCGCACGTCCATGCCGGCGGGCCGGCGTCCTTGCCCCGCTGTCTGCTGGCTGACTTTGGCGGCATGGCCTGGGGTGCCCGTCTGCAGGTCTGCTGCCTGCTGCTAGGAGTGCTGAGGAGAAGCCGCCTCGCAGCCAGATGGCTGACTTGGGGTGACTTTGAGAGTTGCGGACAGGGCACTCCTCAGAATAGGGGGGTTGGGGCAGAGTGTGGATTCTTGGCTGAGGGCTTAAACTAGTCCAGGAGAGGCCTAGGTGATCTGGACCAGGCGCCACCCCATAAGCACGTTGTAGGCTGGGCTGTGGGACCTTAGGGCCTGTGCAGGCAGGCTCGCGAGAGCCTGGTTCACAAGTCTGTGGTGCAGGTGGGTCCCCATGCCGCACAATACGATGAGGAAGACAACATTCGCAGACAGCTGATCCCAACGGTCACAGGGGTGGTGACACTCCAGGTGGAGCTGAATCGGGCACCCTCAAGGACAGAATTCAGGGAGAGGACAGGAGCGAGAAGGAGGAAGACTCTAGGAGCTGGGATGACCCCAGCTTCCAGCAGAGGTGAAACTGGATAAACAAGTGGTGTGTAACAGGTGGGCTGTGGAGGGACAGGACGGCCTGTTTGATGGTCCCACTGGGACATCCAGGAGGGATTAGGGGCAAACTGGGCAGCAGTGTGGGTGCAGCTGGAGGAGAATTTCAGGGACCAGGAAAGACAGACAAGCTAGAAGATGGAGGAGAGAGGCTATGCCCAGTGTGCCCTGAATCAGCTAGTTCTGGGCTCTGCTCTGCCTGCAGGGTTGGTGGCCGCTCATGCCTGGCCGGGCACGGCAGGGCACAGCTGTACCCTCCAGTTGGAAGACAGAGGCAAGGGAAATTAGGATCAAAAAAGGTTTTGGTTTGTATTGTTTGTTTGTTTTAATTAATTAAAGAATGCTGGGGGGGGGTGGAGACAGAGTCTGGGGTAGGCCAGGCTGGTCTCGAACTCACCATGTGGCTGAGCATGGTCTTGCTTCTCCTATCTGTGCCTGCCTGCCAAGCGCACCTAGCATTCCCAGCAAAACCCACGCTCATCAGATGACAAGCGTTTGTCTGTCAGTGAGCTCTGAACCGGCTGTGGCGGGTCCCAACACTCACTGTCAAAATGTAGAATAGACTAGAAGCCATCAGCATTGCTTATTATGGTCAAGGCTGTTTTGAGAAATGTCAGATTCAGTAATCTGTCTCTTTCTGTCTGTCTGTCTGTTTCCCCGCATTGGGTTGTGATGTGAGATGTGTTTCCTAATTAGTGGGGACATTTTAAAAAGTACAAGTCCTCTAAGCTTTGATCTCCCCATCTGCGAAGGCTACTCCGAGGGGCCGAAGGCGGTTGTGAGAGTCTCACTGTGCGTGAGACCTACACAGAGAGGAGAGAGAGAGGCTTCTAGAAGCCAAGTGAGAACTTCCGAGCACAGGGGGCCCCAGGTCAGCTGAGGTCTGCAGAGCTCTGGGAGCTCCCCATCCCCCATTGCCTGGAGCTAGGGTTCTGTTCTGGCCTTTGAAAGCCTTTGCACAGCATGGTCTCAAGAGGCAGTGACCTCCAGGCAAGACAGAGGGAGCGTGGAGCCCATTCTATGCCCGCATTTGTGCCCCAGTCTAAATTGCCCCACTGAAGGCTCTGTGTCCAACAAGAATCTGGCCTTTCTCTGAGGGGCTTTCGTTTTCCAGGGTTCTGAGAATGGGCCCCATTGTGACCATGTGGATCGTCCAGAGAGGCCAGATTCCTGCTCTGGGGGAAAAAAAGCTGAATTCCTGGGGTTAAGGAAGGGGTCTTGGGTCCTCCAGCCTGTGTTCTAGAAAGGCTGGATCCTATGAACACCACAGACTTCAGAACACACCCCTACACACACACACACACACACACACACACACACACACGCAGGGGTGGGGCTGAGGGTGGCATTTTGCTCATCTTCTGGGAATCCCAAAGAGTCTCCACTGTTCTGTCCACAGAGAAGTCAAAGCACTGTCTGTTTGTCTGCCTCCTCTAACTTGCCCCACCATGGTAGGCATAGGCCCTGGATGTGTCTGAAACTCAGGGATGGCTCCGTAAGTTCTGGGCCTCAGTGCGATTAGTGAGGAGGGAGGGTGGGTGGGCTCGAGCCCGCTCCAGCCACCGACCATGTCGGAGCTCCGTGAGCTTCCTGTGATGGAGCTCCTAGACTATTTCCTGATTTCAAAAGCTGGGTAACGTGTAACGCTTTAGCGTGGCATTAAGCACATGGGAAAGATTCCAAATGAAGGCTCAGGTTCGTAAGAGGGGCCAGAGCTGGAGCGTGGCTTGTGGCCATCGCTCACGAGAATGGACCGGTGAGATACTGGCTCCCTCACACGGATGCCAGCTCGGAGCATGAGGGCAGACAGATCTTGATTCTGACCTATGACCTTCCAAGGAGCCACACCCAGGGGGAGAGTTGGGGGAGGAATACCCGCAAAGCAAATCTCCTAGGGAAGGGACCACGGGGCAGGCCACGGCTGGGGAGCAGTGTGAACCGAGCTCCCCCACAGGGCGCCTGACACCCTACTGCAGACTGCTGGCTGCCTCCAGGCCATAGGTGATTCGTGGATTCTGAAGGATTCGGAAGTGACGGCCACCAGATAGAGCGATGGGATTCAACTGCGATGGGATTCAACTGTGAAGCCCCCCCCCCCCAGCATGTCAAAGCGGCCCCTCTATGTTTGGAGGCTTTCTCTGTCTCTTTCAAAGTCAGTTGCTTATCCGCCATTGCGGTCCATCATGTCTCCCTCATCCACCGGTCCTCCAGCCTTCCTCCATTGTCCATCCACACTACGCCCTCTGCCGCATACCCACCAACACCCACCCATCTCCCCCCTTCATCTGTCACAAGTCCATCACCCATCCGACATCCTCTCTTCACTCACATCTTAACCGAGAGGTCGTTACGGACTCATTCCTGTGCCTGAAGCAGGCGCGCAGCGGAAGATACGGGCAAGCCTCGAAGTGAGCACCGTCCAGTTAATAAGACAAACATCCAAGGAAAGAAAACAGAACTCAATTCGTGATTGGAGACCATAAAGTGCTGACAAGAGTCTACTGTTTAGGAATTCCCAGGGCAGGGAGGTCGGAGTGGCCTGGGGTGGCCAGGGAGGCCCGCTTGGGAGAGGGAGGTACTGGGGCTAAAACCCAAAAGAGAAAGAATCTTCAGAAAGTTAGAGCAGTGACAGGAGGGAGAGTTAGGTGGAGGGATGTATGAATGAAGGGGGAGGGGGAGGGGAAGAAGTATGGAGGAGGGGAGCGGAGGGGAGGGGGGAAGGGCTAGAGACAGCAACCCTAGGTCTCAGCTCAGTCTGGTCTCTCTGTTTAGGTGACAGAGTGGGGAAGCCGAGGGTGCTTCTCTCCAGCTGCCCAGGCACATCTGCAGATATTCTGGTCTGTGTGGTACATAAGACACAGAGACCCACCGCCATGTGAGTGCCCGCCAAGGATCCTTGGTCGTGGGCTCCTAACCTCCCAGCCCTGAGCTCAGTCTCCATGTGCCAAAGGTGGGAGGGAGGCGGTCCCCAAGCCTCTCCCAGGTACTTGGGCCACCTGCGCTGCTCTGTCAGGGCCAGGACCCTGAAGGTCACACAGTTGTCTCTCAGGAGGGAAGCCTTAGACCCTACATCACAACGACACAAGCACCAACCATGCGGAGTTACCCACTTGACATTGTCTTCAAGACACACTTTTGTCTCACTTTACTGCTGCGGCTCAGAGAGGCCAGGTCACTCTCCTAGTGTCACACAGCAAGTAACAAGGAAGCAGGACTGCAAACTAAGATCCGCCTATGCTTATGACCACGGTGCCTCCCTGCAAACCCTCTCTCTGGCGTGCCGCACCTTCAAGGCTCAGCCTGACACAGGCTTCTCTTCTAGAAAGTCCTCTCAAGCCTTCCACCTCCAGGGACAGAGTTTGCTCCAACTCTGCCTCCGACTCCTAGAGCTGCCCAGGAGATTTCTCTAGAAAGATGGTAGTGGTCTCTATTGGCACTATCCAAAACATTGTCCACTACCTATGATGGCCACTGAGCACCCCCACATGTGCTGGCTACCTTAGGACACTATGACAGAGCTGGGTGTGTCATGGCCTTGGGAAGCTGAGACAGGAGGATTACTACAAGCTGAAGGCCAGCCTAGGTTACAAAATTAAGACATTGCCTCACAACAACAAAACCCAGTTAAACACACACACACACACACACACACACACACACATATCATAATATAGTGGGTCCTTCCATGGTTCAGTTCATAGTACCAAAACAAACAAAACAAAACCAAGCAAAAACATCCTGGAGAATTTTTGTTTTGTTTTGTTTTGTTTTTTTGAGACAGGGTCTCTCTGTGTAGCCCTCGCTGTTCTGGAATTCACTCTATAGACCAGGCTGGCTTTGAACTCAGAAATCCGCCTACCTCTGCCTCCCAAGTGCTGGGATTAAAGGTGTGCGTGCGCCACCACTGCCCCAGCAGAGAATCTTACTTTAAGACTCTACCTTAAAGGAGGGAACACAACAGCTCAGATCTTCCCTACAGAATTTATGAAGTAGTTTTCTCCTAGATTAAAATACTCCATTCTGCAGAAAGGCTCCCTAAGACTGAAAAGTAAGCAACTCAAACAGCTTCAGGAAGTTCCTGAAACTGACCAGACTCATGAGGCCCCTCCCTCTCTCCCCGAGAGTAAGCAGTAAAGAGCCATTCTCTCATAAACAAGAAGCAAAAAGATCGGGCAAGCCGCCTGGAAAGAAGCAGAGCCGGGGGAGTCACCTGGAAGAGGCTTGAGCCGAGTTGGCCACCTGGAAAGGCCACTCCCCATCCTGTCGAACCGCCCGTGGGTGTGCACTGGGCTCCAGATGCCTAGCTTTGAGAGCTGTCACCCGGGCTAGGGGTGGGCTTTGGGGAGCCATCTGCCCGTGAGTCGTTTCTGCTCCTGGAAATAACCCCTCACCCATATTTCTGAGCATAATAAGTGTGGAGCTACCCGCCAGGCTCGCCTCAACAGTCTTCCTCTCCCTCCATTTGCACTGCTGGTCGCTCTGCACTGGCCCCGTGGTTACTGCGGGGGAGGCTTTTTAGGGGAGCCAAGATCCATAGGCAAACTGATAGCAATGTCTGGGACAGTGTGTGTGTGTGTGTGTGTGTGTGTGTGTGTGTGTGTCTGTAGGGGGGACGGCAAAGGTGGGCACTGAGGGGAGGGGAGGAGGTTGGGCTGCTAGAGAGGACGGACCTGGCAGGGATGCGGGACAGAGGGGAGGCTGATGGGATAGAGCATCTCTGCACAGGCCGGAAGAGGCTTATGCTCTCTGGGCAGAGTGCTCTGCTGAGACCAGGGGGCTACTAGGTTGTGGAGTTGGGGGTCCCAAGACCCCTGGGACATGGATGCCCTTACTGCTTTTATATTTCCCAGGCATCCCCTCTGCTGTGAGGTTGACAGGCCTCTTGGGGCCTCCTGGATCCCAGGGAACAGGAACGAATGAATGGATGCCAAGTCTGGCCTTCTTCAGTGTGTCAGGCCAAGAGGCGGACTTAATGAGGCCGCCCCACAAAGGGGCAGGCGGCGGCCACAGTCCACACAGTGGGCTCAAAAGGCGGGCCAGGGGCTCACCGCCAAGGCCCTTTGTTGCTGGGGAGACTTGGAGAAGAGCCTCCCCATGCCAGCTTGGGGAGATTCCCAACAGCCTACCGACTGTGTGTGTCACATTTCTGAGCGTGTCCAAGCGTAGAAGGCTTGCTGGAACTCTGATGGACCCCAAAGGCCAGTCCAGCCCTGGGTGACAAGACCTCGTTTCCAGGCTTGGCTTTGTCTGAACAGGCAATGCCAGCCTTCTCTGTGCCTCAGTTTCCAGGATTAGACTGGGTTCTATCAGCTCCAGGTCTCCTACAGACTTGCTTCCCTCAGCCTCTGGACCCCAGAGAGGGGCAGGAATGGTGGCGTGACTACTGAACCACCCTTCCCATTAAACACTGCCTTCTCAATGGTAGGGAGACAGGGAAGAATCCCTCATTGGTGTCACGATTACAATCCCATCATGGACACGAGCCCTGCATTTGTGAAGTGTTTCCACCATGTAGCTCCGAAACCGTGTCTCTGACAGCGCCTGGCTCACCACATGCCTGTGGTAGATGTGCCTAACCCCATTTTTAGAAGCTGCTCCCTGCCAGGTGGTGGTGGCGCACGCCTTTAATCCCAGCATTTGGGAGGCAGAGGCAGGTGGATCTCTCAGTTCGAGGCCAGCCTGGTCTACAGAGTGAGTTACAGGACAGCCAGGGCTATACAGAGAAACCCTGTCTCGAAAAAGCCAAAAAAAAAAAAAAAAGCTGCTCCCCACCACAGTCTCCCCTGTATATGGGCCCCAGGGGTTCTCCTGCCCTCCTGAACTGGATATCTGTTAGACTGCTTCCTGCTCGGCCACAGTGCCTTGAACATCAACAGCGCAGCCCTCCTGGGCATCCTGGCCTCTTCCAGGCAGCACCGACCTCGAGCCCAGAGGCAGCGCCGGTCCCGAGGCAGTCCCGGTCCCGTCTCCACTAGATAGGGGTCACCTTCTAGTAGCACCAACTAGATGCTCCACTCAATACTGTACCTGCTGAGGATCTACTGCGTGTCTGACTCCAGTGTCTCAGGTTCAAAAAGGCTCACTCCTTGTCTCTGGGGATGTGAGCCAGGAAAAAGATGCCAACGTGGTCATGAAAGAGATGGGGAGGGGGGGAGAGGGGGGAGGAGGGAGGGTAAGTCAGAGGGCGAGGAGCTGAGGGGAGAGGAAGGAAGGAAGACAGGGCTCTGGGGTTAGAGCTGGGGAGGTAGGCTTCCCAGGAATAGGCCATTAGGGATGCTCAGAGAGTCACCCCTAGCACAGCGGACAGTCACCCGTGTGCCGGTGGGCTGTATGTGGGCTGACGGGTGCTGGGCACCCCTGTAGTCAGGCAAGCCTATACCTGGAGCTACTGGCTCCTGCAGAGCTGCTCTCTAATGCTGGCTGCCCCCTCCCTCTCCCTCTGACGGAATGGTAAACCAAGGTAGATGTCGCTCTTGGGGTTGTCTGGTCTCACGTGGTTTGCCTGATGAGGCCCTCTTAGTCACTAAGTCTGGGCCCAGTTGTACCCAGACTTACATGCAAGCCAAAACAGCCATAACGTAACGATGATACGCTTTTCAAGAAGAGTGGTAAAATGTTCTGAAACTGGTAGTGATGGCTGCACTGCGGGGACTGGGCCACGACTTGTCACACCAGTGGGACACTTGAGACAATTTGAAAGGCTGGATGTAGCTCGGAGGGGGTGGGGGGGCGGTGAGCTCCTGCCTCGCACAGGCGAGGTCCTGCCTTCCACACTGAGAACCGTGAAAAAGCGAGTGAGTTTTATAATATGTAAATCATGCATTACTAAGGCCATCTGGGAGACGCCCCCACCCTCTGAGCCTCACCCCTGAGCTGGGCTCACAGCCTGCCACTGGAAGTTCTAGGGTGGGTGGGACATGCAGTCAGCTGTATACACTCTTGATCGCCCCCACCTCTACCCCAGTGACAAGGAAGAGACAGAGGGATTGATTAGGGTTAGTGGGAGGTAGCCTGGATTTTTCTGGGTGCTTCTAGGAACAGGCTTCCTGCACCCACCAGAGGGCGCCTATCCTTAGAATTTTATCGAGGATCTCTGGAGGCCAGAGGAAAGTCTCCAGGACCACCCCTGGCGTCTCTATAGACATGCACCTTGGGGTGGGGTGGAGATACAGCCAATTGCCCCAACTGTAGAAAGGATTACCAGCTTCCTAGGAGAATACCAATAGATAGCCGGTACCATTGCAGGTGGCTGTAATACTCGGGTCTTCCACCAGGTGGCGAAAGATACACACAGATCTGAAGTGAGGGGCTGGTTCTAAGCATTTCAAAGTTAGACTGGCGCTCAGACTCCAACTGCTTACAGACCACTAAGGGAAGGGATCAGAGCTTGTTCCTCACTCTGAGGTAGTGTTTGTTTGTTTGTTTGTTTGTGTTTCCTGTTCTTATAGCCATTAGACCTAAGTGGTTAAACACCTGGATATACACTGCAATAGCCACCTAGTTAGGACCACGAGATGTCAGAGCCAAGAACTGAGACTCCAGATTCTGTGGCCGTGGGTAGCCCTGAGCCTACAGAACCACTTCTCGCTGCCCCACTGGACCAGTAGCTGCCATTGTTCTAGAAGCCTTGGGGCTTATATAATTCATAGGCACCGTGTAGGTGGAGGAGCTGGGCTCCGGCTGGCACCCGTTACGCTCAGTTCAGTTCTGACTTGGACTGTCCCTGAGAGGTCACCAACCAGGGAGTTACCTACAGCATAGTCAGCAATGGTACCCACAGCTAGAGCCAGGTCCGCTCTCATTTATTGGTTTCCCATGTGTACAGGATGGGGAGGGGGTACCTATGGATCTGGGTACAAAATGAGAATCGGAGGTTTGAACAGAGAAGCGGTCCACTGAGGGTCGCAGCAGCGCTGTGTGTTCTGACTGGATCACTCAGTGCAAGACTCCAACCTAGTTGTAGCCTTGAGTTGGCCCGTGTAGTTCCTAGCATATAGTAGGTGCTCAATAAATACGTAGGCGTAAAGGAAGGCTGCAGGAGGGACTCTCCATGGCCCCATCTACCACCTTCCAGTTCCGTCCCAGGGAGAGGTGACAGGCAGGGTGCGCTCCACACGGCTTCTGCTGCTCTAACCAGCCCACGTCCGGCTGAGCGACTTATATATGTTGTAAAGCCACTGCCATCAAGGTCCCACTGCCAGCCACCATGCAGCCTGAACTCTAACTAAAATGTCACGGGTAAAGCTGACGCCCTACCTTGCAAGCAGGCCCATGGTTCCAGTGAGCTTGAGAACGTGGGGACCCCAAAAAGAGTCACCTCAAACTCCCAGAAACCTGGAAGCATGGACAAGGTGCCCTTACACTGTCCCCTTGCTGGGTCTGAGGCAGGTTGATAGTTTCCTATGTCCTAGACCACCTGGGAAATGGGGAAAAGTGGTGATCGGTGATCATCACATCTCCTCCTAGGACTTCCTTTCTCTGCTGGGATGAACAACCAACCACAGCCCAGCAGGAAGTGGGAGGAGCCTGGGCCTCAGGAAGTGGGAGGGGCCTGGGCCCGTCTGCAGTGAGTCTGCATCTAACTTCATCCTTCCCCATCCTACCTGTTCTACACCTCCTTCCCGGGTATGCCATCGTACCCCCGAGCCAGCCTGTCCCTGTCCCCACATCCAGTGCTCTGGATCAACTGGACTACAGCAGAAGACAGCGTCCCTGCACGCCTGCTCCTGTGTGGCAAGAGCAGAGTCACCACAGGGACGCCAGGGTACCTGGCAAGGCTGCTGGGGACAGACTTGGCTTAGCGGAGGGACTTTCCAGCGACACTTTGGCCCCTGAGTCAGAAAGAAGCTGGCCCTCGAGGCAGGTCGGGGCAGTTTGGTTCTGCTCTGCCCGGGCCTTACTGCCACCCACTTGGAGTCTCTGAACATTGGGACATTGTTCTGGGCCTCAACAGAGAGCTCTGCGGCCCCGAGGCTGAAGAACAAAAACTAGTTTAGCAGGACTCTGCCTGTCCCCAGGAAATTTCAAGAATTTCATTAGGGCAGACTGGACAGAGAGGAGGAATCAGAGGCCAGAGCTCACTGCCTGAGGGTCCCCTGCAGAAACCGATAGAGCAAGGCGTGCTGAATCAGGGCAAATCCCAGGGTCCTCCGGAATTGGACTGGGCGGTGGGCCATGTTTTGGGGTGTTGTAATGGTGACCCAGGCAATGCCCTCACACTTGTCCAATTTCTCCTCGGCTGTCAGAACAACCCAGCACCCCCTGTATGTCTGAACTGAATCCCCTCTAGTTTTAAGTGTAGGTTTTAAATTTAAACATTTTAAAACCTTATTTTTCTATTTGTGTGTGGGTAGGCAACGTTCCACGGCGCATGCGTGGAGCTTAGAGGACACCGTGCAGGAGTCGGTTCTCTCTTTCCACCACGTGGGTCCCCAGACTGAACTCGGTCACCAGGTTGGAGGGCAAGCACCTTCACACACTGAGACACCTTGCTGATCCAGTTTTTCTTTCTCTTCTGGAGACAGGGCCTCATGTAGCCCAGGCTATCCCTGAACTCATACACTATGGCAGTGTGCAGAGACTCGAACCTGTAGCTTCACGTAAGCTTGGTGAGCAGGGAGATGGGTCTTGTTTTGTTTTGTTTTGTTTTGTTTTGTTTTGTTTTGTTTTGTTTTTGAGACAGGGTTTCTCTGTGTAGTCCTGGCTGTCCTGGAACTCACTCTGTAGACCAGGCTGGCCTCGAACTCAGAAATCCGCCTGCCTCTACCTCCCAAGTGCTGGAATTACAGGCGTGTGCCACCACTGCCCAACGGGAGATGGCTCTTGATCTGAGGTCCCTTTCTCCTCACCCCAGGGCCCACCGGTCTCTTGTGACTATTAGGCCTGGCCTGGGAGGAGAGGTCTGAGGGAGGCCTGCTCTCAGGCCTCTAAGGTAGATGCATGAGTTTTAAGATCTGCCTCCCTGCATCTTGGCGGTGTGGCCTGGGGCTTTGGATTCACCATTTGTTAATTAGGACGAAAGACTCTTCTTCCTCGGGTGGCCGGAGACATAAATGACAAAATAACGTGTGGGGTACGCAGGGTGAGGCCAGGGAGGCAGACAGTCTTCAATTTCTGCTCTCCTCTCTTATCAGGATGTACACACACACACACACACACACACACATGCATACACACACGTGCATGTACACACACTCATATCTTTTTAAATGCTAGCATTCCAAGAATATAGCTCCAGATAGAAATGTTAGTTAAATTCAATATGACAGCATTAGGTGCTGAGGCCTTAGCAGGTGATTAGGTCACGAGACGGAACCTACATGGATGGGACCCATATCTCCTAAGAGAGCCCAAATTGGGAGGGGGGGCGCGGCCCTGGAGAGGCAGCTCAGAGGTTAAAAGCACTGGCTGTTCTTCCAGAGGACCTGGGTTCAATTCCCAGCACCTACATGGTGGCTCACAACTGTCTCTAACTCCAGTTTCCAGGGATCTGACATTCTTACATGGACATATATGTAGGCAAAACTACCAGTGCACATAAAATTTAAAAAAAAAAAAAAGAATAATAAGACAGAGACAGAGGAAGAACGCCCAGAGAGCTTTTTATGGAATAAAGGTGGCTGTCTATGAAGCAGGAAGTAGTCTCATGTTTGCCTGCTGGATCCTTTTGCTGGCCTAAGGCCCCACCTCTTAACATTACTTATTATTACTGTGATACGGTTTCTGATACAGATGTATGAGTCTGGGCCCACTCCCACTCTGCTAACAAGAGTCAGTAAATAGGACAGCTGACCTTGTGGAAAGGTCTATAAAGAAACAGGAGGCAGTGGGGGTGCTGGGAGGTTCGGAGAAAGAAGCAAGGAAGGAAGGAAGGAAAGCAGGCAGGAGGAGGTGTGAGGGACTTTCTTGGGGACTGCGTGTCCCATGCCCAGAGGTGGCAGTATAAAGGCCCTGTGGGGTTTAAATAGGATTGGCTTAGGGAGTGGCACTTGTTGGAGGAAGTGTGTCACTGTGGGCGTGGGTTTTAAGACCCTCATCTTAGCTACTAGGAGACCAGTCTCCTAGCTGCCTTCAGAACAAGAGGTGGAACTCTCTCAGCTCCTCCAGACCCACATCTGCCTGGTCGCTGCCATGCTCCTGCCTTGACCACACTGGACTGAACCGCTGAGCCCGTAAGCCAGGCCCAATTAAATGCTGTCCTTTATAAGAGTTGCCTTGGTCATGGTGTCTGCTCACAGCAGTAAAACTCTGACTAAGAAAGGCCCTGAGTGCATGGCCAGCAGGTTTGACTTTCCAGAATGGAAAGAGGAGGAAGATCACGCGTTATCAGAGGGAGGTGACAACTTGTACTCTAAATGACAGGGAGATTAACCTGGGAGTGACATGATCTAATCACAAGGAGCTGAGGCGACTTGAGAGACCAAACTGGAGGCCAAGGATCCATCATGGCCATGAGCCTGCCCTGGGGCAGGCAAAGAGAGGGCTAGACTCAGACCAGGTGAGGTGATAATGCTGAAGGAAATGACTGCCCGCTGGATTTGCTGAGGGAGAGTGGATACAAAGTAACTGATCTGAGCGGATACAAAGTAACTGATCTACAAATCTATCTGAAGCTGTGATTTAAGTCAGACTTTAAAAGAGCATCTTGTTCTCCGCTGCTCAGAAGTGTGCATGGGCCAGTCAGCGCGTTCACAGTCAGAGGGGGAATGGCAGGCCCCAGAGCAGCCTTCAGGGGTGTCTGCAGGAGGACGCAGCACCATGCCTGCTCCGTGCCAAGCCCATCAAAGGGGTCTAGAAGAGTTCCTTTCTGTGCTAGGCCACTGGTCTTAAAGAGCAACAGCTGGGCACCACAGTGGCCCCGCTGGGGATCAAAGCCTAGAGTGCCTGCCTACCTCCCCAAGACTGGGCTTCCAGACCTTGTCTTCCGGATAATATTGCCATGACGCCCCAGCCCTGGGAAACCCAAGAGCTCCTGCAGCAGCTTGCTTGAGGGAGGCCAGGTTGTCTGCCAAATTCCGATGCAATGCACGGGCTTTGATAATTTGATAACTCTCCACAGAGTTGCCACAAGTCAAAATATTCTGCTACTTGATCCGTATTTATGTTTCAGGACAGGGAGCAGGGGCACTGAACGGTGGCCTAGAAAGGTAAGCAGCCCTCAGCCCTCAGAGGGAGGGGCAGGCACTTGGCTAATAGACCATCAGGCAGTCAGCCCAGGGTCACAGAGAGGCCTGGGCTCTTTCACAGTGAACAGACTAGGAGGGACACAAGCCTCTCCTCGGGGAGGGAGGCGGGGCCCGGAGGCAGTGCAGACAGAGACCTTTCTTCCACAGCCTGCCCACTTCTTGAGCTGCAGGTCACCCAGCGCTACCTCTGCAGATAGCTCCTGTCTCCATGGTGACATAAAAGGCCAAATGCTTTCCGCCCTGCGCCTGCTGGGCTGCGCTCCGCCTTGAGTCACGGCCTGTTCTGTCCCCAGGCTTTGACAGACAATAGTGTGAGTGTTCCCTGCCTGCCAGAGGCACTGACTGGGTTACCTCAGGAGGCTCTCGTGCCCACCACCACGTGTCCAGCCTCGGCTCGTGCTAGGGCCCGGAAAACAGAACTCTAGAAGTTGCACACACGGTCAAAGAGCCTTGAGTCGCAATGAATGACTTCAGAGTGTGGCCTACAACGGTCTTCCCTCATTACCTGGGCTGTTGTGTGGGTGCTACCACTCTTGGGAGGGCGCTTCTGGAGGTGGGCACGAGGCTTAGTCTACTGTAAAGCGTCAGCTCACGGGACCACATGTGACATGGGGCCCCTTCACTTAGCCGACAGGCAAGGAGCCGGGGCTGGAATACAGGCGAGTTCATTGCTTCCAACCACGAACTCTGCCCTCTTTCCCCGTAACACCTGACCGTGGCGTTCCACCACCCAGAGGGAGTGGTGTTCTCCACCACCATTATGGGAGGAGAAGGAAAGGCCATCTCTGCCGGGAACAAGCTATACCAGGCGTGGACCAGAGCCATGGTTCGCCCTAGAGAGTGAGTGAGGAAGGAACAGGAGAAGATAGAAGAACCAGTATCGCCCAGTTCCCAGAAGGGAGGCAGCCAGAAGAGGTGTACAGTTTAAAAGGCTTGTCTGAAACCTGGGGACCCGACTGTGGCCTGCTTCTCTGTCCATCATACGCAGTGAGGATCCGCCCACTTTTGAGATAGGGTCTTACTCTTGAGGCCTGGCTAACCTTGAACTCACAGAGATCTTCCTGCCCCTTTCTCCTGAGTGCTGGGATTAAAGGTGTGAGCCACCACGGCTGGCTTTCACTTCTTATTTAAAGTAACTTAATCATGCACGTATGTATACATTTTGCGTGTGGTCAGCAAATACAAAAATGCTCACTGCAGCAAAACGTGAGGAACACTGACCGTTCCCTGACTTTAAAAGTTATAGAAATTAAGGCTTACATGCCTGCTGATGATAGGTGGACTTTTGACCTTTGTAGAAAGATGACTATAGATTGTCTGGGAAGACAATCTCTGTCTCTTGGATGCACCCTTAGCTGGGTAGCGTTGCTGTCCCTCCCCACTGGCCTCCAATTTGTCCCTCCCCTCTCAATCACGCCACTACTCACTCTTTTGGGGGGTTGACATCCTCAGGCCGTGCCTCAAAGAACCGAAAGACTTCATCACACTGGGAAATGTGGGGAGGCAGCCGGACAAGCGCCTGTGAAAGACACGGAGAGAGGTCATTGGGTATGAGGAACCAGATGGCGCTGGTGGGGGTGGGGGTGGGGTGGAGTGGAGGTGGGGGGTGGGGGGTGGTGACCTCAGGCACTATGCCATGGGGAACATAGTCAAGCAGCCAGAAGACAGGCAACTGAAATAAAAATAAAATAATCCATATATCAACCCATTCATCCATAATGAAAAGCTTGGATCCTCAGGGAGCTGGGTGTGGTAGTTCTTTCCACTGTCTCAGTATACCTCTGTCCAGTGGCAGGCAGAGGCGAGAGAGCCCTGGAAGCTTACAGACCAGCCAGCCTGGTGTGTGCAACACCTTTTTGCAAACAAGGTCCAAGATGAGGATTGACACCTGAACTATACTGATCTGCACACATGTAACATCATGCATGAGCTGCACACACACACACACACACACACACACACACACATTAAATAACAACAAACCTAACCAGTCAACAAATCTGCCAATGACTAATAGTCAGCCAACCATCCAGCCATAATTTCTGTAACTATGTGTGGTGGTGTGAATGAGAACATCCCCATGGGGTCTGGCATTTGAATACACTGGTCCCCAGTCAGTGAGGTTGTTTGAGGAGGCTTGGGAAACATGGTCTTGCTAGAGGAAGTGCATCAGCGGGAGCCAGTCACTCCTCGGAGCGCTGAAGGGATCTCCTCCTACCCAGAGAATAAGTCTGTGGCCCTTAACCTGACCCGGTGAGGTTCAGAGCAGGCACAGAGCCTTAACCCATTAGGAGAGCGCTCACCTGTAAGCCCCACCTTCTTCCCTGACCACACCCATGTCACAGAGTTGTGTTTCCCAGGCACCGACAGCAGGCAGGGCTAGGGACAAGTTGAGAAGGCCATCAGAGGATGACAGTGTGCTGTGACAGAGCCCAGCAGGACCTAAAGCAGTGGAAATGAGACGCAGGGAGGACACAGAGGGTAAACTGAGGAAGGGGGCTCGCCCAAGTGTGGTGACCTGGAGGTAGTGGTAGACTGGAAAGTACTGGAAGGCTGTGCTTGAAGGGTGAGGACAGGGGGACCCTGTGATGGCTAAGGCAGGCCCAGAGGCCTGCTGTCCGGAGACCGTGAGTCTCCTGCTGTCCCGTATGTCAGAGCTAGTGCTCTATAGCCAGGGACATAGACGCCCAGGCCTGGCGTCATCTAAAAGGTGGGGAGGAAGGCAGGGCCCCTCCGTCAGGATGGGAGAGATACTGGAATAAGAGACACTCTTGGGTCAGACAGGACAGTCAAAGTAGGGCAGGGGGCAAGGCCAAAGGATCCAAGGGCTGGAGCCAGGAGGAAAGAGAGAAGCCCGGGGTTTGGGGGAGCCCATGGATACACACAGCAAGAGAGCACATGATGAGGTGGGCCCTGGCCAACATGAGACACTCTGCCACGTGCTGGCGTGATGGTGTGCCCCTGAACTCCACACCAGGACCGACTTCAGAGGCTCCACCCAGCCCCCTGCAGCCCAGTGATCCTTTCTGAGTGACCCCTGAGAATCCTCAGGCTAGCCTCTCCCCCACATTACAAATGGAGATTCCTGGGGAACACTGCCCTGGGCCACCCATGGGGACTAGGAAGACTGTTGGAATATTAGCCTTGTGTAGACAGGGCCTTTAGTCTGTTCTGGTGATAGTGACTCAGAGCAGAAACTCAGTTAATACTTGAATGAATGAACAGATGGCTGAAAAGAGAGGAAACAGTGGAGCCCGGTGTCCAGGGTCCACCGCCTGAGAGTGGCGGCACGGAGGAGATCCTTGGGCGGCCACTACCGAGTTACAGTCTGGAGCAAAGAGGAACATGGTTTAATTTTCTGAGCTGGCCAGGTAACCCAACTCTAGAGCTCAACAGCCAACCCAGAAGGCACTTCTCCACGCCAAATCCATGCCCAGGCAAGAGGGGACAAGATTGGGCAAGACCACACTCCAGCATAGGAGAGCATTTTGCAATTCCTCCTTGAACTCCATTGTTTCCCTAGAGGCTGGGGCTTTGCAAAGGTCTCTACCCTACTCCCCACCCCCACTCCCAGCAACCAGGAAGCAGCCAAGAAGAAAAATGAATATTCATGAACTGTAATGGGCCTTGTCCCAGATACCAAGGACCAACCACCTGACAACCAGAGAGGGTTTTTCAGTCTATGTGTGGTGCTGGAAGGCGGGTGTGACACACCCTCTGGAGAGCACACTAAGTGACACATTGCCTCTGTTTACACTGGGGCACTGAAGCTGTTTTGAGGAAGGTGCTTTGTCTAGGAGAGTAGCAAGTGCTCAAAAGTGTACAGTGGGTGGATCTGGCCCTCAGGGCCACCAGGGTCTCACCTTACATCTAAGGCACTTTCTAGGTTCTCCCCAAGGAAGGGTGGAAGGGAAAAAAAAAAATGACTAAAAAATGACTAAGAGAGACAGAGAAGGAAGTGGGGGGGGGGAGGAAGGGAGGAGGGAGGAGCCAGGCATACACCAAAGGGCTCCTTGGGTAGCAGGTAGAGGTTCTCAGGATGGGCTTTAAGGCAGACCAAGGGAAGCCGTCACCAGGTCGGAGCTGTCAGGATGACCTCAGAAAGGCAAGGCAGTGGAAGGCAAGTTTCAGCCAGCCAAGAGGGCCCTGGACCCAACCAGATGCCTGCACCCCCATGAACAGTGGAGTCCTCGTGCCAAGAGAGAGAGAGAGTGCTCGGGGCAGAGGACCAGTGGACCACAGACAAAGAAGTCTTTTGGTGGATTGACAGCGACATCTTGACTTAACAGCAAGTCCTGACTGCTGGCCAACAACAGAGATTCCCAGTCTGGAGCAATTCGCTTCTGGCCAAAACCACTTGGCAAAAGTGGTCAGTGCTGAGTGGCCTGTCCCTGGGCCATACCAGGGCAGGAGCCCAAGCTGGGCCACGCTGAGCAAGGTAGGGTGGGGGCCAGGGTCCCAGCTCAGGCCTAGGGTTCTGCCGATGCCTGTCCAGTGGGACGTGAAGCCGCCCAGGCCTGGGCGTGAGTCCTGCCTCTGCTCCTCACAGGCTGAAAGAGGATGAATGCCTTCCCTGCCCTCTCTGAGCTAAACACACTGGATCTGACAGCGTCACTGTCACCCGCTAAGTGATGAATCTGAGGAGTCCAGCGCAGTGGCTAGGCTGGTGCGGAGCAAACATCTCAGCCGCTACACCACTGCCATCCCTTAGGGCAAAGCAATGGCACGCCAGCAAGAACTCAGATGTGTCGGTTGGCCCAGCTCTCAGCACAGCAGCCATGTACATGTTGTGTGACCCTGGGTACCATCTCTCTGGTTATCAATTCCTACAGGATTTAAAAAAAAAAAAAGTCTAGTTCTGGAATCCCAGATGAAAATGGCTCCCATAGGGCTGGAGGGATTGTTCAGTGGTTAAGAGCACTGAGTGCTCTTCCAGAGGTCCTGAGTTCAAATCCCAGCAACCACATGGTGGCTCACAACCATCTGTAATAAGATCTGATGCCCTCTTCTGGTGTGTCTGAATAAATAAATCTTAAAAGAAAAAAAGAAAGAAAATGGTTTCCATGGGCACGCATGAGATGGCGCCTTGGAGGGCCCGCTTTTCTGGCCGGGACCACTGCCATTCTCCTTAGCACAGCCAGGCCCCTGAGACCTGAGAGGTTGACCAGCAGGAATGTTGCTGAGGTCAGTTTGCTAGCAATAAGAATGTTCAAGGAGTCTGGCTCATGAGCTCTGTCAAGTCAGAAAGAGAGGTTGTGACCACGGTCCTAATTTCTTAGAAGAAACTAAAGCCCAGAGAGGTGAGTCTGAGGAGAACAGGGCACAAGCAGCTAAGGCCTCTGTGATGGTTTGTATATGCTTGGCAGGGAGTGGCACTATTTGGAGGTGTGGCCTGTTGGAGTAGGTGTGCCACTGTGGGCGTGGACTTTAAGACCCTCGTCTGAGCTGCCTGGAAATCAGTCTTCTCCTAGCTGCCTTTGGAACGAGAGGTGGAACTCTCAGCTCCTCCAGCCCCTCATCTGCCTGGACGCTGCCATGTTCCTGCCGGGATGAAAATGTACTGAACCTTTGGCCTGTAAATGGACTGAACCTCTGGCCTATAAGCCAGCCCCTATTAAGTGTTGTCCTTATGAGAGTTGCCTTGGTCATGGTGTCTGCTCACAGCAGTAAAACCATAACTAAGACAGTCTCCTAGCCAGTTGGTGGCATCCTTCTGTGTCCAGGCTTTCTGCTTCCAGCATTCTGCACTGGCACCTGAGAGGTCCTGAAGGTCCTTCCAATTCTAGGGCCAGTACACAGTCACCAGTGAGATACGCCAGACCTATGGCTCTCACAGTCTTTCCATAGGGAATGGCCCAGGTGACACCATAGGGTGACCTCAGACACTGGCCAAGGGTAAATGAGTCTCCCTTCACACCCTTGTGTCCAGGTAGGAGGGAAGGAGTTGGAGCATGCGGAGGGGGAAGGGAACGGGGACGGTCTAGACTTTGGGCGGCTCAGACACCAGTCCCTGCAGGGTATCTGCTGAGTGACTCCTGCTGGTCCAGCCTTGCCTTTCAGTGGCTGATTGGTGAAGCCCCTGAGAATGAAGAAAGGTCGGGGGTATGGGGTACCTAGGCTGGGACTAATGCTGCTGTGGTCTGACTGGCTTTCCAGTACACACTTTTTCTGTCCTAATCTGTTCCAGAGGCTCCTGTTCTTGTCTCTCTCCTAGATTGTTTTCTAGCACCCAGTGCCAGGGCAGATGAGTCATACTGAGCGAGGTGAGGGGAAGGAAGAAGGAGGAGGAGGAGGAGGAGGAGGAGGAGGAGGAGGAGGAGGAGGAGGAGGAGAAGGAGAAGAAGAAGAAGAAGAAGAAGAAGAAGAAGAAGAAGAAGAAGAAGAAGAAGAAGAAGAAGAAGAAGAAGAAGAAGAAGAAAGGAAGGGGAGGTCAGGGGATGGGAGGGGAGGGGAGGATGGGAGGGGAGGGGAGGGGAGGGGAGGGGAGAGGAGAGGAGAGGAGAGGAGAGGAGAGGAGAGGAGAGGAGAGGAGAGGAGAGGAGAGGAGAGGAGAGGAGAGGAGAGGAGAGGAGAGGAGAGGGGAGGGGAGGGGAGAGGAGAGGAGAGGAGAGGAGAGGAGAGGAGAGGAGAGGGAGGGGAGAGGAGAGGAGAGGAGAGGAGAGGAGAGGAGAGGGAGCCCTTCAGCTCTGGGAAATGCCAGAGGGATCAGAATGGTAGATCTTTTCTGTCATCCCAGGTCAGAAGCCTGAGTGTAATGTAGCAGAATCTTCTTAAATTAAAACTTTCCATCTCAGAGGGGAGCTAGTTAAGACCCAGATGTTAGAAAGGAGATGAAGTAACAGGATGTTCTAAGTGGAGGTGAATCATTCCATCCTCGGCAGAGCTTTAACCACAGGAAGTAAAGGCTTCAGGAAGTCCCTGAAACTGATCGAATCCACTAGGCCCCGCCCTCCCCCATGCATATAAAAGTTGTAAAGACTGCTCAGAGATTCTCAGGCCACAGAGCTGTCTGGAAGAGGCAAGGCCCAGCGGGAAGAAGCTCAGATCAGCTGAATTATCTGGAAAAGACATTCTTCAACTAGCTTCCTGCAGGCCTGGCTGTTCTGGAACTCACTCTGTAGACCAGGCTGGCCTTGAACTCAGAAATCCACCTGCCTCTCCCATGTGCTGGGACTAAAGGTGCGCACCACCACTGGCCGGCCTCGATGTGACTCTCTTAAGTCAGTTCTGCTCCTGTAAGTAATCTCTCACCCACATTCTTATGAGTACGTCCACTAAAACTAATTGGTTCACCCACTTGGACTTTGGTGATATCCACACCTTTCTGTCATCCTGTCCGGGTGAGTAGACTTCTGTTCACATCTCCCAAAGGAGAGTGTCACACAACACTGAGACGGGAGGTTGCTTGTGTCTTTGAGACTGACATGAGCTACATAGTGAGACCCTGAGTCACAGCAAGCAAACAAAGGACAGGAGCCCACAAAGCCGTGGGACAAAATGTACAGGTCACTGGCCATGAGGCTGGTGGAGGTGGGAGGTGACTGAGGGGGCCACAGATCATATCATTTGACAGCAGAGCGGGGGGGGGGGGGCCGCGGGGGAAAGCACCCCTGGGTGGCAGTGAGCGCCAACCTCTGAGAGCATATCTCGTTGACCTTGGGAGGGGCAGGGGCTTCTCATGCAACTGCAGGACAGAACTCAGGTAGCTTGCTTTCCGGCCCTCCCTTCTCTTTCTTTCTTTCTTTCTTTCTTTCTTTCTTTCTTTCTTTCTTTCTTCCTCTTCTTCCTTTCTTCCTTTCTTCCTTTCTTCCTTCCTTCCTTCCTTCCTTCCTTCCTTCCTTCCTTCCTTTCTTTCGTTTGTTTTTTTGTTTTTCGAAACAGGGTTTCTCTGTGTAGCCCTGGCTGTCCTGGAACTCACTACATAGATCAGGTTAGACTTGAATTTAGAGATCCACATGATTCTGCTTCCTGAGTGCTCACTAAGATTTTAATCTTAGTCGGTGTCACCAGGCCAAGCAGGCCATACTTTTCTTTTCTTTTTGTTTTTGTTTTTGTTTTTTGTTTTGTTTTGTTTTGTTTTTCGAGACAGGGTTTCTCTGTGTAGTCCTGGTTGTCCTGGAATTCACTCTGTAGACCAGGCTGGCCTCGAACTCAGAAATCTGCCTGCTTCTGCCTCCCAAGTCCTGGGATTACAGGTATGCGCCACCTCGCCCGGCTGTAGGCCATACTTTTCTAATTCAACAGGATTAAAGACCAGCCAGTGTGACCTTGCTTTGTGCACTGGCTGGCTTTGTGTCAACTCAACACAGGCTGGAGTTATCATAGGAAGAGGAGCTTCAGTTGGGGAAGTGCCTCCATGAGATCCAGCTGTGGGGCATTTTCTCAATTAGTGATCAAGTGGAGAGGGCCCCTTGTGGGTGGTACCATCTCTGCGCTGGTAGTCTTGGGTTTTATAAGAAAGCAGGCTGAGCAAGCCAGGGGAAGCAAGCCAGTAAGGAACATTCCTCCATGGCTTCTGCATCAGCTCCTGCTTCCTGACCTGCTTGAGTTCCAGTCCTGACTTCCTCTGGTGATGAACAGCAACGTGGAAGTGTAAGCTCAATAAACCCTTTCCTCCCCAACTTGCTTCTTGGTCCTGATATTTGTGCAGGAATAGAAACCCTGACTAAGACACTCTGTCACATTCATAAAGTTCCTCTTGAGAAATGACATTCAGATGGTGAACTCCTGACCTAGCCACCAGCCCCACTCTGGGCTGCTCCCGTCCAGGCTAATCAGGTCGGGAGGCCCCCCTCTTACAGACCTCATTATGATAGTTCCCCTGTTCAAAGCCCGATTCCCGGGAGGTAAGCTGCTGTGGACCTCCTCCTCTGCTGACACACAACGGGCTATGGACGCCTCCGACTCTGCGGCTCCGGCTCGAGGCAGGCTGATCTGGGCCTTGAATTACAGCAGGAGGAAAGGCTTCCCCTGCCTCCACCCCACCTCCATTAACTTTGCTCATTTATTGAACTTCTTAAAGCAATAAAAAGCTTGGCCGCAGCCATCAGTTTGGTGAATGTCCTTTAAAGAGGAAAAAGAAGATATTGATCTGAAGAAGAGAGATATATATAGCTCAGGGCCATTCATTCACTGTTTACAATGAGGCAGAACATGTGACCCAGGCCAATCTGGACAGAATTCAAACCTGGGTTTCATGGGGAGTAGAGAAGGGAACACTTATGTGCCCGGAGGCTAAGGAATGATAGTTAAGGATTCTGTCCTCATTTTGAAATTTGTAGGATTGGTTGTTTACTATATAAATAGTTTAAAAAAGGGGGGGGGTCTCCGTTTATATAGGTCAGTATGTAGTTGAAGGTGACCTTAAACTCCTGATCCCCCTCCCTGCACCTCCTAAGTGCTTGGGTCATGGGCATGTGCCACTGTGCCAGGCCCGACTTAAACATCTGTAGTGCCAAAGCATGGCTCATTATAAAATATTAGAGTTATAAAATGTTAGAACAGAAAATGTCTTGGTTACTTTTAAATTGCTGGGACAAGAAATTATGACCAAGGCAACTTATAAAAGACAGCATTTAATTTGGGGTTCAAGGTTCCAAAGGACAGCCCACAGCCATCATGGTTGGCAGGAGCGTGGGGGCAGGCAGGCGTGGTGCTGGAGCAGTGCCTGAGGGACCTCGTCCTGAGAAAACAACCGTGAGGCAGAGGTGGTGGGGAGGGAGGGGGGAGAGAGAGGGAGAGGGAGGGGGAGGGAGGGAGAGGGAGAAGGCTAACTGAAAACCTTGTGGGCTTCTCGAAACCTAAAGGCCCACCCCAATGACATACCTCTTCCAACAAGGTCACGCCTACTAATCCTTCCCAAACAGTTCTACCAACTGGGGACAAGTATGTGTGCGTACAGGGTGTGGGGGTATTCCCATTCAAACCACCATAGAAAGGGACCTTACCAGGAAGAGCTCAGTATAGAGACTGCATTTCTGAAGTCACTAACAGTGGTGTCCACTCCTGGGCAACTTAACTGCAACCCCTGTGCGATCATGGTTTTCATTCCCATTTGTCAGGGGTCACCCAGCTCGTGAGGCTGTTGGACCACACCTCAGTTCTTCTCTAACATGCCCTAGAGAAAGCGTGTTGTTCTTCCCTCCCTAGGAATCTTGGGAGTCAGCCCGGGATGGCCTCGTCCATCTTCCTGCCTCAGTCTCCTGAGTGCTGGCACTATAGGTGTTGCCAGGCCCAGCCTCAGAGGGGGGTGGGGGACGGGACTGTGTCTCATGTGTACAGAGGTGACGGAAGGGTGTCAAGTGTGTGACCTGTTCTGACATTCCTCCTTTGACTCAGTTTCTCACTGAATCTGGAACTCGCTGTTTTTCCCCACCACCACCCCTGTTAGGCTGGCTGTCCAGCCCCATGGCTCTTCCTGTGATGTGTGTGTGTGTGTGTGTGTGTGTGTGTGTGTGTGATTACAGGTGCATGAGGCCACATCTGGCCTTGTACATAAATGCTAGGGACTTAAGTCCTCTCATGCTTTCATAGCAAACGCCGCTACCCACTGAGCCATCCCCCACTTCCCTATTGGCCTGAGAGATGGCCCAGGTTCAGTTCCCAGCACCCACATGGCAGCTCACAACAATCTGTCCAGGAGGACCCAGCGCCCTCTCTGGCCTCCACGGGCACTGCATGCACACAGTGCACAGATATATATTCAGGCAAGGCGCTCATACAGACAGAATAAAAAGGAATTTAAAATGCTTTTTAACATTTCTGTCTCTTCCTTCCCTCCCTCCTGTGGGCTTACGCACCATGACACACGTGTGGTCAGAGGACAACATGCAGAAGTTGGTCTTCTCCTTCCGCCACGGGGGTGTGGAACTGAAGTTTTCAGGCTGGCTGGCATGGGCCTCTACTCGCCAGCCCCTTCCCTGGAGTTCTTGGGTCACAGTCCACAGTTGGCATGGATGAGCTATGGGGTTGTTTGTCTGTCTTACTTCCCAGAGGTGGTGGGGATCAGACCCAGGGCTTTAAACACAGTCTACCATCACACTGTTTCTTTAACTATTTGGTTTTCTGAGACATCATCTTGTTAAATATTTCAAACTGGTCTGAGACTTATCATCTCCCTCCTGCCTATAGGATTGACAGTCATGTACCACTATGCCCAGCTTAACTATTCTGTTGCTATTAAAGCCAGTGGTATCGTGAATAACAGTAAATTATTCAATGCTTTTTTTTATTTATTCTTATTAGTTATTTTTCTACTTTGAATTTTTTTTATTTTAGGTATAACACTCTAGGTAATGAACCTACTAGGCAAGTGCTCTACCCACTGAGATTCCCCACTCCTTTACTTGATTTTAATCCTGTTTTTTTTTTCTTTTTAAAGGCTTTAAAAAAAGATTGTGGCCAGGCGGTGGTGGCGCACACCTGTAATCCCAGCATTTGGGAGGCAGAGGCAGGAGGATTTCTGAGTTCGAGGCAAGCCTGGTCTACACTCTGTAGTTCCTGGACAGCCAGGGCTACACAGAGAAACCCTGTCTCAAAAAATCAAAAAAACAAAAACAAAAACAAAAACAAAAGAAAAAGATTTGTGTATTGTATTTATGGGTGCACTGTAGCTATCTTCAGACACACCAGAAGAGGGCATCAGATCCCATTACATTGTGAGCCACCATGTGGTTGCTGGGAATTGAACTCAGGACCTCTAGGAGGAGCAGTCAGTGCTCCTAACCACTGACCCATCTCTCCAGGCCCCTAATCCTGTTTTTTGAAAACAGACATTTATTTTTATATTTGGGCATTTTGCTAGCCTGTATGTCTGTGAACTGCATGCATGCAATGTCTGTGGAGGCCAGAAGAGGGTGTTGGATTTCTGGCACTGGACATACAGAAGGTTGTGAGCTGCGGTATGGGTGCAGGCAATACCCCTGGATCCTCTGCAGGAGCAGCAGGTGCTGCTAACTGCTGAGCCGCCTCCTAGCGCCCCCTAAATACCTTTACATGTTTTACTCATTTATCTAATACAAATGTCTGTGATCTGTAATAATAACAAAAGGCAGCCGCTGAGTGCTTCCTCTGAGCCACACAGCACTGGGGTGTCCGAAGCACCGAAGCACACCAATTCACTCCGCCCCCAGGGAGGAAGGACCCCGCCCTCTTTCCTATGAGCACTGGAACCAGGCTGAAAAGGTGAGGTAAGTTCATAAAGCCAGACAGGGCTTTGAACCCAAACAGTCTGGATGTCCGTACACCAGCAACACTAATGAGTATCTTCTGGGAGTATCTTCTAGACTATAATCAGTATAAAAGACGGGATATTAAAGCCTTGGGTTCAGAATTAGCAGCATGCCCCCCCGAACCAAACCAAACAAAAACACGGCAGAAAGACAAACAAACTCTGCTTCACAACATACTGCTGTTCCTGTCCGCTCGGAGACATTGGCTATTTTGGTGTTGTATATATACAAAATATACCACACCACACCACACACACACACACACACACACACACACACACACACACAGAGAGAGAGAGAGAGAGAGAGAGAGAGAGAGAGAGAGAGAGAGAGAGAACCAAGCAGAGAGTTCATTGGTATCCGTTAAAACTTATGTGAATAAACAAATGTGTGTTCCAGATGCCACTGTGCTTAGAACTGATTCAAGCCACACTCAAAAGAAAAATCAAAGAAATGAGCTGCCTACCTCCGGCAAATACCACCCTTAGGGTCGATTCCACACATGGCTCCCGGGCCGGCAGAGGAGTCTAACCCCAGCACTGGATAAACATGGATGCATTCCAAGGGGGATGGAGCCTTAGCTGTGAACCCCCTGCCCTCTGCCCTCTGCCCTCTGCCCCAGAGAGTGGTCTAGCCCCAGGAGTCACTGGTCCCAAGGGGCAGTCACTCCACCCCGCCCACCCTCACCCAGGAAACACCAGGCCGCAGGTCGGTCACGTATAGCCATCTTCCTTCCTAGGTGGAAGAGGCCTGAGGCAGAGCTGCCCTCCGCCCGGGCCCCAGCCCCAGCCTTACCCTGCAGTACTCATCGATGGGCTTCAGCCTCTTCACGGCCACGTCGCGGATGTGGCTTCTCCGGAAGAGGATCTTACCTGGAAGAGAAAGCCTAGTGAACAGGGATTCCGACTAAAGCTGCCAGGGAGAGCCTCCTGTTTCAACCGGTCCCCACAGGCACCATCTCAGCCCCTGCCAACAAAGCAAGAGAGAAGCTGTCACCTCTCCTGGGGGGCAGGAGGCGCCCAAGGTTGAGGGCCCAGGGCCTCTCCCTGGAGGCTGCCATCTTGGGCTTCTATGAACGACCTAGTTAACTCACCTTGTCTGGGTCTGTGACAAGATCAATACCCAATGTTAGGGCGTGGCTTTCTAGTTACCTCACAAGTAAATATGAGAAGAGGCCCAACCCATATGCTATGTTTTGTCTTCCAACCCCTCCTTAAGGGACCAGCATGCCTTTCTGCTAACCAGGCGGGCGATTCCTATTCTTAGCTTAGGTGGGTGGCTATTTCCAGGGTGACACATGCAGGTATAGACTATGGCTGTTCCAGTCAGACTGTCTTCTGGCCTCTCTGAACACAAAGCCTGCAGTCATTCAGGCTGGGACACTCCGCAGACAGGTATGGGCAAGGCTTACAAGAAATCCTGGTCCCTTAGTCATGACGAACAGTTCAGTGTGTGCGGTCATCAGACACATCAGCGCGTCGGCACATTCAATCATGAGTACATCCATACGTGGGTCTTTTCCAGTCTACTAAATGTAGCTGGTTCCATCCCAGAATCTCCCTGCTAGGGACTGAACCCCAAGATCTCACATATACTAGGCAAATGCTCTATTACTGAGTCCCCAGTCCAACCTGTCAAGCTTAGACTCTGAACTCACTAGTCTGATGCTCAAGGCCTTATAAACTTGCACTTCTGGGACCAGTGGGTATCAGTGTCCGGCCCGGGACACTGCCCATCCCTTCTTCAGAAGCCTTGCTTGAGGATTACATAGCTTGACACTCTCATCGTCTCTCTAGAATATCTACACCACATAACCCATTCCTAGGGCACCTGCCTCATTCTCCTGTGTTTTATTGCATAGGTGACATACCAAGGAACCCAGCAGTGCACACCCAGAGCTGTAGCACCTATCTGCCCCACTGCCGTTTGGAGAAGGCCTCCTCCATGTTAACCCTTGCAGTGCCAATAAGGCTAGTCATATCCCCTGGCAACAGGTAAGCACACCACACAGCCCAACCAACCAGTGGCACAGTGATCGGCTCAGTAGTGGGCAGGACCCAGACTGAGCCCATGAGGTTCAGCCCCGAGCTAACTTGGCTCCATGAAAGCCTGTCGCCCCCAGTGGCCAACTTTATTACTGCTTGAGAAGAAAATAGAATTTAAGCTGCTGGCCTGGGTATGAGCTCAGTAAATGCCTCTGGAGTGACAGCCAAGAGCCCACTGGCGAGGGGCGGATTCCTTTGCTACTTCAGTAACTGGATGTGGCCTTTTCTGAGTCTGGGGCCATCATTGGAATTTTCAGTTGTGTTTCTGTCAGGGTCCAAATAAAAGACTAATCGAGACAACTGTCTTAGTCTAGACTCTTCACCCCACAGCAGCCTATGAACAAGAATTTCAGCGCAAGTCACTTATGGCGTTGTACGCCTTTTTTCCCTATTTTTTTGGAGACAGGGTTTCTCTGTGTAGCCCTGGCTGTCTTGGAACTCACTCTGTAGACCAGGCTGGACTCGAACTCAGAAATCCACCTGCCTCTGCCTCCCAAGTGCTGGGATTACAGGCGTGCGCCACCACCGCTGGGCCGCAAGTCACTTATGAGAAAGGACAGCATGGCAACTACCATTGAGAGAAGAATATGCCAGCCAGTGGCTCTCTGTGGCGCTCTCTGGAGCCTGATCTGTTGAGCCGCTGTGGAGGTAATTCACAGTGCCCCTCCTCAGGGGTCTCCCATCTGAAGCTGCGAGGCGTGGGTAGCTGGGGCTATGACACACCAAGCTCCTCCTGTCACCGGGAGCTGTGTCCAAGCGCATCTGTTTGGCCGCTTCTGGCTAGAAGGGTTCTTTCCCGTGGAATCTGGCTGTTCCATAAAGCAGAGCAGAAGGGAAGGTAGAAGACCTTGGGTCCCTGCAGAGAGAGGCGGCAGTGGCCTCTGATCTCCCTGTCATCACCCCTGCATAGCTGAGACAGGATCACCAGACCATCCAGCATGTGGGACCTCACTCCTCCGTCTGCCGCCAGGATCCACCTAGCATGGCCTGTCAGCCGGCATGTGCTCCTGTAAGTACCAGCGGGCGTCCGTGCTGTCCCCATCCCCTCCTGAGCACCTGCCCCGAGCTCCTGAGTGCTCCCTTGAGTCAAGTGTCTGTCCACCTGCAGATCAGAACTCCATCATGGGATTCCCTTGCAAAGAAGCCAAATGCTGATTGATTAAGATGCTAGCGACCCTATTCCTCAGGGGTGGGGGTGGGGGGGTATGTCCCCTGGTCCCTGCCTCTTCGTCTCTCTCTCCTTTTTGGTTGCCTGTCACTTCATTGCTCATATGTCACAGGCACATATGTCACAGGCTGTGGGGTTACTGTGTAAAGTGGCCTTTGTCATTAAGCTGATGTGTGGTACAAAGAGCCCACGAGACCTCTTGGGACTGATGAGACCATGGGTGTCCCTGGGTTGGAGTTCTGGGCTTCTCACTGGAACCAAGCATTTGTCAGACCACCCAGACTCTATGATACTAGATGCCTAGAGGTGCCCATCAAGACCCTAAAGGACCATAGGAGGAATGGAAGAAACTACGGGCAGCCTAGAGAGGCCTCACCTTCCAAATATGGCACCCCTACCATTTCTCATCCTAGGAGAGGCGAGAAGAGAGGGAGAGGAGATGTGAAACCCATCTGGGGCGCCCTTCCAGCCTTCATTCCAAAGCCAACTGCACCTCTGACAGAGCCTTGTCTTGTAGGGCTGTAGATGAACTAGTAACAGATAAAGGAACTGTATTCCAGGCCTCCAGGGAGTGTAGAGGCTTAGAGACGGGCGAGATGAGGGTAAGAGAAGGCGCCACCCGATCAAAGCTCTCCTGGCTCTGGAGCACAGGTCCCACTGGCTGCTGGAAGGAGGGCCACCTCGCCATGGGTGATGCCCCCTCCCCGTAGGCCCTCCACAAGGATCAGGGGTCAGCTGCTCCAGTGCAGAGCAGCTCGTGGTTAGCGTCTCTGAACCCTAGAAGGGCAGCTCTCGTGAGCATAGTATAGTATTCTACACTATGCTTTGGCCTAGTCAGCCCACAGGGATGAGGGCGGGGAGGCCTGGAAGGGATTCCATGGTTTGACTTCTTCGTGAGGAATCCAAACCACACTGGGAAAGCCAAACCAGGGACTATATTAAAGGGAAAGAGGAAAAGGAGGGGGAGGGAAATCCCCTTTAAGGAAGCCGAGACCACAGGGCATTAACGGCTGCTTGTAAATGCCCTGCTTGTAAATGCCCTGCGAGGCCTTTATGGCGGACTTGGCTGCTGCCCTCTTCAAAGCCACGGGAAGCTACCCAAGAAATAGATCAGCACCACAGGGCAGATTATACTCTGACCTGAAATAGACCCAACGCAGCAGGAGTTAACCCATTCCTGGGAGGCAATTAGAAAGATGGAGAAACTGAGCCCCCACGGTATCTGGGAACTAGGAGGAGGGCCCTCTTCCTGCCATTCCGGGCTACGCTGAGGAGCCTCAAGCAGGAGTCCTGGGTTCCAGCTGCGCCCGACTCAGGCAGTTATGTGACTTTGTAGTTGACACTTCCTTGCTGTGACCTCCGCATTCTCTGTTGGAACCTAAGCTCTACAGACTCTGGAGATGGATCCTCAGTGGGGCTGGGGGGCGGACCGAGGCAGAGAGGAGGGGTGATGAGCTAAGAGTTTATTGGGTCTAGGTGTTACAAGGACACCCTTACGACAACTTTGAGGTAAATAAGATTTAAACATTTTTTAAAATTTTAATTTCCAGGCGTGGTGGCTCTGTTTTAATCAAGAGGCAGAGGCAAGTAGACAGATCTCTGTGAGTTTGAGGCCAGCCTGGTCTACAATATAGTTCCAGGACACCCGGGACTACAAAACCCTGACTTGAAAAATTTTTTTTGAAATTATGTGTGTCTGTGGAGGTATGTGCATGCAAAAGGCACCCACACACAAACACATGCACACACACACACATAAACACGCACAAACACATGCACATACATGTACACACATGCACACTTACACATGCACACACAAACACAAATACGCAAACACGCACATGTACATGCACACACATGCACAAACACACACATGAACACACATATGTGTATACACATGCACACACACACATGAACATGAATCTGACATTACACATGTACACATGCAGAGATCATGGGAGGTTAGGGTATACTCAGAAACTGGACCACATACGTCCCAGGACTCAAACTCAGGTCATCAGGCTCAGTGGTTAAAGACGCTTGCCTTTAATCACTGAGCCATCTTGCCTGCCCTGGTTTCTTCTTGAGGTCCTTCGCTTAATCACACAGCACAGACCTTTTTCCAAATGAGTGCGATGGTCACAGGTTGTAGGGCTTAGGACTTGAACATATGTCTTTGGAGGTCACAGTGAACTCTCTATGGGAGGAGAACCCCTCAAATGCTGGGGTTACAGGTACGTGTCCCTACGCCCAGTTTATGGATGGTTGAGGCTCAACCCAGAGTGTTTGCACGCTAAGCGAGCCCTTTGCCCAACTCCCTGGTTCCTACATGCAGGGAAACAGACTTGTGAAACGTCACCGTTCCGCCGTGGATTGAAAGGACAACCCTTAGCTGGGTGTGATGGCACATGTCTGTACTGCAGCACTGGACACCTGAGGCAGGAGGACTGCCATGGGCTTCCGGCCGGGCTACGGAGCGAGGTCCTGCTTCCCTTGGCTTTGTCACAGCTCGCACAGCTAGGGCTGTGGCATCGTGGGGAGTAGGGAAGGGGTGATGATCTTCAGCTCCCAGAACCAGGCTTAAGGGGACAAGAAGCTTTATTTTTATTTTTTTGGTTTTTCTTTTTTTTTTTTTTTTTTTTTTTTTTTTGGTTTTTGGTTTTTCGAGACAGGGTTTCTCTGTGTAGTCCTGGCTGTCCTGGAACTCACTCTGTAGACCAGGCTGGCCTCGAACTCAGAAATCCGCCTGCCTCTGCCTCCCAAGTGCTGGGATTACAGGCGTGCGCCACCACGCCCGGCTTATTTTTTTGGTTTTTCAAGACAGGGTTTCTCTGTGTAGCCCTGGCCGCCCTGGAACTCACTCTGTAGACCAGGCTGGTCTTGAACTCAGAAATCTGCCTGCCTCTGCCTCCCAAGTGCTGGGATTACAGGTGTGCACCTGACAAGATGCTTTATAACCTAGGACCACCAAGCAGGAAGCCAGCCGTCACACCACTATGTTCTTGGACACAGTATGGTTTCTATATATCAGCCTTCCCGTGCACCCAGTCGGACCACAGGCTGGACAATAGATTACAGTGTATAGACAGTGCTGTCACACTAGGGGGCTAACTGCTCCCCAGGGCCTATGTGAGTCCCGCAGAGCCAACCTTTGCGTCCGAGTCCATCTTCCTTCCTTGATTTCATCCCTCCTCCCCTCTTCTCCTTTATTTTTCAAGCCTGTCTGTCTATCTGTCTGTCTGTCCTCAAACCTCTGGACTCAAACATCTCCCCGCCTCAGCCTCCCCAGCAGCTGGATGCACTACACCGAACCCACTTCTCTCTGTCTGCACTTTCTAGCCGCCGGAATAATCTTTTACTGTGGTGGTTTGTTGCTGCTGTGACAGATCTCGCTTTGTAGCCCAGGCTGGCACTCATTATGTAGCCTAGGCTGGCTTGAACTTGGTGGTAATTCTCCTGCCTTAGCCTCACAAATACTGGGTGACAAGTCTGTGCCATCATGCCCAGCTTCGGAATAATACTATTTTATTTTAAATTTCCTACATTCATGCTCTATGCCTCTGTTTCTCTGTCTTTCTGTTTATCTATCTCTCTCACTCACTGTGTGTGTGTGTGTGTGTGTGTGTGTGTGTGTGTGTGTGTGTTGCGTGTAGGTCAGAGCAAATCTTGCATGAGTCAGTTCACTCCCAGAGTGCACCACTTCTGGTCATGCTCAGGTGGGCCACTCTTCGTAGCATTGCTGCGGAACAGACCACAAGCGCAACGCTAGCAGACATGTCCCCCGGGCTCAGCACAAGGCCTTGCGGGCAGCAGCAGGCGCTGACTTGTTCTGGTTGCAGTCGATACACTAATGAGTGTGTGTTCACACAGCCCTGCTCGGAGCGTCTCCCGTGTACACACTCACGCACTCTCTCCTTACACACTGGGGCTGCCATCTCAGAGGCAAGGGCGGGACTCATCTTCCAGGACCCAGACACAGTGGGGCCAGAGAGCCTTCTTAATAGAGAGGCTGGTGCTGAGGCCACATGTCCTCCTGGGCCTGGGTGTGGTGGGTGTGGTGGGCAGTGGCTCGGCCTCCCAGTGGGAGCTGGGGATAAAGGGCCCCATTCAGCTCTGCTGCCTCAACTCCACCCCTGTGGGGAGCTGTCCTCTGGAAGGGGGTGGAGGGATACTGGCCAAAGCTTCCTGGCTGCCTCTCTTTGTGGCATGGCCTACAGTGTGTGGCCAGGCGTCAGGCTTGGAGGGCCACAACAGAATGGCCTGCCTTCTGTAGTCGGGGACCCCAATCCTCGCTCACTAAGAGGCCTTGTTCACTACTGATCCTCTGAGCAACTGGGAGGTTCTGTCTGAATTCCCTTCTGCAAGGAAACCTCAGGACCACAGCTAGGCCCGGACAGCCAGAGGGGAGTTTGGTTGGCTCTGCTGAGGCACAGCATCACCTCCAGGCCTGTTTCTCTGGGGTCTGGCTCAGTGGCCATCCCGATCCCAGATAGTCAGCTCTGTTTGGCAGCTTCCAAACCCATGGAATCCACCCCTTCTACAAGGATGGATGGGAGAAGACAGGCCAGACGTGGTGTGGTTGTGCTGGGTACCATGTTTTCTACTGATTGTTATTTGAGCTCACATAACCTATAATTTAGGTACAAGGCACCATAGTTACTTCCATTTTACAGATGGGTACATCGAAGGTCTGAGGCTGAGCGGCCTGCTGCAGGTCAGGGGGCCTGGGATCCAAAGCCTGTCCCGCTGCCCGGCCTGCCCTCCAGGGTGCCTGCCAACCGCCTGCCTGCCCACCTCCCCACTGAGGCTGGGGCCCAGGACATGAACAAAGTCTCTCTCTCTCTCTCTCTCTCTCTCTCTCTCTCTCTCTCTGTGTGTGTGTGTGTGTGTGTGTGTGTGTGTGTGTGTGTGTATGTATGTATGTGTATGTGTTTGTGTGATTAGCTTCAGTGGGGTCCCATGGGAGGAGTTAGGAACAGAAGCAGGAAGCAGGTTCCAGGGAGAGGCAGGAACCCCATCAAAAAGTCTAGTGATGAGAGTGACCAGGCTCGTCTAAGAAGCTGAGGTCAGTTCAAGGTGGCTGCACCTTGTGGGGGTCCATTTACGTTGAGGAAAGGGGTGCTGGGGTAACACCCCAGGGTGTGGGTCATGAATGTGTAAGAACAAGCTGAATGGGTAACAGCTTGATCCCAAGTGGCCACAGAGAGTGAAAACACCTGAATTCCTGGACCTTTACAACCAAGGACCGCTATTGATTTGTTTGTTTGTTTTCATATCGCAGACTGAACTCAGAGCCTCGCGCACATGCCAAAAAGGCACGCACTACTGAACCATTGTCTCAACACATTAAAACCTTTTTATTATTATGGTTGTTGTTGCTGTTGTTACTATTATTATTTTGCCCCAAGCCACCCTCAGGCTCTCCATCTTCCTGCCTCAGCCTCCCAAGTTCTGGGATTCCCAGCATGCAGCACTGTGCCTGCGAGCAAGATCACATTTTCCACCCAACAGGGCACAGCCCCTTCTGATCCTTCCTCCTCATGTCTGAAGCCTGGGACCCGGCCGGCCAGCTGACACCACATGAGCTCCTTTTGGGTCTTGGCACTGTCAACCGTGGCCCCATGGAGCACGGAGGCAAAAACTAAGAGAGCCCAGAAGCCATCCCATGCCAGCCCTCCCTTCTTAGATCAAAGTCGAGCTTATGGAAATGACTTGGCCAGCCTCACAAAGCCAGTGAGAGGCAGGCAGGAGCAATTAGAAGTTACACTGCCCAGGGTCTCCAACTTGGCTGTCTTCCCTCTGTCCAAATCCTATCCCAATCTTTACCCAGTAAGGAGACCTACAACCAACGATATCCTTTCAGAGAGCCGAGACCCCATCTGCCCCAGGCGATTGGCCCCAGATCCCCACCTACTTCACAAGATGAAATAAGGCGTGGCTCCTGGTCGCTACAAACCGAGCTTCTAAAGTTCTCATGGCCAAAGCTGAAGAGACTAAATCTCAGAGGCGGCTTCTGGATGTCCCCGAGTCACACCTCTGATCGGATGACTGACAGGTCTGGGCCCAGGTCGTGTGGCTGATGGGTGCCGAGACTGCAGACAAGGGGAGTGTTCTAGAACACCGAGAGCCAGGGCTTTACCGGACGCATGCGGGAAGCACCCTGCAGACACTGAGCTGACCGAAGAGCCCACACTGGCCACCTCGACTGCATGGTTTGTGGCTGCCTGCTGCTTGACCGACAATCATGTCTCCAGATATTTGGGGGAACACCACTGCTTATACGTTACATTTCTATTTATATTTTCATTCAATTCTTGCTAGCCTTAGCTGCTTCTCCCAAAAAGCTTAGGAGGGAAGAGAAGAACTCTTTGTCAGAATGAGTCGGGGGCAGAGGTGAAGGCCAGAGCCTTGGCTGTGTGTGGAGTCTTTCAGTAGGAGCCCTTTGCAGGAAAACACTCAAGACAAGGGGGCTTTCTGCACCTTTCAAAGGAAATGGGAGTAGCTGGGGACGGGGCTGAGGGGGGCACAAAGCTGGCCTTATGCAGAGACACCACATACTGCCAGTAGGGTTGGGTTTGAGGCGGGGCTAGAAGACCCCTGTCTCCCCGACATGTTTTTCCTTTTGCATAATATTCCATCACTGGGCACTTATTCCCTTGCTCTTAATGGCTTTTAGAGTAAAGTCATATGCTAACAGGTCAATCCTTGTGTTCCGACACGGGGTCTCAGGCTGGCACCATCCTCACGTGAGGTCTGAATGAATGGGAATGAAGCACCGGTGCCTGGTCGGTGTCGGCGGATGTGCTACCAGACACAGAAAGACAGACGGGCCCAGAAGCCTTTTCCCTTCGAGGTTTAGGGATGAACAAGTAAAAACAAGAATTGAATATTTCCCAAGACTATTTGGTACTCCAAATGGAAATTGGGGGATTTACCATCAGATAGAAAACAAAGGTAAAAAGGGTTTCTCTTTTAAATAGTTTATCTTTACTCTGTGTGCACTGGTGTTCTGCCTGCATGGATCTCTGTGGAAGGGTGTCAGGTCCCACAGAACTGCGGTTACAGAGCTTTTAGCTGCCATGCGGATGCTGGGAGTTGAACCCGACCCCCTTGGAAGAGCAGTCAGTGCTCTTAAGCTCTGAGTCATCTCTTTAGCCCCCCACGAGGGTTTCTTTTACCCACATTTTTAGTCTATATGAAACTGTGATTTTATATAATTTCTTACAGAAAGTTAATTAAGTATTTCCTGTGGGGCACTATACCTGCAATTCAAGGATCAGCCACTAGGTGGCGAATAAAAATTTTAAAAAATGTAATCAGACAAAAATTTAACTGTAGGCATGTGACTCTACTGAAAAGAAGGCTCCGATCAGCCTCTAATTTCTTTTTTTTTTTTTTTTTTTTTTTTGGTTTTTTCCGAGACAGGGTTTCTCTGTATAGCCCTGGCTGTCCTGGAACTCACTCTGTAGACCAGGCTGGCCTCGAACTCAGAAATCCACCTGCCTCTACCTCCCAAGTGCTGGGATTAAAGGCGTGCGCCACCACCGCCCGGCTCTAATTTCTATATTTCTAAAAAACAGAACATAAAAATTGAAACAAGGTTTGCAGAAATAAAAAAAAAAATCCCTCCCATAAGGACTATGCCATCATTTTACACTATACCTCAACTGATAATCTCAGTTGTCTCACGCGGTAGCGAGCACGCCCAGAACACAGGTGGCCAGGACTCCCGCCTTCACTTCTGCATTGGTGACAATGGGTTCTTATCCTTCCTTCTCTAAGGTTTTTCTTGGGGGGCAGGGGGAGTGAGGGGAGCAGCTACAGCTAACAGGGCACTGAAGGGGGGAGGGTCTAGGTTCGAGGCAGCCCTGCCTTCCCACTAGCCAGGTGGCTATGGGAAGCCACACGCCCTTCCCAGCCTATAGACTTATTATCAGTAAATTGGATGATATTGGGGGGAAATACAAACTTATTGAGTAGTAACTATAATCCTTTGGCATTAATTTTCTCATATGTACAATTGTGGTATATGTATATGATGTATATGCATATGTACATGATGTATGTGTACATGTATATGTATACATCTACACATGTATACATATACATGCTACAATCTATCTAGCAAGAGTGTATCTGTGCAGTAAGCAAGAACATTCCACCACCTACTAGATCCACGGATGCCATTCCCAACCCAGACCAGACGTGCAAGGTCAGGAGTGCGGGCAGCCCACCACACTGCCAGCGCGGGCAGGCCGCCACATTGCCAGCTACTTCCTTGTCTTAAAAGTCTTCCAGGGCTCCATTATTTTGAAGTTCTGGTTTGCTATGGTGGTGGTGGTACAGGAAGAGGAGGAGGAGGAAAATTGTTTGAGGCAGTCTTGCAATTACAAATATTCACTACCATGCCCATATTACAGGAAAAGAAGATTCCTTAAAAAAAAAATTTCGTCTGGGGGCTGGAGAGATGGCTCATCAGTTAAGACCACTGACTGCTCTTCCGAAGGTCCTGAGTTCAAATCCCAGCAACCACATGGTGGCTCACAATCATCCATAATGAGATCAGATGCCCTCTTCTGGTGTGTCTGAAGACAGCGACAGTGTACTTACATATAATAATAAATAAATCTCTGGGCTGGAGTGAGCGGGGACTGAATGAGCAAGGTTGACCAGAGCGAGCAGGCTGACCGGAGCGAGCAGAGGTCCTGAGTTCAATTCCCAGCAACCACGTGAAGGCTCGCAACCATCAGTACAGCCACAGTGCACCCATATTCATAAAATAAAATAAATAAACCTTTAAAAAAATCTCATCTTAATGTTACTGTCCAGGACTCCCCTAACAGCTTCCTTCTCTTTCTGCAGTGCGTGAGTGAATGTTTGGGTCTGAGTCAATCTCACACCATGTCACTGACCTGCGGCAAGATGGCTCAGTGGGTAGACGCGCTTGCCTCCAGGCCAAATAATCCTTGAAATCCACATGGTAGGAAGCCTAAAACTGTTCTCACTTCTCCAGACCCCCACAGAGGGCCTAGGGACGTGGGGCTGGTCTTTCCCCTCTCCAGAGGCGTTTTTTTAGGGAGGGGGAAGAGACAAGGTCTTACGAAGACGGGGTATATAAAGCTCACACTGGCCTAATGCTTTCAGTCTTGTGGCCTCAAGCTCTCATGTGCTGGGATTACAGCATCTGGCTAGTAGGAGAAACTTCGAAAACCAAAACTTTACCAATATCCCTGGCCCCACATTTCCCCCTGCCTTGGGTAGGAGGGAGAGAATCTGTTCTCCTGACTCCCAGCTGATGAGAGAGAGAGAGAGAGAGAGAGAGAGAGAGAGACTGACATGACCCCGGCATCCTCTTGCCTAGTCTATGAGAGAGAGAGACTGACATGACCCCGGCATCCTCTTGCCTAGTCTATGATGAACAGTGGCTTTGCTGTTCCCCCTGGATGTAAGCATCCCCTAAGCAGGAAAGCATCTCTGGGATATGTGAGGACCACAGGCCAAGTCGTAGCCCTCTTCATGTTGACCATGAGGCCCTGATTCCCTGTACACCTGCATTTGACTCAGGGGTAAATCTGTCTTTGCTCATGAGTAGTTTACAATACATGAAGGAACTGAACATAGCTAGACACCAAGAGTGTGTTAACGATAAGGCGGGCGGCCCACCGAGAGGCTCCGAGGGCCTTAAATAAGTGTTTCTCATCCCTTACCCAGCTCTCGGTAAGATACAGTCCTGATTCAGCAGGTCTGGGGTGGAGACTGCATGTCTAATGAGTTCCCGGACAGCGCCCATGAGACCAACCACATTTTGAGCAGCAAATGTTCAAGTGCCTGGGTCTGCACCTCAGAAGAAGGCTCATGCCCGGAGAAGATCCCAGAAGGCTGCTTCGACACTGGCCCAGAGAGCAGGCTCAGCACACGTTCATAACCACACTCACCACAGCGCTGTGGGTGTCCACTGTACCTCACTGCGGACTTCCTATTGATGCTGGGCCACCCTGAAGGTGCGGGGATGCTTGGGGGAGCCGGCCCAGGGTCACTAAGCTAGGAGGGCGCTGGGATGAGACTTGAACCCACGTGTGTTGACTCTAAGGCTCCCTGTGCTGAATTACGTTGCAGTGCTTGCCCATTTCTGCTCTCTCCCCAATCCCCACCCCCACCCAAGTGGTGTCTTCTCCTCAGATCTGTATAAGCATTGGGTAGGAATCCCAGGTATAAGAGCAGATCTGAGCCCAAAGCTCTCCAAGGTCTCTCACTAAGGCGAAACCTGGCACCTTGTGCTTTGTCTCAGAGGGAAACAAATAGGACTTTCTCCCTAGGAGCTACTCAGCCTGTGATGGTAGAGATAAGCCAGGCCTAACAGCCTGGCCCAGCCTCTCCCAGGCCCCTCCCTGTCTTCGGGAGGCACCTTCAGGTGAACAGACTCCAACCTCAGGCCATGCCAATCCCCCTCAGCCAGATAGATCTGTGGTTTGGAGACCAGGCAGCCTGACGACCTAAGCCTTGTCAGTAGGTGTCAGGGCTGGGGTTTGGGGGTGTGGGTGGGTCTGATGATTATACTGCTTGATGCCAGGCAGCTAGGGACGAATGGAGACTTTATAAGGTAGGGTGGGGCCCTAAGAGCCAACGCAGACCCTGCCAGGAAAGGAAAGGCTGGGGCTCCGTCTTTGGGCCTGGGTCCAGTCAGAGTGACCCAGGCTCGCTTCATACTTGCCCTGTACCTGAGGATGAGTTTAAGCTTCCATCTTTCTGCCTCTGCCTCTGGAGTGCTGGGACTACAGGTGTGTACCACCATGCCCAGTGTACACAATGCAGGGGATCAAACCCAGGGCTTGGTACGTGCCAGGTAAGTACTCTGCCAACTGAACGGCGTCTTCACAAAGCACCTTTCAAACGGTCCCAGGGCAGTGGTTGCCAGAAGGGAGAGGGGAGGAAGCCATCTTCTTCCCGCTTTATGGTAAACACAGGGTAGGTCTGAAGTGGAGCCATTGTAAGGTGCTGGTGTGTATTTTGACCAGGGCTGACCCTGGCAGACAAATCTATGACCTCATCATTGACCCCTCCCTGCTCCCCACCGGCAGTCCACCGCCCCTTAACTGATGCTCCCTGTCATATACGCCCGAGAACTGTCTTCCTCCCTCGGTTCTACCAAGCCGCCTTCGTCCCTTGCCCGCCAAGTTACCTCTACTTTTTCCACATGCCACGCTGAAGGAGCCTTTCATAATAGAAATCTCTCAGCCTGAAACATGTCAGCATGAAGGGATAAATCCCTGCCCTTAGCACAGCCTCTGGGAACTTGCTCTGCTCACCCCTGTGGAGGCCATCAGCCCTCCTCCCTACCTTGTACTCTGTGACCCGATACTGCAGGCTCAGCCGAGTCCCTCTCTGCTCTCACAGACCCCCTGAAGCCTATCTTCCTTCTCCCACCCTAATTTCCCCTCTGGACTTTCACAGCTTTTTGACACCATCAAGCCTGGGCTAACTTTGCTTGAATGTGGGTTTGCCTGTAGCAACACTCCCGGGGATACCATCCTGTGACTGTTATCTCTAAGCACAGAGTAGAAAGATTTGACCTTGGAAAAGAACTCTGACTGGGCTTCCATAAGGAAATTATTTATTTCCAGGGTGAAGGGGTGGGGAAGGTCATGAGTGTGACAGGGGCCTGAAGTCACACCCATTACTTTGGATGGCGTTGCCAACAGGCAAGGGCTGGTGGCTGTGGCTTAGCTTAATTATTGTGCTTCAGACGTGAGTAGGGACCGGGCTGCAGCCCAGGACCGTTTCCAGGCCAGAGCACATTTCCCACATGTCAACTGACCCAGGCTGTCCAGGACTGCAGAAGTGTGGACATCTGCCTCAACCAAAGGTTGCTGGGAAGAGTCCTGGGGGACAGCCCGGGACTACAGACCCGGGGCAGGTGCTCTGGAGGCCGACTCCCTTTTGAAGAGAACTCTAGGCAAGGGACAAAGGAAACAGAAAACTCTGACAAGGTCGCTAGTGTTTCCTGGCCCTGAAAGTGGAGATACAGTAGGTAGGGACAGGGCTTGGGACCCCATCCACATTCACTTTCAAGAGCAGAGAGACCCACTGTGAAGCTGCTGCCTGCTGAGACCTGGGGATCTGGGGCTGGAAGCCTCTGAGGCCAGTCCCGTTGCCTTGACAGGGAGGGCTCTCACCGGTGACCGGTGACCGCTCTCACACTCCCGTGGAGCTGGTGCCATCTCTTCATGTCCCACCTCAGTCTGCCCAACTCTACGTGGGCAGCTGGCCTGGCCCCTTCTCCACTGCTCCATGCTGATATTCACACATAATCTTTAGTCCTCTTCATGTTATCCTCCCAGCCTGGTGCTCCTGGACTCTGACCTGCCCATGCCTGGCTCAGTTCAGATGTCACCTCTGCAGAGGCCTTTCTTGGCCAACAAAACCCAGACGTCCTGGGCCGCCTCACTTACGGTTCGTTTTCTTTCTGGTTCTTGCCACCCTTGGAGAGTGCTCTTTCGCTTGCTTTCTGGACCGTCCTCACACCCCCATTGAAAGATAAACTTCCTGTCAACAGTAGCCTGGCGTCCTGCTCTCAGCTCTCAGCCATGAAGTGCCTATAGCTGGTCCCGGCACACAGTAGGCGCTTGGTAGATACCCGCAGCAGGAAAGGAGTGAATGAACACAACTCATCCGTGCCAAGCTCAGAGCAGCGTGCTCACAGCCAGCCTTGGGAGCCACTGGCCTCAGATTACAGAGCAGGAGCTGTGATTACAAGAGGAGGCCCAGGGCTTCCCAGAGGGATGGAGGTGCGTGGTTCAGGCCTGTAATTCTGTGGATGGCTTTTATACCCCGGTGTTCCCAGAAGACACTGTCCTACCCTCATCACAGAAGTCTGTCTTTCCCCTTTCCCCTACCATTTCAGGTTACTGGCAGGGTCCAGAAACTTCCTCAGGTGTCACATCCCTGCCAGAGCCCAGTCGCGGCTTGCCCTGGATTCCAGATCCTTTGGGGGAAAGGCTTCTTAGGCTAGGGCCTGGTGGAGATGAAGGGAACCGTCAGCTCTCCTCAGGCCAGCTAAAGCCTGTCCCTCCCCCCTCTGCTTCCTCTGGTGCTGAACAAACACCGGATCTGTTGCGCAGGGCTGCGGGGTAAGGGAGAGGAAAGGCAGTGTCTCTGGTTCACCCAGCACTGGCCTGCACTGTGGCTCTGAACTGCCTCTTCATTGAGGAGCTGGCATGTAAACGGTCCAGCCAGTACAAAAGGAGCAAGCACGCCCGCGGTCTAAAAATACCAGCCAGAGAGGTCAGCGTGCAGCCTTCGGGCTGGCAGTCCCTACCTTGGTTATAGTTATGGGGTCACTCTGTGGCCCAAGTCATCTTATAGCTCTGTTCAGCAGGAGGTACCGGGGGCCCTGGGCGGGGTGGACTCAGTTCTCAGGACCACAGGGCTTTCTGCAAGGCCAGGGGGTAAAGTGAGCGGCCCAGAGGCACAGACAGCTCGGAAGGAGAAGGCGACCCTAGCATCCCCTTGGCAGACTTAAGTCCAGCTCTTTCTGCTCCGCTGCCTGGCTTCTGAGGTCCCTGGGCCCCGGTCACAGTTGTTTGCTTTTTACATCAGGAGCTGTATACACTCCCCTCCGCTCTGCAATGGCCATTCCCCCCCCCCCCCTCCCAGGAGGCTCCTTGGGCCAGCAGACTCAGGATACACAGGAAATGGACTCCAATCCCAGGATGGGCAACAGGAGATGGATTTTCCACAGTAGTCTTTTAAAACAAGGCAGAGGGCTCCATGTAGACAGCAGGCTGCCCTGCGAGGCTGCGGACTCAACCACGATCTGTCGAGCACCTAAAAGCACTGCTGCCCGCCCCACCACGCAGGTCCGGGTGCAGCAGGAGGCTACTGTCCCTGGCTCGCTGGAACTGCCACCCGTGGAGGCCTCCTGAACAGGCAGCAGACTTATTGATTTGGATTATCTTTCCAGAGAGAACAGCCTACGTGCATCTCTCTCTCTCTCTCTCTCTCTCTCTCTCTCTCTTTCACCCCTCCCTGTCTCCCCCTCTCTCTCTGTGGTGAAAAAGCAGGTTTGCTTCCTGCCTATAATAAAAAATGAGGTCTCCCTGATGTCTAGGCTCCCTTCCTGCATTGCAACCCATGGCATGTGCAGGTGATGTCCCCACACTATCATGTCACCTCACCGGACCTTGGAGGGAGGGAGAACAGATGTAAATGCGCCCCCGCCATTAACATCCGGCTGTAATAAAGTCTGATGTCTCTGATTGAAGAATGTTACATTTCGTGTGGTTAGTCATGATAGCAATAAGATAAACCGGCTCACAACTAAGACAAGACCAGATACCCTGTGTGGGGTTGTTTGTTTGTGTACTTGGTTTTGGCTTTTTGAGACCATGTCACATGTAGCCCAGGCTGGTCTTGATCTCACTTCATAGCCCAGGTTGGCCCTGAACTCTTGATCCCCTTGCCTCTACCTGCTGGGACAGGCTGGCGACACCGCACCTGGACCCATTCACAATTCTTCACGATGCTGTTCCCTAAAGGTCAAGGTCACTGCCTAGTCTCCCAGCTCCAGGTCTGTCCAGTTTTCAGCAACCCAAAGGCCACAGATGATATTGATAATAGTTAATAAGAACAATAAATTATATTATCATTACTAGTAGTAGCATCTCAACACATGATCTACACTGGCCTCGAACTCACTATGTAGCTCATGCTAACCTTGAACTAACCTTCTGCCTTAAGTGCTGGGTTAACATGCACGCACCAACTCAAAGAGATTTCTTTTAGAGATACTTCATTTTGTAACATAATTCATCACATACTTCTTTTTGTTTGGTTGGTTTGGTTTTCAAGACAGGGTTTCTCTGTGTAGCCCTGGCAGTCCTGGAACTCACTCTGTAGACCAGGCTAACCTTGAACTCATCAATCCGCTTGCCTCTGCCTCCCAAGTACTCGATTAAAGGTGTGCACCACCACTGCCTGGCTCACACTCTTCTTTTTAATAAAACATGTAGCACGTACCTTTAATTGCCATCCCTGGGGAGGCAGAGGCAGGAGGATCTCTTGAGTTTGGAGCCAGCTTGGTCTACATTGCACATTCCAGGACAATGAGGACTACATAGAGGGGCCCTGTCTCAAAAAAAATCAAAATAACCAAAATAAAACAAAAAACCCATTGAGGGCAACTGAAATGGCGGCAGCCATCCTACGGAATGTGTCCAGGAGGCTTCGAGACAGTTCCTTCATGCGCATGGAGCTCTACCCACAGTTCTTTGCTGGAAACGGCAACACGGAGTGCTTGACTGTAGAGCGGCTTCTCATGGGCAACTGTCCTTGTCACCGGCCAGCTGCCACCTGGCTCAGTAGCATTCACATATGCTTATACGAAAGTCCTCGCTCAGGGCAACATCTGAGCCCACTTCGGTGGCCAACGGCAATTTTCTGCATTTGATAACATGCTCTCTGGTTATTTATTTAAGATGATCCAGGACTGGAGAAGGTGCTCAGAGGTTCCGAACACCCTCTCCTCTTGCAGAGGGCCTGAGTTCAGCTCCCAGCACCCATGCCGGGCCTCTCACAGCCGCCTCTGACTCTAGTTCCAGGGGAATCTGACGACAGCTTCGGGCCTCTGGAGGCCCTGCACGCATTCTCACAAACTGATACTCTGACACACACATTCACATAATTTTAAAATAACAAACTCTGAAAGGAAAAAAAAAAAAAAGCCTGTGAGGAGTAATTTGGCGGTGGAGAGTGGCCGGCCTGGCCCTCCTTACAAGGGAACCACCTGCCCTGCAGTCGGTGTTGGAGCCGCCGGAGAGGGAGTAGGGTGGCTGGTGTTTTTCAGCCTTTCAGGAGTATGTAATTATTTCAAAATTAAAAGTTAAAGCCATGTAAGTGGTGCAGCCCAGTGATCCCAGCCCTTGGGCAGCAAAGGCACGAAGGGTAAGAGTTCAAAGGTCATCCTCAGCTCCACCGCAAGTTCAGACTAGCACAGGCTCCAGCGGACTGTCCTGGGTGGTTTTGTTTTCTTAACTTGACACTGACTAGAGTTATCTGAGCAGAAGAAACCATATTTGAGAAAGTGCCTCGGTAACACTGGCCTGCAGGCAGGTCTAAGGGACACTTTAATCAGTTACTAATGTGGGGTACGGGGAGGCAGTCAATTGTAAGGAGTGCCACACCCGGGCAGGAGGTCCTGGGGGCAGGGGAGCAAGTCATGAAGAAGGAGCCGGTAAGCAGGGTCTCTTCATGGCCTGTTTCAGTTCCTGCTTTGAGGCTCCTGTCCTGACCTCCTCTGACAGGGATAGATAGGACTGCTACCTGTGAGTTGTAAACTATAACAAACCCTTTGCTCCCCAAGCTGCTTTTGCTCATGGTGCTTTATCATAGCATTAGAAACCCTCAGACAAGACCCTATCTCAAAAACAAGGGTGTGAGGGTGTGTTTAAAAGAAAGTCAACAGCCAGTCTGTTGGGTTCCTACTGAAGGACTATGGCACTCTGGTACCCTAAGAGCTCTGAATGTGTAATGACGTAAAACGAAAAACACTAAATAGTTTAATCACACACACAAAATAATTACTTAGTGCCAGTGACCTCAGCCACTTAAGGTAAACGGGAGAGCCCTTCCAGGTCACCTGACCGCATACAGGATACTCCCAATGCTGGAGTGGCAGTGGCAGCTGAGGGAGGGGCCAAGGACACTTGTGCTTGGTCTTGGGCCTAACTTGGCAGGTCCAGAGGCAGCAGGGGAAGGCAAGAGCAGAGCCTCGCTGAGGCTGGTTGGGAGACACCTCCTTAGCCAGGGAAAGACAGCAGCCAGAGGGAGACGCTCTACCATGTGGGGCGGGATGGTGAGGACCTCTCTCTTTTTAATGTGTGTGTGCGTGTGTGTGTGTGTGTGTGTGTGTGTGTGTGTGTGTGTGTGTGTGTCTGTCTCTCTCTCTCTCTCTCTCTCTCTCTGTGTCTATGTGTCTGTGTGTATTTGTGTGTGCATGTGTCTGTGTGCATGTGCGTGTGTGTTTGTATGTGTGTGTGTCTGTGTGCATGTTGTGTGTGTGTGTTTGTGTGTGTGTCTGTGTTTGCCTGTGTCTCTCTCTGTGTGTGTGTGTCTCTCTGTGTGTCTATGTGTGTCTGTGTGCATGTGTGTGCATTTGTGTGTGCATGTGTGTCTGTGTGCATGTGCCTGCGTGTGTCTGTGTCTGTGTGCATGTGTGTGTGTTTGTGTGTGTGTGTCTGTGTCTGCGTGTGTGTGTGTGTGTGTGTGTGTGTGTGTGTGTGTGTGTGTTCATTCCTCCTAACACATCGGTTCCAGGGATTGAACTCATTTTGGTGGCAGGTACCACTGAGCCATCTGCTAGCCCCAGAGTTGATTTTTCTCTAACCTGAGGATTAAAGCCCCTCAGTGACCTGGAGGGAAAGGATGAAGAGTGTCCAGTACAGATCTGGGCATAGAGTAGTAGTTTGGTAAAATGTGTGTAAATAAAAAAACCCATTAACAAGCCTTAACATAGCTCATACCATGTGTCCAGCCCTAGAGCGCCTGGTCTCAACGAGAGCCGCTGAGGTCAGCCAAGAGGTATGTCTCCCTCACTCTCTCCATACAAGGTTTGGGGGTACAGTCTGGGGAAGTCAATCTATCCACATGCCACCTTCTCAGGGTGCCCAAGCTTTTGAGTAACACCCTGCCCCTTCTTGGTCTGAGCTGTGCCTAGTTTCTCCCTGGGACACCTACTGGAGAGCCCCCTGTTTGTGAGCTCCACACCTTCTAGTTCCTTCCATGGGCTCTTCATTCCCAGAAACCAGCAAACAGGTTGCAGCCCAGGTGAAGACAACTTGGAGAGCCTTAAGAGCAGTGCGCCTACAACCTTGATACAGGATTTAACTGATATTCAAATATCAGTAATCGGCCAAACCCTGCCTCTACCACATCATCGGCTCTATCACAGACCTCTGTCCCCTAAACCCTATCCCTGGCCCCAGTGCCACTGTAGAACGCCCTGCCTGTCCCCGAAGAGGCACTGGGGACCATCAGGGACCAGCATCTCTGGGATGAAGATTCTATCTCAGGAACACTGGGCGCTCACCACCCTGCAAACCCACAGGCTGCCCTGAACACAAGGTGTGCCAGGCCTGCCTGGGCACAGCCCCAGCCTGTGTCCAGACCCCGAGATGCATCCCTTTGTGCAGGATTTCCTACCGCTGGCCTGGCAGATGAGTGCACACGTAAGCCAGCCGCAGGTTCTTTGAGTTCCTCTGCTCTTTCAGTTACTGAGGCCAGTCAGACCTTTCAAGTCCCCAGCCTGAACCTGCAGTCAGGTGGGCGGGGAGGGAGTAGTTGGACCGGCGTTTGGAATATGCTCTAACCCCTTCCTGGGCAGCAGAAATGCTCAGTAAGCCGGGCACCTCTGGAACCAGAACTGAGCTCCTCTGGGGGAAACTATGTCCTTTTGCCCCTCCCTGGAGTTTTCCTTACCATGAAATCCTTACCAGGAAATTCCAGGCGAGACGCAATGCTGCCAGAGCCGTCCTTGTGGCTGTCGGAACCGCAGGGAGTGTGTGCACTCTTAGGGTTTTGTGACGCCTTTGCCGCTAGGATGACCCACCCTCCCAACTCCGGGAGAATCAGCAGGTGACCTCAGACACCATCTCAAAAGGTAAGGAGGGGAAACAACTTGGTGTCCAGTGACACAAGACCTACTCTTAAGATGGCGGGTGACTCGCCAGCAGTGGGAAATTCACCAAAGAGAAAGCATCCCCAAGTCACTTGCAGTTGAATCCACGTCTCAAGCTAAAACAGATATTCAGCTACTTAACAGGCCCTTTCCCAATGCCCTCTGCTCGGAGGGGAGCCACTGGGGCCTAAGGGTATGCCAGTGTAAGAAACCTTAGGCCTTCTGAGGAGAAAGTTGAGAATGAAGGGTCTAAGGCAGCTTCCAGCAAGCTGGAAGGACACAGACCCAGAGTTAGGAGCTCTGGTATGTACTCCAGAGGCTAGCCCAGTCTGAAGCCCTGGAGACCGAGTATGCAAAGACCAGGAGTCCGATGTACAAAGCCACTAAAGGGAGGACTCAGAGGGAGCACGGCTAAGAAAAGGGAGAGATCCATTTGGGGGACTGGCCAACCCCCATTTCTCTCAACAACACTCCCTACTATGCATGGCCACATTTACATGGAGGTTGTAAAGTGTCTTGTTGAGTTTTTCTGGTGAGGCGGCTCAGGAAGGCAGTGGTACCTGTTGCCAAGACCGAGTTCACTACCTGGTAAGAACATGCTAGAAAGAGAGAACCAGTTCATGTTCTCCTCTGACCCCACAAGCACGCCACGGCATGCGCCCAACCCTTCACAGAAAACTAACAAATATAATACATCTCCTTAAAGGTTAATTTTATTTTGAATTATGTTCTCGGGGTGGGGGTATCTGTGTGCAGGCGACTGCAGAGGCCAGAGGCTTCGGATCCCCCGGAACTGGGGTCACCGATCTGCCCCATGTACGTTCTGAGAACTGAACTTGGGTCCCCTGCACAGCCATCTCTCCAACCCCCACTCCTTCTAAAAAATGCTTTCTCTTGTATTCTTGAGAGACGGGTTCTCACTCTGTAGCCCTGGCTGGCCTGTTACTCATAGAGACTCTCCTGTCTCTGCCTCCAAGCACTGGGACTAAAGGCGTGTGCCACCACACCTGGCTATACCTTCCCTTTCTCCTTAAAAGAGCTACCTCCCCTGGGAACTAAGCATGAGCCAGGCCTGCAAACGTGCCTCGCGTGACCAGAGTCCTCACTAAGGTCCTACGAAAAGAGCTGGACTTCAGTCAGGGCTTCGGCTGAGCCGCGGCTGTGGGTTCCCCGGCGAGAGGCACAAAGGAGCCTGGCATTTGCCAGAAGTAGGGTCTCATCCTTGTAGCCCCAGGATGTAGAAGGATGAGGGGACAGGACTGCTTTGTGTTCAAGGCTAGCCTGAGCTACATAGTGAATTAGAGTCTAACCTAGGATTCAAAGTGAGATTCTATCTTAAACAAGGACCACCAGAAGATGAGACAAAAGGGTCCAGGTTTGGCCACCCTGGCTGAGAGTCTTTTACATAAATCTCTCTCGGCATGCCTTCGCTTCCAGATCCTAGTCAGTGAAATGGAGACAATAACTTCGGGTCACATCAAATTATTTCTGTGCCTGTGTGGTGGGAAAGCCTAGGCAAATGTGGGACACAGTAATAATAAGGACTAACATTTATTGACCCTTGCTAGGGGACAGCCACAGTTCCGAGCACCCGGGCTGCATTAATCCAGTCTTCCTTTTCCCACTGCCTCATGGGGTAGATGCTATTATCACCCCATTTTCCAGATGAGAAAACTGAGGCACAAAGTTACTGCAGCTGTAACTGACCGAGCTTCAGTTTCCAAGAGTGAATGCAGGTAGTCTGAGTCATGGAACTGAGTTGGTGGTACCCGAGCCAGGCCCTCCAACCCCACATCAGGTCTCAGGCTCCTCCCTTGGGCCTCTGCTGACTTCCCCAACTCACAGGTTCTTGCTCTCTGAGCTTCTCATGGGGTCACACTTGGTATCACACAGCAACACAACAGAGAGGGTCACATCCTGATTTGAGTCTTTTTTTGCTTTGTTTCTTGAAACACAGGCTTTCTCTGTGTAGCCCTGGCTGTCCTAGAACTTACTCTGTAGACCAGGCTGGCCTCAAACTCACAGAGATCCAACTGCATCTGCCTCCAAAGTGCTGGGATTGAAGGTGTGTGCCACCATGCCCGGCTATAAGTCATTCTGATGGTAGAAATGCTCCTGTCTCTCACTATTTCAAGGGTTCTGTGGATGAAAAACATCTTTGAAGCAGCTGGGATCCCCTCACCCGGGCTCTTCAGCCCGGCATAGACAGCTCCCCTCCTAAGCATGGCTGATGGATGAGAAACTCTTTCCTTGTAGTGTTGGCCAGAGACAGAGTGAAAGAAGCCCCCCACCCCCAATTCTTCCTGGTCAAACAGGCAGCTTCGGGTCCCAGGGTCAAGTCCAGTACCCATGTGATGCTGATGCACTCATGTTCCTCTGGGACACTTTCACCTATAACATCCCAGCCGGAGGGCCATGCCTAGATGGGTGCAGCATCCAGACTGTCGAAAGAATCTAAGGTTGTTGCGGACCCAGATGTTGGACACCTCAAATGCCCCAGTGCAAAGTCGCTGTCTAGTCTTGTAACTCAGAGGCCAACAGGAGGAAGCAGGAGTGAGAACCTGCTCTTCATGGCTAGTTCTTGTCTTGCCCAAACTGTAGGCTCTAGCTACTCATCCTGGGAGCCGGTTCCTCCCTACAAGTCTAGTACAAGGTTCTGAAGATACATACTCTTTCCTGCTGTAAGGGTTGGATAAGAACACCCTTTAGAGGCCACTCTCTATGAGGTTCCTGTTTTCAATCAACAGTAGGTACTGACCACAGGCCACTAATGTCTAACTGGCACCTCATCCAGGAGGCTGCCCTTTGAGGGTCCAGGGCTAGCATTAACCCAGCGGGGAGACCACTGTGGAGGGAACTGTCCTGAGAACCAGCTGAGAAAGGCAGAGAGCAGTGTCCCCTCGTGGTTTGGGGCAGAGCCCTGAGCTTGTGTCTTAGCTCTGCTACTTTCTTGAGTACTTAATTAGCCTCTCTGGATCCTGCGAGCTTCACCCCTCATGGGAAATGATGACACAGCTCTCAGTAGGAACAGGTCCCCCCAATAATGACAAGGAAGCATGCTGTAATTATATTACAGGCCTCCACTCAAACTCCAGACATCCCAGTAATAGCACGTCTCAGCTCATCGGAGACATTTTTTCTCTAAGATACACATGATTGATGGCACAAAAAGGTTCCGAATGGAGCTGCAGTGACCGGGTAGACCACGCTGGGTTCAAATCCTGTCTCTGCTACCTCACAGCTGTGCTAGGGAAGTATGCCTCCGTAGCACGAGGCCTATGGGAGATCAAGAATCAGAGTATGCGTAATTTAAGGGGGCAGGGGCAGTTGTTCTTGTGATTAGCAATCCTTTCCCAGGCGAACCTGAAAGTCTCTCTGTGATTCTGGGTTGGTTGGTTAGTTTATGATACTTTTTAACTTAAGAAAATTATAGCCACACAGTGGTAGTGCACGCCTTTAATCCCAGCACTTGGGAGGCAGAGGCAGGTGGATTTCTGAGTTCGAGGCCAGCCTGGTCTACAGAGTGAGTTCCAGGACAGCCAGGGCTACACAGAGAAACCCTGTCTCGAAAAAAAAAAAAACTGGAAAAAAAATAAAAAAAGAAAAAGAAAATTATAGCCAGACAGTGGTGGCACACGCCTTTAATCCCAGCACTTGGGAGGTAGAGGCAGGTGGATTTCTGAGTTCGAGGCCAACCTGTTCTACAGAGTGAGTTCTAGGACAAAGAAACCCTGTCTCAGAAAACCAAAAAATTAAAAATTAAAACAAAATTATATATACATTATATGTGTGTAATATATATATTTAATATAAGATATATTTAAAATTACACACACACACACACACACACACACACACACACACATGCACCAGACAGTGGTGATGCATGCTTTTAATCCCAGCACTTGGGAGGCAGAGGCAGGTGGATCTCTGAGTTTGAGGCCAGCCTGGTCTACAGAGTGAGTTCCAGGACAGCCAGGGCTACTACACAGAGAAACCCTGTCTCAAAACTACTTTTTTATGTGTATGAGTGGTTTGTTTGCGTGGACACCTGGGCACCACACGGCTGCCTCAAACCCAAGGATGCTGGAAGGGAGTTTTGTATGTCACGGGGGTGGGGAGCAGGGACCGGGCATCCAAAACAGATGTTGTGAGCTGCCCTGTGGGTGCTGAGAATTGAACCTGAGCCCTCTGAAAGAACACCCGGTGCTGTTAACCCTTTGAGAAGGAGTCTCGAGTAGCCCAGTCTGGAACTCAGTATGTTCCCAAGGAAGATCTTAAACTACTATTTCATTTTTACTCTATGTGCATGGGGGTGGGGGTGGGGGGGCACATGTGGAGGTCAGAGTTCAACTCGGAGAAGCTGGTCCTCTCCGCCCACTACGCAGGTCTTGGCAATCACAATCAGGTCGCCAGGCTTTGTGTCCAGTATCTTTACCAAAGACATCTCACTGGCCCAGCTCAGCTTTGGAGGTTTGTCTTGTTTTACTGGGGAGTGGCTATGTAGCTCAGGGTGGCCTCCAAATCTCGGTCCTCCTGCCTCTGCCTGACTTCTGAGTACTGGGATCATACACACATCTCAGACAGAGCCTTTTATGAAGATAACAAGTTCAAGAGCCTCAGAGAAACTCCTCAAAAAGTATAAACCAAGCGCTGGCAAAGACAACCCCGGAGTGGCCAGAGAAGCCAGATGGCGGACAGAGGCCTTCGAAACAGAGCGAATCCATTGTGGGAGTGGCCAACACATGCCAAAGAGCATCCTCTAGGCTTGGTGGGGAAGGCCTCTCCCAGTCACCCCCAGCCCTCCGCGGGGCCACAGGAGCTTACCTGGAAGGAAGGGGATAATCCTCTGCTTGGGATCCTTCTGGCCACCTTCAATAGGAAACTTATCCAGAAGCTGCATCTGGGGAGACAGACAGACAGACAGGCTTGAGAACCCAGAACAGCAGCCCCGCCCCGCCAGTGTGCTCACACGGATGATAAAATCCCTCATTTCACAGCCCATTAACAAACCACATGGAGCTTGAGAGAGAGAAGGCCAGAGCTCTCCACGCATCAAAGGGGGTGTCTGAACCATCTCAGCAAGGGGGAGGGGGTCTGAGACACAGGGGAGTGACGCTGGGCCAGGGACCGACAGGCCTGTAGGCCAGACTGGGGTTTCCAGATGCTCCTGTGAGCCCAGGTCCTTCCTACGTCATCCATCCGCTGGGTGAATACTTCAGCCACCTGCATGTCCCAAACCTTCCTGGGGCAGGAACGGAGGAAAGCCCCACCTGATGCTTCAGACAGACCACCCACCTTCCAGAACTGCACTGAAAACGCAGACGCAGCTGTTATTTTAACCACAGAACCTAATCTATTGCATGGTCCTCATGGCTTGGGACCCCCGTCCTCTGCTTCTGCCTTCCCACTCTGAGATCACTACTGTTTTTCCAGGGACCAGCCCTCTGGAATGGTTTCCAGGAGCCTGCGGGAACAGCTGTTTCTGCCTTTGCTATTCTGGGCTGAAGTTCTGTGTGAACTGGAAGAATGGGGAAGCGGGACAGACAAGGGCTGGGTCCCCTCCCTGTGTGCGGTTCCTGCTGAGGGGCTGAGGTCAGGATGTCAGCTGGGAATCCCAGCTGGGACCTGGAGCGAGGCTCCTCCTCGGCAGGACGAGGATCTGCCGCACGTTCCTCGTTCCTAACGTCCATTCATTCCTCCCAAGTCTGCAGACGCTCACTGATCCAGGACTAAGGACACCGGGCAGTACAGCAAACAACCCTTGCCCTCGGGGTGTTTACATTCTGGCGCAAGAAGACGAACAATAAACAAACTGGGCATTTGTCAGGGAAGGTAAGTGTTATAAAGAAGAAGGAAGACAGTAGAAATATCTAGGTAAGAAGAGGATCTTGTTTGGAGTGCTGAGGAAGATGATACCAATACACAGGCAAAGATCCCCAGGAGGCAAGGAAGCAAAGCACTATGGGTAAGACATGTTCCAGAAAGGGAACTGGTAGAGCAAAGCACTGGTCAAGGCCAGTGTGGCTGGCATGGCATGAGACAGGGCAGAGGGACAGGCAATAAGTTGTGCGAGGCAGGACCGGGGGCATCAGGAAGAGGCTGTGAAGACTCGGAGGCACTACAGGGCTTTATGGAGAGGAGGGGAGTGGCCGATTGTCCTTTGGGAAGAGGACTCAGCTAAAGTGTAGGAAATGAGCCACAGGGTAGAAATGGCTGGGGCCCGAGGTGTGGGAAAGGTACCGTGCTGGACTGTGCGTGCGTGTCTGTGTGCGCATGCGCGAGCGTGCTGCGTGTCTATGTGCACATGCGCGAGCCTGTTCACCCGCATGAACGTCCATTCATCTATCAGCTTTAACACATGGTTTTAGGACTGTCTCTCTCATAATCATTCATTCCTTCATCTCCACGGCACATTTAGAACCCACATAGAAGAGTTAGGTGGATTCCATTCAAAACAAGATTGTACCAGAGTCAACTTTCACTTCCCCAAAAGGGTATTTAGCCAAAGCTGGCTCACGAGTTTTAACGTTCTAACTTCAGCTCCCCAACATTTAATAATTCCTTGTTGCTACCTCTAAATACAACTGTCGGGGTGTACCATTATAAACCTGTACGTGGGAGTCTGGGATACATGCTGCCGGCTCAGACCCTTGATTTCCTCACCCTTTTGCTTTTGTGCATTTCACTTCTAAAGGAGTCCTTCTTGCTCAGTGCGGAGAAACTAGAAATGACAAAAGCGGCTACGTGTGGGGTCTGTGGTGAAGGAAGCTTGATGCGGCGGTGCACGCCTGTAATCTCAGCCCTCGGGAGGCCGAACCACGAGGATTGAGAGTTCAAGGCCAGTCCTCGGGAAAACACAAATGAAGAAACAAAAAGTGTTTAAAAAAATTTAAAGGAGAAGGAGTCACTTAATTTAGTTCCTCTGAAAACCAACACTAACGTTGGGGGGGGGGGCGCAGCGCATTACCCGCTCTAAGCACTCCTCTCTGGGTGTAACTAAGATGACCTTGTCGAGTTTCCTGGGCCAAACGTTAAACTTTTTTTCCATACAGATTCCTACTTCCATAGTAGTATTTTTGTCCATGCTAAGCAGCTGCTTTACCACCGGGCTACATGCCCAGTTCTTATGTCGATATCAACATTCCGGTTTGATGTTGTTTTTTTTTAAAGATTTGTTTGTGTTTATGAGTACACTGTAGCTGTCTTCAGACACACCAGAAGAGGGCATCGGATCCCACGACAGATGGCTGTGAGCCACCATGTGGTTGCTGGGGATTGAACTCAGGACCTCTGGAAGAGCGGACAGTGGTGCTGAGCCACCTCTCCAGCCCCCCAAATTCTGTTGGTCTATGTAGCTCAGGCTATCCGCCCAGCCAAGTGCTACGATCACCTGTGCCACCATGCCTGACCATACTGCCCTTTTAAATTATGATCGAGAACACCAGTGTCTGACTGTCCTACAGACCATTCACCCATCACCTGATGCTGTATGCTCTTTCTCACCTCTTATTGCTACATACAGCATTACAATAAACATCTTTGTACCACATGTCTCGCAATGCTTCCTTAATAACAACATATTCTTTTCAGTGCCATCCTCTGCATATTTATAAATGATTTTTTCCCAAAATATTGAGGATAAATAATACCATGCACAGACCAGGCCTGGGCCTCTAGGTAATGACTCCATAAGGTGTCTGAGGTGGGCAGCATTGAGATATCTGAGGACAAAGGAAGGTCCAATCAGAAACCCAGGTGTGGAGTGACGTGCTTCTCTGAACTGACTCTGGATCCAGGGTACGCCTGGGCCACAACAAGATGGAGGATCTCATCTACGCAGCTGTATCACTGAGGAACATGAGGGGGTGTGGTTATACAGCAAGAGTGGCCATCATGCAGCCCGGACTGGCCTGGAACTCTCGGTGCTCCTGTCTCGGCCTGCCAGGTGCTGAGATCACAAGAGTGCGCCGCCATGCCTGACTTTCTTTTCCTGCTGACGGCCCTTCTCCTCTGTGCCCCGATTTGGGTAAGTTCTAGTATCTCTTCATGAAACAAACTACTCTCTAGCTCGACCACTCCAACCTTGTCTTTTGGGCCTCAGATTCTGACTCATGCTAACTGTGCACAGGGAATGTGGGGCTAGAGGGAGAGGGCAGGGAGAGATATAGGATATTTATACCTTCGTTTCTTTCCTCCTAAAACATCGTGCCTTCTGGACGGCAGGCCCTCTGCATGCGAGGCTTAGGGTTTCACGGCCTTCCCTGTGCAGGTGAGGCAGCCCAGCAAGGAGAATGCAGCTCTGGTTCAGAGCGCCGGGGGAGCCCAGGCCCCTTCTCTCCAGCCCCAGTGTGCCGCAGAAGCTGCTGACCTGCAGACTGTCTGCTACAAAGCTGTACAGCTCCATTACCCACGGGGAACTCTGTCCACACATGACACTCCTTGCGTGCAATGCAACCAGCACAGGTCGAGACGGGCTGTGCGCGGGAAACATAAGCTGGACAAAGGGTATGCAAAAGAGGGAGCAGGGGGGCTGGAGAGATGGCTCAGCGGGTAAGAGCGCTGACTGCTCTTCTGAAGGTCCTGAGTTCAAATCCCAGCAACCACATGGTGGCTCACAACCACCCATAATGAGATCTGATGCCCTCTTCTGGAGTGTCTGAAGACAGCTACAGTGTACTCACATATAATAAATAAATAAATCTTTAAGGGGGGGGAGGGAGGAATGGGAGGGGAGAGAGGGAAAGGAGAGAGAAAGAAGGAGGGAGGAGAAGGGGAGGGGAGGGGAGGGGAATGGGAGGGAAGCTTATAAATTAAGAATTTTATATTGGAGACCCAACATCTTCTTGCGGTCTCCTCAGGCATGCACACATGTGATGCACAGACACACATTCAGGCGAAACACACATATACATAAAAGTTTTTTTAAAAAGAAGAATTTGGGGCTAGAGAGGTGGCACAGCGGTTAAGAGCACTGGCTGCTCTTCCAGAGGTCCTGAGTTCAATTCCCAGCAACCACATGGTGGCTCACAACCATCTGTAATGGGATCTGATGCCCTCTTCTGGTGTGTCTGAAGACAGCTACAGTGTATTCATATAAATAAAAATAAATCTTTAAACAAAAAGAAGAATTTGGTGTTGATTATATGCCGGGAATATTCTAGAACATATCAATAAAACATTTATATCTGTTACATCTGTTGTATTTTATCTTTAAGTGTGTGTGTGTGTGTGTGTGTAGGCCAGAGGTCTCAGAGCTCCTGACTGGCCTAGAGTTACAGATGCTTGAGGGACTATAACACAAACTCTGCAAGTGTGCCTAACCACTGAGCCACCTTTCCAGTCCCCAAATAAAGATACTTTAGAAATTAACTTCACTGGCTGCTCGAAATTGTTTTTATTGGGTATGTGTCTCCTGTTGTACTTCCTGTTGAACAGCACTGGTCCAAGGCACAGGATTCCCAAAAATATAAACTGGAGCTGGGGAGGCGGGCTCGAGGGAAAGAACTCCACAGCTGCTGAGGAGAAGCCTCCTGACTGGAGAGGACTCAGTCTTGGCAGTGAGTGTCACATCCTGTTGCCTTCCCAGCTGAAGGGCATTCTAGATCTCCACGGTGGGTGTATGTGTCTCCTGGGGTGCAGGGTCATCTGGGAGTCCGTCAAGAGTGGGGCAGCCTTGGGGCTTCCCCTAGTTGGCATCTCGGGGGTGAGGGGACCTCGCAGGGCCCAGGGGCTCCCTCTTCCTATACAGCAAGCAGCTCTTCCTCTTGGTGTACCCCTGGCTTAGTCCAGCACACCCAGTAGGCACCCCAACCAAGATGAGACCATCTGCTGAGTTCTGAGTCTACAGGACTTCCCCAAAGCTGTGAGCCTCCAGCAGGCTCACTCTACACTGGTAGCCTTCAGTAGAGACAAGGTGCCTGTCACCTAAGCCACCTCAGAGCTAAGTTAGCAGAACCTTGGCATGGACCCTCCCAGTCACTGAGTCACACAGCCCATGTGCCACGGACACAAAGCCATGATAACCAGCCAGGGGTCTTTTCTCTGTTTGCAGGTTGCCTTTCAAAGAAGTCAAAAGCCCGGGCCCTGAGTCCAGGGAAAACCAAATAAAGGCAGTCTAATGGAGCTAAGCCAGCAGCATGCGATGCCCGCAGTAGGCCTAAGATGGCTGGATGGTGGGCAGTGGGCCCATCCGTGCTGGACAGCCAAGCTGCAGTGTCTGATGTGTAAGGCTGGATTCCATGGAGGAAAGTACATTGAAGGGCATCTCTTGGACAGGCCTGGCCAGGCTTTCATAAGGAGGAAGCGTAGGAGTTTGGGCAGGGAGAAGGGTTTCAGCCAACATGGAGTTCTGCTGTGACCACCTTTTCCGGCAAGTAGATTCTCTGGTCTCCCAGAAGGCCCTGAGTCAGGCCAGAAGAAAAGCAGGTCTCATTGCCAGGGTCGGGTCGTTCTTGGAGACAGAAGCTCCTGGCAAACACAGCCTTTGCAACCACACCACAACCTCTTCAGCCAGGGCTGTTTATCTAAGGGGTGGGTCGTGAGAGAGATACAGGACAGCTTGGTTCCAGGAGCTGGCTCAGCTGGAGAAAGCTGATTCGACGGCTCCCCTTGGGCAGGGCTCTGCAGCAATAAACACTGGGGAGAGAGGAGGTGGGTCCCACCCAACAGGGGCACATTTGTAACCTAAGAGGCCCAACTGCTTGCCTGCTGGGAAGGAGGGGTTCCCAGGGACTTCACCCTTAGACTCCAGAGTTTTCCACCTTAATCCTTCAGCATCAGACCCTCTCCTACCCAGGGAACAGAAAGAACGTTGCTGGAAGCTACTGAGCTCTTTGACCCACAAATTCCATTACGAAAAGGAGCAAGGAAACGTCAAGGGTCCATTTGTCTGTCTGTTGCTCGCTGTGGACTTGGCAGCTCCGGCGTTACATGGTGGGGCAACAGGAAGTACAAGGCAGGAAACCTCAAGGCCAGCCTCAGCCACACAGCAAGGCTCTCTCAGAAAACTCGAAGCCAAATCAAATCAGACAACAGCGAGGGCAGCTTTCCTTCCTGTGCACTCACCCCATCTCCTCTGCTCCCGGACCGCCATCTTGTGAGATCTCAGAGCCCTCTGGGATGGTCCCAAGGCAAAGGTCATCACCTCCTTTTCTCGAATCCTGATAGCACTTCCTGTTTGTTTCTCCTAGTTTACTAAGGGACACGGCTTTTGTGATTTATATCCCCCCCACACACACACACATACTTCTTAGAGACCAACAGGGTCTGTGGAGCTATGGGGATCAATCTGTCCTGGAACCCACTATGTACTTGAGGCTGACCTTGAACTTCCGACCTCCCCGTCTCCCCTTGCTGGGATTACAAGTGTGCACAACCACTCCCCCCCCCTTTTTTTTTTTGGTACTTGGGATCAAACTCAGGGATTGGGCAGGTGAGAGATTCGGAGCTACAGCCACAGACCCCAGGTTTGCTCTTGTTTATTTAAGTCCTGAAGAGGGACGACTCTTTGCTCCCGAACAGTTAGACATCCTTGTTGACCCACTGATGCAGTATAAACAGCAGCTGGGGAGACGCTGGGGGCCTCTAAAGTGATTATCCACAAATCCTCTTCTTCAGGAGACCAGGGAGTTCAGCAGAATTCTCTGCTCCAATTAGATCTGACATCAAATGTCAACGTGCATTTCTGGGTTCATGGTCCCATTACCTCAGAGCAGTTTGCTGAGAAGGCTCTTTTGCCTTCTAAATTAGCCCAAGCTCTTGTCAAGAACCAATTAACTCATGTCTATTTCAGGACTTCCGTCATTTTCCATGACCCCATATCATCCTCTCTTGATTTCTGTAGAATTTTGATAAGTCTTAAAATAAGTCTCTCTTCTTCAAAAGTAATCGTTTTAGATCCTTTGCAATTAAAAAATTTAGGTTCATTAATCTCTATAAAACAGTAGTTCTCATCCTTCCTAATGCTGCAACTCTTTAATACAGTTCCTCATGTCGAAATGACCCCCAACCATAAAACTATTTTCATTGCTTCTTCAAAACTGTAATTTTGCTACTGGTATAAATTGTAATGTAAATGTCTGTGTTTTCGGATGGGTCTTAGGTCACCCCAGTGACTAAGGGGTCAGATCACAGATTGAGAACCACTGTCATAAAATAAAAGCTCCTGGAGTGGGGGAGGGAAATGCATAGAATCCACACACCAATCCAGGGGAAATAAATTTTTTTTTTTTTTTTTTTTTAAAACAGGCCCCAGGCTAGCCTCGAACTCACTCTGTATACCAGGCTAGTCTGGAACTCAGAGATCCACTCCCTCCCCCCCACCCCACACACAGAGACAGAGAGAAAGAGAGAGAGAGAGAGAGAGAGAGAGAGAGAGAGAGAGAGAGAGAGAGAGAGAGAGATGGTTGAGAGACATTAAACTTTAGAAGGATCTGGTGGTACGGACTGCAATAGCTGCTCCTTGGGAGGCTGAGACAGAAGGATGAAAAGTTCAAGGCCTGCCTGTGCTACTTCGTGAGTTCAAGGCCAGGCTGGGCAACTGAGTGAGATCCAGTCTCAGAACAAAGTGTAAAAAGGAAGAACATGCCTATCGCGTGTGAGGCCCTGGCTTCAGTCTCCAGCACGGGCTTCTTTAAAAGTCTCGGAAAGAAGAAATGAAACTGTTGACGCTCACAACCAATATGAAGTTATACAGACTCAGAGATGGCCCAAGAGGTGCACACCTTTGGACCTTTGTCTGGGTTCTTATTCAAAAACAGCTTCATCCCTGGAGGGGATCAGTCATGAAACCCTTGAGGAGAAAATAAGAAAAAGACCCGGAAAAGACTGCATCATGGATGCCCGACGAGGGAGGCACTTAACGTCCCTGAACTATGCGGTTCACGAAGGTTCACGGGTAAATCTTGTGCTTAGTGTATCATACAGTAAAAATGAGGAGAGGAAGAGGGAGGCAGGGAAGGAGGGGGAGAGAGGCGGAGGGAAGAAGGGGGGAGGAGGAAGTAAGATCTCAACACTCACTAGACTGAGAGCCAGGCAGAGCAACGGCACGGGACAGAAGAATCAAGCGTGTGTGGTGGAGGGGACATCTGCTAACACTGCCTCTCCCCACCTGAGGCGTATTCACAACCTCCAGCCCCCACACGTTGTGACATCTACACAAAGGAGAGCCGACACGTGTCACCCGGGCTCCACAAACACTCCGGCTAACCAGGTGACCCTCTGCAGTCCAAGCTATGGGCAAGACGCTGCAACTCACAAAAGACCGAAGAAGAAGAGGGCGGTGCTGGGTGCTCTGTAGGGCAGAGAGGGGCAGCCTCCAGTGGGGCTGTCACTCGGGTGGGTGGCATGGATGCCATCATCATTCCTACAGCACTCCATGCAGCCGGTCTCACCCGTGCGAACATTAAGGAAGCCAAGGAAGAGGAAGGGAGCAGAAGGAATCCCTTCACCCTGTCAAGGATGACCTGGTTGCTGGGTCATAGACCCATAACATGCTAAGGCCAAAATCCAGGGTACTAGAACATTCCCCAGTGCTGAGGGGCCCACTCTAGCTTCTAAAGTCTGCAACACATTAAAGAAGTTTTCCTTGAGCATGTTCTGGAAAGCGTGCTTCTGCCGCTGCTCCAGATCCAGTCCCTTTACCACAGCAGTCGACACGCTGCCTTAGCAGGACCCAGAGAGTGACTCACGCACAGCCCAGGTTGAGAGAGCCGGGGGTGCCCACACAGGGCTAGCAGCTAAAGGGGAGAGTCATGTTGCTTACGTACAGTAAGAGTTAGGGAATGGACAAGCTCAGCGGCTGGGTGGGCAGAGCCGACTTGCCAGAAAAGACCACGGAGCTAGGACCTGAATGACCACAGCTGGAGAGAGCAGAGAGACTGTAGCCCGGTGGGAGGGACAGGAGGGAAGGTTTGCTCATGTGAAGCCCAGCACTGGAACAGGAAGCCGTCAGAGTGGACAGAGCAGCCTTGTCTGTGACTGCCACGAAATGCCGCCATACATTAGGCAAAGTGTTAGGGTCCGGGGTGGAGGTTCTTGGTCATTATTCCAGGGACTTGGGACTGAGCACACAGTTGGCACCCGTGCTGGTAAGGGTAGATAGACGTCCTGTGTGCACCTCCACAGTGGGCATGCTGACACGCACAGTAGGCATGCTGACTGACAACGCGGCCCCAGAAATGTGTAGAGATGCGAGGAGGTCATTGCCAGACGTCAGCTGCAGGGGATTGCTCCTCACTGTTGGGGGCTCTTGGGGTGCAGAGCTGTAGGAGGAGACTTCAGAGCCTGCTGGAGCAGCGAGGCTCACCGAATAGCCATCCCCACCCAGTCAGGCGGAGCAGAATGGAGCTGTCTCCTCCCGAGGCTCCAGGAGGGCAACTTTCTCGTGCCCTGTCAGCTTCTAGAGGCCACCCTGACATCACATATAGCTCCTCCCATGTTACCCCATGTGGTGTCAGAGTCTCACTTAGCCCAGGCTGGGCTCTGTCTAAACCTTGCGATGTAATGGAGGATAGCTATGAACTTCTGCTCTCCCTGCCTTCGCCTCTCAGTGCAGGCAAGGGCAACCTCGGACAGTCTCCGTTGTGCTGGAGATTAAACCCAGGACACTGGACATGCTAAGCCATCACTCCACTAACTGAGTTACGCCCCCAGGCCATGTGTCTCCGGACTGTATCATTCTGCCACCAGGACTTGGCCTGGTCAGGGCTCTGAGGGAGACACAGCTCACTGCTTATCTCTCGCCAGTTTCTGGTGATTCTGGCCACACAAGACACTCCATGGCTGACCAAGACCTTTGTCTTCACACGCCTCTGCCTGTGACCCAACGTCCCTTTAGTAGGTTTCCAGTCATGCTCCACAGGAGCCCTGGCCTATTCCAGAGCAGACCTCATCTCAGTGAATCACGCCTACTTGGATTCTAGTTTCAGACATGGCCGCCCTAAGGTCCTGCCGTTTAGATGTCAGTATACAGAACGGGCGCTTTAGTAAACACGAAGAATAAACACGGCTGAGCCGGCAGACATACACAGATGGGTTTCCGTGTCTGATAGGCGGGGGCAGCGGTGCAGTCTGACCAGTAGTCTCCACTCTGAGGTCCAGGAGCCAGTGGGACGACTGGAGAGCAGATGGTGGGAGTTATCCGGGCCAGGTCTGACTTAGCTGTGAGTATCCAGGGCCCCGGGGAGCTGCCCAGCTGGTGTGCGTGGGCCAGACTCGAGTGGAAGCCTCAGCACATCCCAGGAGTTCAGCCAGCGTGTGGGGTTGGCCAGGACTCTCTCTCTCTCTCTCTCACACACACACACACACACACACACACACACACACACTCCTGCTGAGGGAGCCACCGGGAGGAAGGACATCAGTGGGAAGCTGACAGTATTATCCCAGCTAGACTGCAAGTCTTCACTCTGGAGCCTGAGAGTACGGTACCCCAGCAGGCTGGCTATCCCAGTCTACTCCCGTGGGCTCATTCCGCACACATGTAAGAGAAATTGTCGAGGAGGAGGGTTCCAGCTCCAGCCTGTCAAGGACTTGCTGACTTGGGAAACCCTCTCTGGGTATCAGTAACCCGACTGGTTCACGTCCACGGGTATAGCAGAAACCTTCCAGGAAGAGCTGCGGAAAGCCAGGCACACTGTCCTATCCCTTCCCTCTCCCTGGAGCTGCAGTGGTTTGCCAGTCAGTCCCAGGACACTTGAGCTCTGAGGTCACAGCTCCAGCCTGTTCCTTTCCTGCATGGCTGTGGCAAGGTCACGTAGCCCGCACCCTGTCCCCTCGTCTGTCTCAGTTAGCACTACGGCCATGATGAAACACCAAGACCAAAAACAACTCGGGGAGGAAAGGGTTGATTTCACTCACAGTTCCAAATCACAGTTCATTAACAAAAGTAGTGAGGGCAGGAGCCCGGTGCAGGGCCGGAACCTGGAGGCAGGAGCTGGTGCGGTGGCCGTGGAGGGTTGCTGCTTACTGGCTAGCTTCTCATGGCTTGCACAGCCTTTCTCATAGAACCAAGACCACCATCCCAGGGATGGCCACGCCCACACTGGGCTGGGCCCTCTCCCTCAATCACTGACCTAAACACTGCCCTACAAGCTTGCCTGCAGCCTGCTCTGACGAAGACATTGTCTCACTCGAGGCTCCCTCCTCTCTGAGGATGCTGGCTTCTGTCAAGTTGACATAAAACTAGCCGGGATATCATCTTTGAGAAAGAACATCGCCACAGAGTGGCGTGTGGGTTAACCGACATGCTGCAGGTTACTGGGCTGTCTTAAGACAGGGACTCCTTGGTGCCACCCCATCTCTGATGCAGCCCTTTAGCTCTCCCTGGCAGGCGTAACGCTAAGGAAGCTGGCCACTGGGAAAGCCAGTGACATCGGTGCCAGTGGGCAGAGGTGTGGGCGCAACCAGCTTCCAGCCTGGCTCTGGGTGTGGCTGACCACTGGAGAACAAGCACGCTCCCTGCTCCCAAGCCTGCCGAGAGCCGTTGTTACCACTCCCCGGCTCTTCCTCCTTCAGTCCTAGGAAGGTGGCCAGTGCTGGGGGGTCCTGATCCTAAGGAGGGCAGGGTGAGGACGAGGCTGAAGCTGAGAGGAGGAAATTGGACTTCCTGCTTGAGGCCACAGAGAGTCCCTGGAGGACGCTGAGCGGAGGAGGAACACACTGGAAGTGGAATTCTAGAAAGACACATCTGGCTCCTTCCTAGGCTGCGGGGCGGTGAGAGAGACATGTTGGGGGAAGGGAGCAGATGGCCAGAGGACGCTGTGCCCGGTCAGGGGAAGACTGGTAACGTAAGCACACACAGAGGGTGAAGTCTGATGGGGGCCCAGCTGTGCTCACCCAGCCTCCCCCGCCAGGGGGGTGCAGCCCCTCAGCCTTGTTGGAGACCCCTCCTGAGATTTCTAAACGCTCCCCAAAGTTGCCAACAATTCCCTCTCCCACGTGAACTTTCCAGAATATTCCTTACCCCTGCCAAAGAAAAAATAAAAAGAAAAAGAAAAAGAAAAAGAAAAAGAAAAAGAGGGACAAGACCCCGAGGATGGGAAGGGCGGGGTAAACAGCACAGAGCCTGCCCCCAGTCCCAGCTTCTGATTCTTACCTTCCATATGGCCAAGCTGCGGTTCCCAAACTGCCCTGGACACCATGGGATCAAATCCTGCCCAAAGTCTGGGACGGAGAGCAGGGAAGAGGCCAAGCCTGGAGCCAAACTGCTGTCCAAGGCAAGGAGATTCTGGTCTGTTCTCTAACAAGCCCTCCTGATGGGAAGGGGCCAGGCAGGACATGTTTAAATGACAAGACAACTTCCTCCTCTCTGTACTCAAGTGGATTCTTCCTCCTACTGTAAACTCTGTTTAATTTTTTTTCTTTTTGGGGAGGTGCATGTGTGTGTGTTTTTTGAGCTAAGGCTGTCCTAGAACTCACTATGTAGACCAGGTTGGCCTTGAACTCACCCATTTCCTCGAAACGAGGGTCTTAGCTTTCTGGAGCTCCTAGCTTTCTCTGCCTGGGGGTGGGGAGCAGCTGTGGATGTGGGTTAGACCCAACCGAGTCTTTCTAGGCAGCAAAAGCACCGGGGTTGTAGTATAAGGTTCAGGCCTGCCTCGAAGATACTACTATTGTCTGTATGGACAGGGGAGTCCAGCATCGAACACTCAGGCTTGTATGGCCGCTCTGCAGAAGCCATCTGCAGGGGGTGGGAAGAGCTGGGGGGGGGCAGCGTGCGGGGCTGGTGCTGGTGAGGACCCTAAACAGCTGTGCGGTGCGGTGCGGTGCGGGACGTACGACCACACGCGGCAACGGTGCAGAGGTAGCCAACATGCCACGCTGGTGCCACGTGGACGGCCGGAAGCCCAGGGCAGCAGCCTGCAGAGCTGGTGTTTACTTGGCACTATGATGACTAGGACATTGGTGACATTTGTGTGGTTGTGAATTTGTATGGTCGTAATGGGAGGGAGCCTTGGGGAGGTGACCTCCTCAGGTTACTAGCTCACACAGTGGCCCTGGTCAGAACTCAAATGGCCTGTGTGTCCTACGCTGGATCGTCACTCTTGTCACAAGGATCACACGCCTGTCCACCTGTCAACGCCTGGGTCTCAGAATCGAAAAGTCCCAAAGGTCACCACCGCAGCCAAAACACAACTGGACACATCTAACCCGCACTTCCCACTCCCCCCTGCTGGCAGCACAGTCACATGAGGAGTCCTGATTGGTGGAACTTGAACAGGTGTGAGATCCCCATCCCCACCCCAGGCACAACCTGGTAAAACTCCGTGGATTTCCCCACATTCTCCTGAGTGACTTCCAGCTGGGAGATGGGCCTGCAGAGCTGAACCGCTACGCTGACTTACTTTGTTCTTGGACATGAACAGAAAATGAATGTTAGGCCACTGAAAGTTTGCTAGCAATTGGATTATCCCAATACAAGGCGTCTAACCAAGGTCCCCCAAACCAAACTGAAAGCGAGAAGGCTGCGAAACGTAGAAAATCCTCCCGGGAATGTTCTGGATCTGCACAAATCGGGCAGCTAAGTGCCTGTACTGAACTCCCTCCGCAGTAGACGGGCCCGCCATCCGTCCCCGAGACCCCGCCTGCCCTGCTTCCAGATGTGAATGAGCCACATCTGGACAAGCCTGTCCCAAGCACACTGAGACACAAAGCTGAGCTGGAGGGGAGAGCCAGCCACCTCCGTCCTCCTCAGCCAGGCACCACACTCCTGCTGTGTGACCTACATTTGAGGCGGGACGCTTCTCTGAGGCAGTTCACATGGTCCCTGGGCAGCCTCTAGAGGCGCCCAGTGTTCCCCTCACAGGGCCCAAATCCCCCAGATCCAACTCCCTCCTTATCACCACCATCAACCAGTCATCTTGCCCAAAGAGCACACTTGAACAGAAAAAAGAAACAACAATAAAAAGAACGGAGGAAGGGGCTTGGACTGGGCTTTCAGGGACCTGGTCACCATTCAAGGTGTGATCTTGAGAGCAGCGGTATGGGCGTCAGCTAGGAGTCTGGGAAAGGCAGCATCGCTCTGCACACTGCTACACCAAAACCTGCATCTGAAGGATGGCCCCAAGTGGTTCTATGCTCTGAGAACCCGAGGAGCCCTAACGTTCTTTAGCCCCGAGGATCCCACCAGATCTTTAACAAGGGACTCTGGAGCAGCCTGTGGACAAAGTCTAGAACTGCCCAGAGGAGCGGGAACTGAAGGTGGAAGAGGGTACACCCGCACCCCTACGCAGGGCTCTCTAGAAGCCACCGACAAGGATTTCCCAGTCGGTGCTGTTCTAGTGAATGGAAAAAAACAAACGCTACCAAGCTCTTTCTTCTCCTGAAGCTCTTGAGTTGTGGGGACAATCAGAGTAAACAAATGGCTGATGGGAGGACAGGCTACAGGACCCTGAGTGCTCAGGGATCCACTGTTAGAGATCTGGGGAAGGGGGTTGGAGGGGAGAGAACAGCGGGGGCAGGGGTGAAGGCTCTGAGGTAGTGGTGGGCTCCATGTCTGGGCAGTGTGTGTGTGTGTGTGTGTGTGTGTGTGTGTGTGTGTGTGTGTGTTTGAGTGCGTGGGAACTGAGGCCTGTAAAGGAAACAGGATCAGTTAGAAATGGCACGTGAACTGATCACTTGGGGTCGGGCAAGACTTTAGAGCTCATTCTGAAAAAGACAGCAGGTCTCTCAGGATGGTTATATGCAGGGCCATGGTATGACATGGCCTCTGTCACTCTGAGAAGGAGCAGTGTGGTTGGCAGAAAGCCTGACATAAAGAGACCGGGAGGCGAAGGGGGTGTCTCGGCTGCCCGGGCCGGCACAGAGCGGTCAGAGCTGCGCCTTTTCTGAGGGTGGTCTGAGAGAAAGAGGCAGCGTTCTTTGTGTTGGGCCTTTGGTGTCTGCCTGGGTCTGCGTGGTCCCCAACTGGCCTTGAATCCTTTGCCATTCCTCCGGGGCTCCTTTGAGGTGGCTGGTCTGCTGGCTTCAGAGCTGTGCTGACCCTGCACTTGATGATTTCTTCTCTGCATACTAAGGCTGATCTCTGGCCCACAGGAGTCCCCAGTCATTTCCCTCTGGAATCGACTTGCAATCTGTCCACATTAGAGTTGGGGGAAAATGGAACTCAGATGGGAAGAGAGAAATCCTGGAGAGAAATTAAAATCTGGGTGGGGTTGCCCAGGGAAGCCTTGTAAAACAGCCCACGCAGGGAGCTGTGCCTGCCGCCTTCCCAGCTGGGCCCAGCTCAGAGTCCTTCCTGTAGGAAAAAGTCCTTCTGCCAGGGAACTGGGAAATGCCATGGGAAAAAATGTCCCTGAACATCTGGGTGCCTTCCAGCCCACCCTGCAGGCTAGCTAGAGGTCACCCCTCCAGTAGCTGCCCTGCCTTCTGGTTGACCCAGAGGCAGGGGTGTCTATCCACTGAGAATGAGGGACAGAAGGAAGAGGAAGTACATGGGGAGATGATCATCACTGGGACAGTGACATCTCTGGCACTTGTCAGCAGGCCTGACTGGGATCCAGACTCTGGTGGCCACAACAGTAGGGGGCCCCCAAACACCTCCCAATGCGCCTCAGGCAGGCCTGCTTCTGCTCTTTTGTTCCCCAACAGCGGCTGAGTCCGGCCTCCTCCTCTCGGAGTTTCGATCCTTAGCTCCTCCCCTGGTCCCACTTGCTGGTCTATCTGTTCTGCAAAACCTCCCAGCCCTGTTCTCCACCCAAGGCAGGAGGAAGGCAATCTAATATTCGATCTACAGATACCTCTCAACAGCACGGCAAAATGTTACACGTGTTAGCTCTAGGCAAGAGGCCCACTGAGGCCTGGCATATTTTACAGGGTTGAAACAGGATTCTGCAGCAGGGTCTCACCACTGTGCAGCCCTGGAAGGGATTGGAAATTTGCCATCAAAAAAGCTGACTGTAGTACGGGGCTGTTTCTTGAATGCTGAGGAGACCCGGGAAGAAGGCTGTGGAGAAGAAACAAGAGGCTCCTCTGGGTGAGAGATGGTACAGGGACTGAGAGAAAGGGGAGAAAGGAGAGGAGGAGGAGGGGAGGAGGAGGAAGGGCCGGGAGAGGGGAGGTTTAGGCAGCAGCTGGGTGAGGAGCATGGGACCGTAGATGCACACATATGACTTACAAGTACAACTGCACAGCGTCCACTTGGACACGCCCTCCACCTCCAGGCCCGTCTACAGCCCAGCTGTCTCCACTCAGGCCGGATCCAGACACAGCGATCTGCCCCTAGCTAGTCCTCCGCAAATACCCTCAGGTGCTCACCCTGCCCCACCCTCCAGGTGTGGACAGCAGCTGGGCCCAGAGAAAGCTTCCACTCACTGACGGAGGGAAACCCTGAAACTCTGCTTCCGAAGCCACCCAACGCAGTCAGCTGTGGGAATCCGGGGTCTAGCTGGACCCTGCAAGAGCCACTCTGTTTACTGGGCAAATGCCTACTCTTGATTTTTTTTTTTAATTAAATTAGCATCAGGACAAGCATAACGCTAGAGAAGCAGGTAAGCCCGGAAGATGTTAGTCAGTGGAATAGGTAGGTGACCCCATCGGACCAGAAGAGGGAGAAGTAGGAGAGGCCACTGTTAGCTGGCTGCACTCACAGGGGCCCAGACACAGCATGGCCCAGAGATGGCAGTAAGCAGTCATTCTCCCCTGGGAGAGGAAGAAGGGCTCTCTGACGTCATCAGTCCTTTCCCAGCATGCACTAAGAACCGATGAGGCAGTAGGTGGCACCCATAGATCTGAGTCCTCCTGCACAAGTCTCTTAGAACTGTGGCCTCTACCCAAACCCTCTGCTTTGGTTGCAACTCCACTGAACGGCCCTGATGGAGAAAGGAGTGGGCACAGCCCGCAGGCCCTGGGCACACGCCCAAGGGCTCTCTCCACCCTTCCATAGGGAGTCCTCCTCCTATGGCTCCAGGTTGAGAAGTGAGGCGCTAGGGAACCCAAGACAGAAGAAGCCTGTCTCGCTGGGGCAGGGGGGGAGGGCGGCAGGCTGGCCCTCACAGAGGTGCCCTTGGGAGACACAGTGGGGAGAATGGCCAGCTCGTCGCGCACAGAGCCACCTCTGCAGGCATCTCCCCGACAGCCCAGACACAGCCACATGCTTCCTGCTTGAGTTTTCCTTTTTTTTTTTTTTTTCTCAATTTTATTTCGCAAATCTGAACGTCATCCACTTAGCCGCCCCTGTCCCCCCTTGGTGCCAGGATACATCATCCCCCATCCTCCGGCATTCCGGCAAGGCTGAACTGGCCGCTCTGTTCTGCAGGCGACGGAAGAAGGTTCCCTAATAAGCAGGCAGGGCTAAGCCCTGACCTCCTTGAAAGCTGTCCCCTAGCCTACCCAGGAACACTCACTCGCTCACCGTGGCTCCAGAGATGCCCAGTACCCTGTTGTAGCTGGAAACTGTACCCTGGGTGCAGGTGGGCAGGCACTCACAGTCTCCAGAGAGTCTATCCCAGGCAGAGCAATGTGCCTGCCGCTCCGGGCTCCGTGAGGAGGGTCTCCTGTGCTTTGTCCCTTTGAGTATTTCACAGCCACGGGGGCAGGCTCTGCAAAGACCGCCAGTGCAGATACGACTGTGCAGAGTTCTAGAGGTGAAGAAATGGCCTAGAGTCGATCCGCAGTGAAGAGGTGGGTCCAACACCCACACCCACGCGGATCTAACCCTGGCTGAGCGCCTGCCACTCAGGACACCAGGGATCCTACAAGCCCTTTGAGAGCTAGATGCCATCCAACAGGGAGCTGAAGCGGCTGAGTTCTTCCTGCCACAGTCCCTCTTGAACAGGCATCCCTCAGATCCAGGGACGCAGAGCGCCTCTGCCGGCCGGCTGCTGGGGAGCAGAGTTGGTGTAGTTCATATCTCCCCAGGACGAGCTGACTCTCCCCCTAGAGGCCCACAACTCAAGTTGTCACCCCTTATCCTATGTATAGTTCCATCAGAGTCAAAAGCAAAACTAATTTTTGCCCCGTCAGGAGCTGGGAAGAAGAGGATGTCAAAACTTCTGGGCCTTCATAGGGAGTACCTACATGGATGGGATACTCCGGTACACAGGCCCATATGAGTAGCCTGCACTGGGCATCTTTACCAAGACAACTGCATCCTACTCGGATCTTTCCACTGGCTGATGTTTCCACTTAAACCAAGGCCTCTTTCCCTGAGGTCCTCAGGAGGTCCCAGGACAGACATGAAATTACCTCTGGCAGGAAAAGAATGAACTGATCGCGCGGGCGCGCACACACACATACACACACACACACACACACACACACACTCACTCACCTGACCACCAAAGAGCTTCCTTCCCTTCATCCTCCAGCCTGGAGTGGTGGACCACCTCCCTACGCACTCCTTCACCAGCTTCCCTCCAAGGAGGGGTGTGCAGGGGCTCAGAGAAGACACACTGAATTTACTAGGTCAAGCCTTTGAGCCTGGGACCAAGGAGGGAGGTGCGTGGGGCGGTAACTGCATTCCAAAGCCTCCCAGAGCATGACACCCAAACACACCCCAGCAGACACCGTACACCAGCTAAACAAGGTGTGCGACTCCAAGCAGGCACAGGTGGTGTGCGCTGACTCACACAGACTCAGTCCCTGGTGGAGCTTGGGTCTGTTGTTCAGTAAGAGGGAGGCGGTGTGGGCTGAGGGCCAGGCGGCACGGGAGCCCAAAGAGAGAGTGCTTGGGAGGACCTTTCTAGAAGCCTCCGAGAGTTCTGCTGGTGGCACAGTCAGGAGGGTGGGCACCCAACCCCCACTAGCAGCCTTCTCAGCATGATGACGAGGCAGCAAGAGTTCCTGCCCTCCTCACCAAAATTAGAAAGATCCCAGCTGTAGTGAACTAGAAGCTGCAGGGGTGGGGTGGGGAGTAGGGTGTGAGCAGAGGGGGGTGGGGCACCACAAGTCTTACTGGCTTGTGGGTGCCATGATTTGGGGAAAGTTGTGTTTATTTTCTTTCTCCATTTCTTTTTAAAAACATGTGTGAATACATACTATTCATATGCATAGGAACAAATACGTGCGGGTGTGGACACATGTGGACACCTGAGGTTGATTCGGAGGATCATACCTGACAGCTTTCCCATTTCCTTCAATGAGGCGGGCTCTGTCAATCGAGACTAGCCAATACGGCGAGCCTGGCCAGCCAGCTTGCTCCGGCAATCCCGTCCCTGCTTCCCAGAGCTGGAATTACAGAGAGCAGCCACACTAGCAGGCTCTTATGTGGGTGTCCAGGTATCGAACCCTGGTCTTCGTGCTTGCAGAGCAAACTCTGACCACTGGGCCACCTCCCTCAGGACCCTGCTACTGTGATTTTTGGACGACACCAAAATTAGACTTGAGGTCTAATTTGCTCATTTATCAAATAAGAGGATGGCGACAGATCAGAAGGTGGCCCGTCAGCTGCACCTCAAAGGTCGTTTGCTAAATGATTGGGAGTGACGTCATGAAGATACTGGGTTTTATTCCTTTAGAGACTCTGAGATGCATAGAAGCTCATGATCGATTAGCAATGTCTGTCATAGACTTGGTAAGGGACAATGCGCGGTCAGTGAATGTGGTCTGTTGTGGGCGAGTTAGGACAAGGTGACTTGAATGTCAGATTCTAATCACCTTTTCTTGTCTCTAAAGGCCCCTAACTACAAAACACAATTCTTCCCATTCCACAGTGAATTGGGTTTTTCTTTTCATTTTAAGAATATTAACAGCAGTTTTACGGAAAGCCTGCACCTTTCAGAGCGTGATAGTCACATGTAGATAATTTCTCCAGCTGAGACATGTCCTCAGCACCTCTGCCCTTGGTGTGCAGGCAGCACCCCTCCCGCGGCGTCCTCACTCATGAGGTGTCCTCTAGAAGTTTAGACCCGATGAATAGTCTGTGCTGATGTGAGAAGACAGAAGGCACCGTAACTTCTGTTATGATTTTCCTGTCTAAGGCAGAACTTGCTGAGTGTGGGTTAATAAGTCCGGCCTGATCCTGTGGCAGAGCCAAAGGAGAGACAAAGGCAGAACTAACTGGCTTCGGATTTCCTAGCGTACACCGGAGGGGGTTGTGCAACTGTACCTGACATCTGCCAGGTCCTGCACCCAAGAGGGGGGTGCCTGGATCCAATGCGCACAGTCTCTCCCCCCCCCCCGCCTCTTCCCCCCCCCAAGAGGGGCTCACTGGTTTCCATGGAGGAGCTCACTGGTTTCTATGGAGGCGCTCACTGGTGCAGGGGCAACCCCACGACTCCAGAAGCTTCAGAGCATCCGAAAAGCACAGCTAGAACACTGTCCTGAGAGCAGGACTCTGAACTCGGTTCTCAAGCCTCAGCCACCATCTGGGTCTTATTTCCCTTTTCTCACAGATGTGTGAGAACCCGCTCTAACACAGTCCCCTCCTGCCCCACCCTTTGTGTGCGTTCTAAGACAGGATGGTACTGAGACCCTCTGGATCTGAGAAACTCCAGCTGTAGAAGGGTGTTCCTAAATGCCCAGGGTTCAGAACCTGCACAGGAACCGGCAAGCCTCGTGTGCCTGGGATGGGAGAGAGGGGATCTCAGGTTCCCACCTCTCCAAAGATCTCCAGTGGACCCAACTACAAGGTAACTAACTCAAAAGCGAAAAGTTATCCGCAAGTTTTCCCACCCTGAGCTGAACTCTGGACAGCTCCACCCAGGACCTTTCCTCCCATCCCTCCACAGCCATCCCCCTGCCCTGGCACGCCCTCCCTCAGGCAGGACCTGCCCAGGGAAAGAGAGAGGCTGGAGTTCACTTAGAGCCCCAGAGGCACCGGAAAGGAGCTGAAGCCAGTGGGACGGGGAACTACCAGAGAGCAATGGAGTCCTCTAGGGCTTCCTGGGAATCCTTCCACGTGCTATCATCCACAAGGGTAAGGGAAAACTGTGGACCAATAACTGCTTTAAAAAAACAAAAACAAAAACAAAAGTAAAAACAAAACTTAGTCTTCTCCTAACAGTGTGGCGGGGAGGAAGCGGGTTGGTAATTAAACTGTGGAGATGAAAAGTGTTTGTTTCTCTAAGGGAAATCCTCACCCTGCCATCTGGCCCTCCAGCCAAAGAGCAGACCACACATTATCTGGCCAGAGTGAAGTCTGCACTAAGGGCACAGGATGGAGCCCATGTCTCCAGTCGGGGTGGGGAGCCCCGGCTACTTCCTCCTAGAGTTAAGTTTCTGAACTCAGAAGCTTCTGCCTCCAACTCTAAGAACCTTGCACTCTCTTTTCTAATGGCTTTCTTTACATGGAATCTATCATTTCGTCCTTTCTATTATCCTAGGAGACAGGTCTTTATAGTGACTTCACTTTTAGATAAGAAAACGGGGGCACAGGGAGGTTAAAGGACTCATCAGAGGGTTTATCATTGGTAAGGCTCGCTGGAGCTTGGGTTTCGGAGCCCAGCCATCTCAGTCCTAGATGCTGCTCCTCCTAACCACTGTGTCCTCCCCGGCTCAGCACCACATCAGGACCAGAGCACCCGCCGCCAACGGGCTTCCTCTTCCAATGCTTGGCGCGTGGATTTTAAGTAATATCTGAACACAAGATTCCAGTTTGACAAGATAATTTGGATAGGTCCCTGGGGTTAGTTATAATGAGATCTGACTAGTTACATTCCACAGGAATGATCTAGAGTGAAGGTCCAGGGAAAAAATGAGGTAATATAAGCTAAATTATTATTTTCACTTTCTTTCTCTCATAAGATGCACTTTTTTTTCTTTTCTTTTCTTTTCTTTTCTTTTCTTTTCTTTCTTTCTTTTTTTTTTTTTTTTTTTTTTTTGGTTTTTCGAGATAGGGTTTCTCTGTGTACTCCTGGCTGTCCTGGAACTCACTCTGTAGACCAGGCTGGCCTCGAACTCAGAAATCCACCTGCCTCTGCCTCCCAAGTACTGGGATTAAAGGTGTGAGCCACCACTGCCTGGCATAAGATGCATTCTTGATACAATTTTACCAAGCCTGTTGTTTTCAGTTACTGTAACAACTGCAAGAGACATTTTTTATTTTAGATTTCCCACTTTTTTACCTCTCCCCAGATTTCTCTTCAATTACTAATTCTGTTTTTCACAGTTGAGTTTGAAGTTCCCCATTTGACTAAGTCCCTCTCGTATCAATGTCCCTAGTACCTATCCAGTCACCAATCTGGAGTATATCCTTCTAGAACTTTTTTTTTGGGGGGGGTTGGTTTTTCAAGACAGGGTCTCTCTGTGTAGCCCTGGCTGACCTGAAACTCATTCTGTAGACCAGGTTGGCCTCGAACTCAGAAATCCTCCTGCCTCTGCCTCCCAAGTGCTGGGATTAAATGCATGCACCACCACTGCCCGGCTCCTTCTAGAACTTTTAAAAACAGTTATATATCAGTGGGTGAAACCCTTTAGCAGGCACCAGGCCAAGCCTGACAACCTGAGCTAGAACCCCGGAATCCCTAGGAGACAAGGAGAGAGCTGAGTTCCATGTATTGTCCTCTGACACACACATGCATACACCTGCACGTACACATGCACAGCTACCTCTCATGTAGACTTACTGTTCTACTCTATTGACCAACCAATATAGCAGAATCATCCAGACCCAGGTTCAGTTGTAGACCTTGTCTCAAAATAAACAAGATGAAGAGGTACAGAGGAAGACACTCAATGTTAGTCTCTGGCCTGCACATACATGTACATTCATATACATACATATACACACAGATATATACATACACACATACATATACACATACACATACATATATGTACACACATACATATATACATATACATACACATATACAGAAATTCATACACAAATATAAACACACAGAACATTTTCCACAAATAGAAAAATGGACAGCTTTTTGCCTACAAAGCAAAGGTCTTAGAATAAAAAGGACTGCAGTCCTGGAGCCTGCAGCACAGAAACGGCTCAGTGGGTAACAGCGCATGCCGTACAAGCACTGGGGACCTGAGTTTGGATCCAAGAATTCATGGAAAAGGTTGAGTATAGCAGCCCGAGCTGCAAGCCCAGAGCCTGGGGCAGGGTGGGGGTGGGGAGCAGAGATGAGCTGCCACCCCAGGTCTTCCTGTAGCCTCTGCACACTGAACACACGTGTGTGCATCTGCATATCACACATATGCACAGCACCTTCACAGAGGCACACTCACATACACATTACAGAAAGGAACCCTTCTAATTCTAAAAATGCAAGGATCCACGCGAGTCTCCATAAATAATATTATAAGAGAGAGCGAGCGCACATCACTACAGGGGCTGAATATTAATGGTTCGGGGATTATAGCTTTGTTCAGCCATCATTAATCAGGCTATTCAAGAGCTGGGAACTGGATGTGACTGCGCAGTGTGTGTGTGTGTGTGTGTGTGTGTGTGTGTGCGCGTGCGCGCGCGCGTGTGCGTGTGCGTGTGCGTGCGTGCGTGCGTGAGTGCGTGCGTGCGAGCGTGCGTGCGTGTGTGTGTGTGTGTGTGTGTGCACACGCGCGAGAGTGCAGGAGAGATGAATAAGGAAGAGAGAGAAAAGCTCTTCCACCCAGCTGAAGCCCTTAGAGCTAATAAGGAGCCTCCAGGCTCTCGGCTGCCTTCCAAGTGGTGCAGGGGAAGATTAAGGGCCTTTCCTGGCTCTGACCAAATATTGACCCGGTCGCACTCGCTGCCAGGGGTCCCTCTCAGGGGCCAACAGCACATGAGCCAGTATTTGCAGAGAAATTACTGCAGCCTCGTGCCTGGCAGGCCGGGTTGTGAAACAGTCACCAATGGAGCCAGGCCTGGGGCCTCCCTGCCCTTCTTTGGTGGGGCTGGGTCATGGGGGGATATGGGAAATGGAAGGCGGACTAAAGGGGCACGTGCGCGTGCTTGCCAGCCTCCTGCTTAACTTAAGGGGATCTCCAAGCAGACCCTTTATAACGGAGCAAACTCGGGCATGAGTCCATAGCCTGATCAGCTCCCTGTGGGGAGGTCCCTCTCCTGCTCATGGAATGGTGAGTTATAAGCTTTTATGGATGAAGCAAGGCCCTGCCTCTCCACCTTGACATCTGAAACGCTCTTGAAGCTGTCTCTGGAATCTGACTTGGCTTTTGGAGGGGCTCTGGGACAGTTGTTCCAAGTTGATGGATGCCAGAGACAGAACGTAGCCATCAAGGTCACCTGCTGAGTCATCTTGTCGGGCCAGCGACCCCAGTGACCGAGAAAGCCATGCCGTGAGAGGATGCCACAGAGAGGAAAAGGGACACCTTAGGAACTCATCTTACTCAAGTAGCCACTACACTGCACTGTGGGATAATGGCAACGAGAAGAATCCATACGCATGCAGAATGGAAGGGGGAAATCAGTGTCTTCTTTAAAAAAACAAAAAACAAAAACAGGGTTTCTAGTAGCCCAGGCTACCCTCTATGTAGCTGAGGATGGCCTGGAACTCCTTATCCTCCTGCCTCTACCCGACAAGTGCTGGGATCATAAAAACATGTTACCATGTCCGGCTTAAAAGTACCTTTGAGGCCAGAGAGATGGCTCATCAGGTAAAGGTGCTTGCTGCCAAGCCCGACGACTTGAGTTCGATCCCTGGGAAGCCACGTAGTGGACAGAGAAAACTAACTCTCTCAAGATGTCCTCCATCACATGCCTCACCACAAATAAACAAATATCTTTGACCTGAAAGTAACTGAGCCTGTAGGTGTGGAACTTGTATGCTTAGGGACAGAGGACAACCCACTCGGACAAGCCTGGCCACAAGTGGAGTCGGTCTAGCACATCGAAGCTGCTCCGTGCTGTGTCCCTTCAAGGTGATAGGAGAGAGTGAGTCCTCGGGCAGGGATGGGGGTGGGGGGCAGCATTCCTTTCTTGTGTGATTCTATAACTTGGGAGGGGGAGGGAAGGGGGGAACCAGAATAGAAATTCTGATTTGGGAGTTTCCCCAGGCTTCTAGACTCCTTCCAGCTGATCAATGCGTCCTTTCAGGGTCCAGACTCTACCCAAGTGCATTATCATTTCCTGTCCCCACACACTGTACCCATTGATGGGGTGCGGGCAAAGCCCACCAATTTATCCTGGAAGGACCTAGGGAGCCCAGGCAGGGCGGAGAGGGGAAGAGGCAGCAGGCAGGAGCCAGGAGTGCTCCTGTGCCCACACGCAGGGACAAATTCAACCCCATGCTGTTGACCCAGAAGGAGCCATAATCTGGGAAACGGGCTTTTTAAAAAGGCTTGTCTCATAGTAAACGCATCATGAGATCAAAGCAGGTATTGATGCACAAACACGCAGGCCTGCATCTCCCTCTCCAAGACGGCTCACTGCTAAGGGGTTGAAGGGGAGGACTGGCTTCTGGTTGTGAGGGCTAGGGAGGACCGACCGTCTCTCCTTTGTGCTTTTGAGGCTCTCAATCACGATGCTCACATTCTGAGAAGGATCTCCGCTATCTCGGCTCTCCCTTCCAGATAGAAGGGTGCTGCCCCTTCACAACAAGAGTCCAGTCCTTGCTTCTGGTGTGCGAGGGTGCCGGGGCTCATGTCTACACTCCACGACCTTCTCTACCTCTGGGCGTTCTGATTGGGCCAAGGAAGGTATCTGACCAAAGTCTTCCTAGGGATTTACCAACTTTGGAAGAGAGAGATAATGTGTCTACGATGTTGGGGGCCACAGATATATAAAAGTCAAGAGCTACAACAGCTCATTTCCTCAGTGTGTGAATTAACAAGGGCCAAGGAGCCGGGCGTGGTGGCGCACGCCTGTAATCCCAGCACTTGGGAGGCAGAGGCAGGCGGATTTCTGAGTTCGAGGCCAGCCTGGTCTACAGAGTGAGTTCCAGGACAGCCAAGACTACACAGAGAAACCCTGTCTCAAAAAAACAAAAACAAAACCAAAAAAACCAACAAAACAAAACAAAACAAAAAACCACCACCAACAACAACAAAAACAAAACAAAACAAAACAAAAAACCAAAAAAACCAAGGGCCAAGGACAGTCCTGGGGAGAAGCAGACTAGACAGGGACAGCTGAGCCTAGCGTGGGCTTTCCGGAAGCCCCACCGCCCCAGTGTGGGTCTCACCATCTGGTCAACGGCATGAACTTGTCAAATATTATTGCCTAAGCCCAGTGTGAGCATAAAATACTCAATTGTCACCAAAAGACCCTGAAACGAATCTGCCAGCATCAAAGAGGTGCGTTTAATGGTCCAGTGTGGCTACATTCTACCGTCTTGCTGAAGAGACATGTCTGCGTGAGTTAGGGACACACATTTACCATCCACATGTACGAACTGGGTGGCAAGCTCCTTGTTTGGGTAGACGGGCAGACTGGCTGGTATGCCCAGCATGTAGTTCCATAAATTGCTTATTTAGTTTTGGTCTTCTCTGTGTGTTTGCTTTTCTTTACCAGCAATGATGTGGTGGCTTGTGTCTCATCGTGGATGTTTATAGATATGTCTGCTCCGGCATACGGCACCCACAACTGCCTTCTTGCCTCCCCATGGATTCCACGCCAAGGCCAAGGGAGGGTGACAGAGCAGGACTGTGAGGGGCCCTTGTGGAGAGCCACAACACCTCAAGACTCTGCACGCAGCAGTCACGCCAGGGACAAGCCCAGCTGCGCTGCAGGGATCTGTCCCTCTGTGCCAGACTGGCCCTCGGCTCTGTCCAGGGCCTCCCAGTGGGATGCGGACATGAACGAGGAGTCCATTGGAGACTCAAGCCGTCAGAGGCTCTCACTAACTCACCTGCAGGTCAAAGAACTTGCTGTACCTCCGGTAGATAGTCTGCGAGGTGGAGTCAGACCAGGTCACGTTGATAATGTACACCTGTGGGAGAAGAGGAGGAGCAGGTGAGTGGGTGAGCAGGGTGGGCTCCAGACACTTTAATATTACTATAGGAGTGTCACAGCCAAGGCCATTTCCCCCTCATTTGTCACGAGGACCTGGCTCACTGTCAGGAAACACGTGGACTCTACAATGAATGTCAATACACACACACACACACACACACACACACACACCCCTCTGAAGAAGCATTCACTGAAACAATAATGAAGATTTAAAACAAAAGGGGTTAAATGTCATTTGTGGATAATAAACATAAAATGTTATCACATTTTATTTTAAACAGCTGGTTTCTACTTCTCATACTTCAGAGTGAATGAGATTCTATGAAGGCTCTCCTCCAAAATTGCAGGTCCACGAGCCCTCATGCTTTAAAATTCCACATGGGCAGACCTGGGCAGACCAGAGATCTGTGGCTCAACTCAGCCTCCCAACAACCAGGCTTACTACCCTTCAGAGAGCATGCGCACGGGGAGTTGTAACCCCAACCCAGGACGCCGGCAGATCTGGTGTAAGAAGCAACTTCACAGGAGAGATGGTGTGCACGCGTGGCAGATCTACAAGCTTTTCCTTGGGTGTCTTACAAGGCAAGCGCACCAAATCTAGGTTGTCCCCTGGTGAACTACACAGAGTACAGCTCAGGCCACCATGGAAGGCCACCCTAGTTCAGGAGGTCTCTGAGAAAGCAGAGAAAGCTCCTTGTCCACACATTGTATCTTGTTCCAGTTCTACCCCTCTGCAAGAAGTCTAACCTACTGAAGACTTCTTCACACACATACCCACAGCCATGGGGCTATCCTGCTGACCTCCCCTGACACAGACGGGACACAAAGGCTGACCTCCAGGGAGACAAAAGTCTCCCTAGCAAAGGTCCCCATATCTGCAAGTCCAACAGAAATACTCCGGCGCTGTAGGAATTCAGGTTCCAAGCCTGCTGGTGAATGCTTCTGACACCATAGGTCTGTGGAATTCTTACAGTGAAAACCTCATAGTCAGAGAAGCCAGGGCCTGGGCTACATGGAGGAGAAACTTCAGCAAAGAGACTCCTTTAGGTGGAAAGACGGGTACAGCTCCCCAGCTGGAGAGAGCAGAGCGAGCCCACAAACGCGCGGAGGAGGCCTGTTCCTTGACGGATCACGGTTCCTCTTCCCCTCCCAGGCTAAGTCACAGAGGCAGTGTGGTGGTTCTAAGGAGAATGGCCCCCATTGTCTCATACGTTTGAATGCTCTGGTCCCCAGTCGGCAGAACTGTTTGGGAAGGAGTAGGTGGTGTGAGCTTGTTGGAGGATGTGTGTGACACGCATGCACACACACACACACACACACACACACACACACACCATTCCCAGTGTCTCGCGTTCTGCCTTGTGGTTGTAGACCAAGACGTGATCTCTCAGCAGCTGCTCTGGCTACCACATGTCTTGGTTTCGCCATGGTAGACCCTAACTCTCTGGAACTGTATGACTAATTAAAGGTTGTTGTTTATAAGGCGCCTTGGTCACGGTGGCTTATCACAGCAATAGAAAAGTAACTAAGACAGTTAGCTTCAGCAATACTCTGAAAAACAAACAAGGAGAAGGCCCTAAAGCCAGGAAATTATGGAGGATATTATTAATTATTATAAATTATTAATGAGTAGAGGTCCTGATAAGGAAAGCAACATTATGTTAAAGGCCAGCCCTGACCATATGAGCTCAGAATAAACTACTGGCTTTACTGTACTAAATATGAGTTGAATATATAGCTTAGTGGCAGCACATATGCCCAGCATGTTTAAGCTCTAGTCTCAGCAGTGAAAATAATAAGAATCGAGCCGGGCGTGGTGGCGCACGCCTGTAATCCCAGCACTTGGGAGGCAGAGAAAGGCGGATTTCTGAGTTCGAGGCCAGCCTGGTCTACAGAGTGAGTTCCAGGACAGCCAGGGCTACACAGAGAAACCCTGTCTCGAAAAACCAAAAAAAAAAAAAAAGAATCTTTTTAAAGAAAGGCATGGTGGTAAGTACCTATAATTCCAATATTTGGGAGGTGGAGACAGAATCAAGAGTTCAAGGTCGCCCTCAACTATAAAGTGAATTCAAAAGAAGCTTCAGCTCCTTGAGATCCTGCGTGAGAAAACAGTGAACATAAATAAATCTATGGACAGGTATACAGGCAGATAGGTGTGCATGTGTGTGCATTGCCATATGCCTTATGCAAACATCTACCTCATACAATAAATCACGTCATTTGGATAGTTAAATGATAGCGTGTGTTTAGATAACTAAGTTACTATATGCTGCTATGATATAAAGTATTTAGATGTATCAGCTCATTTTATCTTCTCTGTGATTATCCCCATATGCTGCAGGAGGAAGGAGAGGCCCAGAGACGCTAAGTAAAGTCATGAAGCTAATAAAATACACAGTAGAAGACAGGACCCAAACCCGAGTCTTTCCCCATGTCTTCCACATACTGGGTAGTTAGTTTTCTACCATTGCCTGAGGTAGGATACATTATAAACACTAAAAGCTGATTTGGTTCTCGGGGCTGGAAAGCCCAGGAGCATGGTGGGTGCTGGAGGCTGTGGAGAGTCGCCCTGGCCTCAAGAGAGAAGGGTGAGTTCAAGAGACAGAAAGAGGAAAGGGCCAGTCCCATGACAAGCACATCAACCCATTCAGGAAGGCTGTGCCCTACCTAAAGTCCTCCTCCCCCTCCTATTGTTATAATGTATTTAAATTTTAATTTTAGAGAGAATACTCCATCAGCAGCCACAGACTTTGTTCTCTATATGTACATTTAGGCCTGTAGATATTTAAAACAAATGACTTGATGGGAACTAAACATTTTTTAAATTAAAGCTTCATTCAGATAACAGAGAAGTCTGGATGCATCTGGGCAGGGAAAGGCCTAGGGCTGTGGCTCCCAACCTGTGGGGTCTAACAACCCTTTCACAGGGGATTCCTAAGACCATTGGAAAACACAGATATATACATTACCATTCATAACAGGAACAAAGTCACAGTTATGAAGTAGAAACGAAAATAACGTACGGTTGGGGGTTACTGCAACATGAGGAGCGGCATTAAAGGGTCACAGCGTTAGGAAGGCTGAGAACACCTGGCCTAGAGGACCGAGGAAGAGCCAAAGCCACCCTGAGAGTCCACGAACAGCCAGAGACAGACTCGGGGATCAAATAGAGACCAGGGTTTAGACAGGCAGCAAAAGCCGGCCACCCCTCCGCCGCAGCTGCTCCCTTGGAAGAGATGCTGGGTCTTAACCACCCCACCACGCCCGTCCCCTTCCACATGAATGTTCCCTTGCAGCAGGCTGCTCCACAGGGAGCAGATGTGTACAGGCACCAGGTGCTGCCTGGTGCCCCCAGGCAGCCAAGCCCACTAGGAGAGAAAAGGAACAGGGTGAATTTGCCTGCAGGTCATTAAACTGGACCGTTCTCCTGGGCCGGTGAAGCGGGGTGCTGAGGGAGGACTTAACTGGGGCTTAACACCCATGCTCCTTCCTATGTGGTAATTACAGGCTTCCCTTTCACCTCCCAGGGAGGATAAATCACAGGCTCCCGGCCTGGCTGCTGGAAAGACAGGCAGTCCTGGTAGTCAGGAGACTGCCGGTTGGGAGATACAGGGAGGCCGGCTAGTTGTGACAGGGCACATGGCAAGAGGTCGCTTTTTCGGCAGGGGTGGAATCTAGGGCTCAAGGCAGTGACTTGTCACGTGGCGGATGGGCAAGTGAGGAGGGAGTTCTGGAGCCCGCCCCAGCCGGGTCTCACTCGCAGCCCCCCCTTCGCTGGCTGTGAGACCTCTCACACTCCCATCTTTCCCCAAACTTCTGGGGCACGCCGTAGGTCCGGGAGCCTTGGAAGCAGACAGTTCCTCCTGTAGATAAGACCAGAGATCTGAAGACGGACTCCAGACTCTAGCGTGACAGGGCGCTTGCTCTGTTTGCTTCCTAACCTTAGACAGCCTTGATTATCACTCCAGATGAGCGACTGGTACACAGAATTTCAGCCTCGCCCCAGCACGCTCCAATCCCTCACCCCGACACCAGAGCGCCTCACAGACCCTCTGGCTCGCCCTGCTTTAGAGATAGAGTGTGGAGAAAGAACAGGTGTCTGAGGTGGAGAGGGCAGAGGTCACTGGAGAAAGCCAGCTCTGTTTACCCCTAGAGATAAACCCCCCTCTGGTTTCAGGAGCTGCCAGATAACATTACCCGGCAGCTGGGCTTCAATTACACACCCCGATTCCAAGCACGGCTGCCTGGGCTAATGTTTCCTGTGTGGAGTTTCCCTTTCTTCTGGATTCTAAAAATGCACGGATTCCATTTCGAGGTCTCTATAGTCACTTCGGGCAGATGGTAGGCAAAACGAGGAGACCCCCCTTAGAGACCAGTAGCCACGCCCAGCTTCCTGTGGGCTAGCCAGACTATCGTATTTCTCCGGAGCACGTCTAAAGGGTGAGGTCTCTCAACAGGGCCACCACATATGGACAATGAGCACGGCACCTCATCGGGCGATCTCCCGTTCCGAGGTCATGCTATCTGCTGACTACACACGGCCTGACCATATCTGAGTTCTCTGACCTTGTCTGCCCGGTGGGTTCTGCTGCCCTCTAGGAAACAAGCTCTTCCGAACTTGAATGTGGGTCAGTAAACTTGCATGACCTGGATGTAAATCACTTGCAGGTCAGCTCCAGAGAACCAAGAAAGAAGCCCAGTTTCTGGAGGGGCATCCAGGATGGGATCTGGGACGGGCCCCATGAATGATTTGCAAAGATGAGGAGGCCCAGTCATGCCTAGAAGGCCTCAGACCAGCTTGGGTTTCGTCAGAAACACTAATAATGCCCGTTGCCGCCTTTGCCACAGAAACAAGGACAAGAGGAGAGGAGCTGGAACTGTAGAGGCGACTGTGCCCCCCTGTGTGGTACACACGGTGGCTGCAGTTTACTGAGGAAGGCCTTATTTTCCCTGGCCCCCTGCCCTGCCGACCTGGCCCCAGGCCAAGTGGGAATTCCACTGCAACGCTCCCCAACTGGCTCACACGAGGCTCTGGCATCAGGTGGCTAGGGCCAGGGCCGTCGCGCAGGGCCGGGCAAGCTGTGGTCACTGCCTGATGGTTGCCCAGTCAAGGGGACAAGTAGAGAGGAAATCTAATCCACGTTATAGTCTACAAACTACATGTCCCACCTTGAGGCTGTAACCATACAGCATAGGGGTACGTTGCTCCTGGAGCGGGTTACGGGGGGGGGGGGGTCACAGAATCATACCATTCTGGGTTAATTGGGTTCAAAATTATGGCCCTAGAAACCAGAACGAACACAATCCAGAAACCAATAAAAGGGGCCATGGCATTGCACCGGCTTCTTGTTGAGGAGGGGCCCATGCTAAGTCTTCCCCAGGAAGTTGATGCCCATCTAAGATAACATTAAGCCCTAAATGCCCCATATTCGTAGATCTGCCTTGGAGGCCTGGGAGAGAGAGCGACCTGCAATCCTCAAGTCCATCCAGGCTGCTCCTCTAAATTCAAACCACCCTTGGGCAGAGAGCTTTGGGGGTCCTATTCCCAGCGCAAGTGGCTATGCTAAAACCAGCGTTGATATCATCTTCCAGATGACTCTCAAGGTGTCAGAGATAGTCTCGGTATTTAAAAAATCCCTATTCACATCCACCAACTGTTCTAGAGAAGGAGCCTTCAAGAGTGCCACCATCGGCCCTGGGTTCTGCCCGTGTCCTGGAGTGCTCACAGCTTGTGACCCGCCATCAGCAGGCTGTTACATCCACCCTTGTTTGCTAATTGCTGGCACAGCACCACCCGAGAGCTTGGCACATGTTGCACCAGTCTGTTTAACATGGGTGTTAACCCCATCCCCTCCCTAGTCTCCCCATTAGCAGAAGCTGTCTCACCTCTCCTGGCCTCCAGTGTCCTAAGTCCTGAGATAGCAACTGGTTCATTCTATGAAAATAGCAGGTGTATACACGACAAGGTGTAGCTAGAGACATACTGGAGGGAGTTCTCCAGCCTCAGACCCAAACTCTTACTGGGGAAGAGAGCGAATACAAATCCTTATGAGTCAGTACAAGGGTGTTTGCCAACCCTAAACCTTGCCAGTAATGGCCTATGTCCCTTGGCTCCATTTTCTTTGAGGAGGGGGGAGCTGGACGGGTTGAGAATAGGGGTCTATTAACATGGCTTCAAACTCACAATAGCCAAAGACAACCTTGAACTACTGATCCTCTTGCCTTTACTGCCTACTTGCTAAGACTGCTAGCACGCCTTGCTATATACTCAGTCCATATGATGCTGGAGATCAAACTCGGGGCTTTGTGCACACTCCATAATAAATACACTATCAAGTGAGCCATCCTCCTGGCTAACGTCTTCAGCTTAGCCTGAAAACATTGAGTCCCCTCAGAGGCAGCCCTGGTAAAATCCCAACGTTGCCTCTAGCTGGGTATCTGTAGGTGACAGGAAAGATTTGGGGAAGAGCACCACAGGTAATTTAGAGGGAGTCCTCTATCTAACATGCACATCTACGGGGTGACCGCAGCGTGAGAGACCAACCTATAACCTCTTTCCAGCCCTTAGACCAGGACATCAGGTATCACAGCGATTCCTGCAGAAGCCACCCCAGAAAGGCTGGAGAGCCAGAGCCACATCCACCTACTACTTCAAAGCCCAGGAGTACCACCCATTCCTGGGAAAAAGAGAACTTTTTATCCATTCATTATTACTTTGGCAGGGCTGGGATTTGAACCCAGGGCCTTGTGCATGCTATACAATTTCCACCACTGGGCTACATCTCCAGCCCTGAAAAAAAAAATACTCATAAAATCCTATATATTCCAGCACTCTGGGAGGCAGAGGCAGGCGGATTTCTGAGTTCGAGGCCAGCCTGGTCTACAGAGTGAGTTCCAGGACTGCCAGGGCTATACAGAGAAAACCATGTCTCAAAACAAACAAACAAAAAAAAGTCCTATATATTTACTTTAAATTTTTCTCACACAAGAATATTTATTGTATTTTGAGCACAATCTCTCCTCCATGTCTCCATATCCTTCTGTTAGTCCTCCTAGGCAGTTTTCCTTCTATTTTCAAGTCATATGCACTCAAGAAAGAGAAAGAAAGAAAGAGGGGATTTTATATATAAATATAATAATCTTATGTTCTAGGAAAGAAGAAGAGCACAACACAACTTCACTGCAGTGGACCAGGAACTGTGCCTACTGCTGAGAGGGTGCCACACTGTGAGGCCAGAGGTCTTTCTTTGTTTCCGTGTTTTCTGGAAAGGAAATACACAGAGAAGCTAGGTGCTCGCAGGATCCACAAATGCTGAGGAACCTGAAAGGAAGGATTCACCATCAAAGCTCTGTCCTTCAGCTCTCCAGAGCTGGAGAGACTGAAGACGTCACTAGGCAAACCTTGCTCTTATCTGAGCAAACAAACGGCCTCCCTGGGACTAAGGAGAACAGCAGCCACTCCTGTTTGCCGAGCGCTCACTGAGCTCCAGACACGGCTAGAGCCTCCGTTCTGATTATCTCTCTTTTCGTTCTAATTATCTCTCTTTTGGACATCCTCCAAAGACAGTGCTAACACCTCCAGCTCACAAAGAGGAGGAGGGAGTCGCAGGTGTGACCTGCTGAGGCCGGACACACAGCCAGAGATGAGCTTAAACAAGCCAGGCCCTCTAGACTCTAGCACGTTCTCTTTCTCAGGTTTAACTGCATGTTTAAATCGGTTGGTTGGTTGGTTGGTTGGTTGGTTGGTTGGTTGGTTGGTTGGTTGGTTGGTTGGTGTGGGGCACGGGGTATAGCTTTGCACACACCAAAGCTTGCACGCCGTGGTGCATGTGCACAGGGCTGAGGACACCTGAGCCAGTCAGTCCTCTCCTCCAGCCTGTGGGATCCCAGGTTGGACCAAGGCCACCAGACCAGGAAGCAAGCCCCTTCCCCTACTGGGCCTTCTTGCCCGCTCCCCCTCCCCCTTTTATTATTGTTCAGTCACTACCGTTTTAATTTTTTATTGTGTATATTCATTTATACATGGTATTACGTTTCATAAGGACATCTGCAAATCAGTATGTATCCTAAATTGTGTATACACCCCTGAATCCTGTACCCTTCCTTCTTCACCCCTACACCTCGACCATCCTTACCTTTTTCACTTCTGTCTCTCTCTCTCACATACACACACACACACACACACACACACACACACACACACACACGATTTCCATATCTATATGAAATCTAAGGGCCACAAATGAGCATAAACATGAAATTTAAGTCTTTATGGGGCTGTTTTCTTTTACTTTCTTCAGACTACATTAACTCTGCTCTTCTTCCTAGTCGAAAACACCCCACTGTGCACAGAAGCCATGTTTTCTTTATGCATTCCCGTATTGTTGGGCCCCTAGGATGGTTCTATAACTTAGCTACTGTGAACAGAGCTGCAGTGAGTATGTCTACATATCTCTGTGATATGTTGACTCGGAGTCCTACAGGTAAATATACCCTGTCCTCCTTAAATAACACCAGCTTGCAGGGACTCTGCCACAAGGATTGACGGACCCTGCAGTCCAACCTGTGGCTCAGCCTGCTGGTTTTTCTTTGAGTAGGTAATCAGTCAGGACTAAGGCTGCCCATGTCACTGGTGACTAGGGAGCCCTGCGTTGGGACCTCTGTGCAGCTCTGTGAAAAGTGAATACTTCCCCTGAGCCACCCATTGTGTGTGTGTGTGTGTCTGTGTCTGTGTGTGTGTGTGTGTGTGTGTGTGTGCAATAACTCCTCCTTTACCGTGAAGATCATGGAAATCCTGTGAAGACTTCTTTTCCCATGCTTTGATACAAACTGCCTGACATGGTCTTTTGTATTCTAAGAATTTTATTCTTTCTCTAGAGCATCCTAAGGGCAGGCAAACGCACAGGGCCTGGATGGAATCCACTCTGGGTTTCCAGATTTCCGGGCATGAGTCCCACTGGGACGTTCTCCAGAGCAGCGGAGAGAATGTGTTAGCCTTTTTCTTCTTCCAACCAAACCAGCCTGTCAGAGAAAAGGAGCAGAGTCACTCTTGACCAGCAGGTGCCCCGACGGAGAGCCCAGAAGCCGCAGTGGACGTCTTAGGGGATGCTTAGGCAGAGGGGATGGCTAACACTGGGAGGACAAGGCTCACTTTATGATGCATCTGAGGTGAAAAACTTTATTTGATGACCTTTTGACACAGTGAAGTGACCATCACCAACAAAGATCATACATGAGATCTGTGTAACCTAGTTATAAAACACACAGGAAAACACACATTCATGCACATACACCTCACATACACACATGTGCGCTCATTTGAGTGCACTCACACACACACATGCACACAAACACATATGAGTACATGCTCGCACATGCACACATGAACACACACACAAGCACGTGGACAGGTACACAGATGCACACACACTTGAGAGCACGTGCACACACACTCTAACACACATGTGCACACGTGCACACACACTTGAGGGAGCATACACACACACACACACACACACACACACACACTAACACACGAATCTTATGTAAAACTGAATTTTTGTGTCAGGCCACATTCGCAGCCATCATGTCAGACATGTCTGCTAGACGCACTTTGACACTGAGGAGCCGAAGCTCCGGAAACATCAAAAGCGTTCTGTGCAGGGGTTCCGGTGGGCTTGGCCACCACTCAGCAGCGCTAGCGGAGTTAGGAAGGGAACTTCTGGCTCCACACGCTCCCCAATCGACGCCCAGCCCTGGCCCAGTGCCCTCAACACACACATCCTGCCAGGGAGCCTGTGCCTTTGTCATACCTCAGAGCCAGGCAAAGGTTAACGAGCACAGCTTGGTTCCGCTTCCTGTGCGGCCGCGCAGTGGCCGGCCGGGGAAGGCCAGAAGTCAGCTGCGCCTTTACACACAGCCTTCAGGGACGTGACCTCTCCACTTCCTCCGCAGCTGACACACTCACACCTTCTTCTCTGCTGTGTGAGCAAACCTTCACGGGTGATACAGGCAAGTAGCTGTCACTACTAGGAGACCAGTGCCTGGTACCGCCTAGCATTAGGGTGATCCCTATCCTTAGTCTACAAGTTCTTGCACGCAGCAACTGGACCTCTGGAGTGAGGGTGGGGGGAGAGGAGGAGGAGGAAGAGGAAGAGGAGGAGGAGGGAAAGGGAAAGAGAGAGTTGGTATACATGTGCAAAAATATTCTCTGCTGCCAAAAATAAGGAATACTCAATGTTTACTGACTTTCAAAGTTATAAAAATTATGGCTCATATTCCTGCTGATGGTAAGATGCTCTCTTTGATAGCACGCTGAGAAGAGGAGAACCAAGATCACAAGGTGGTGCCTACATCACGCAGCCACGTTTATTTGCGGTGTACGAGTACAGGGTCCTGTGCTTCCTCGAGAGCTGGTTATCTAGAGAAGAGATCTCGGGAGAGACAGGCACAGTCTCGCTTTCTGCTTCCAACATTTCCCTATTTATTTCCTTTTGCTTGCAGGTGCATGGCTTTCATAATTTGACATGGAATTTGGATCTTGGAAAACACTTGTGCCCCCCCCTTACCCCCACCCCCGGCTCTGCTTCTGGGAGCTGTGCTGACACCAGCCCCTGTTCATTCCTACGGGGCAATGGGGAGTTTCAAGTTCAACTCTGTGATCCTGAAACTGAGGTCTGTAGCCCCGGCTGCACAGAGTCTCCACGGGTCCTTTAGAGCCATGCTGCCTCGGCCTCGCAGGCCAGCGAAGCAAGAGCCTTGGGAGGGGGGAATGGTTTGGGAGTTTCAAAGAGCTCCCAGGTGGGTCTACCTGTTAGGGAGAGTTGGGAATTGGTAAAGCCAACCAAACCTCCAAAGGCCACTGACGGGCTGGGAAGAAAAGAGAGCAGCCAGACAGGCTGGAGAGATGGCTCCGTGGTTAAGAGCACTGACTGCTCTTCTGAAGGTCCTGAGTTCAAATCCCAGCAACCACATGGTGGCTCACAAGCATCCGCCATCTGAAGGTAGCTCCAGTGTACTTACATATAATAAATAAATAAATCTAAAAAAACAAAGGAAACAACAACAAAAGAAAGAAAAAAGAAAAGCAACCAGACATCTCTTTAACTGGAAAGAACCATTGTAGGGGAATGTGTCCTATGGAGTTCAGCTCTGTCTTCTCCATGTCTATGACAGGGAGTCTGCACTCAGACTTCCCGGAGGAGTCTTGCCTACAAGCTTGGGACCCATCGGCTCTTATGAAGAAGGGACAACCGGAACTCTGTATCCGAGCTTCCACTGGCAGCCTGTGCCACCCACCATCCCTGGGCCTCCATCAGTGTTGGAGGGATTAGAACCATTCCTTCCTGGCTCAAAGGAACAGCTGAAAGAATCAGCAGTGCCTGTTGATACGTGTTCCTGGATAGTTAAAGAACTCTCGCAACACGGGGATCAGGCCCGGTTGACTGTCAAGGCAGACAGTACATCAGTGGGAGCTGCAGGAAACCAGGTCTCTGTCCATTGTCAGGAAGAAATTTCCAGTCACCAGGGCCAAGCAAAAATGCAAGTAACTCGAAGTGATGGGATTGCCGGGCTGAGGGGACAAGAGATCCCCAAGATGCAATGCTGCTTGGCGACTCTTTCTCACTCACTAACGTCCAACACCACGAGGCCAGGACCCCTCAGAGTTTTCACTCCAAATCCTCTGGGAAAGCAGCTTCTTAACTAAAAGAAATGTCCTGAGTCCCACAAAGGCCAGGCACTGTGCTGGGCACTGGGAGTCCAGGCAGTGAGCCAGATCTGACTGCTGCTCTGGGCCCAGCAGAAAGCCTGGGACCGTGCTGAGGCCCCGAGACTGAGCACAGTGATATAAGACCACAGGAGAGACTCCGTGCTAGGCTGAAGGTCAGGGAGCAGCTGTCTGGGACAGAGGTGTTTGAACCGAGACCTACGTGAAGAAGACAGAGAACTAGCATGTGGAGAAACAGTGAGTGGGACAATCAGTGGGACCCAATTCAAAACTGGAAAAGAGTAATACCTCCCGCCATATGCAAACCGGCCCAGAGCCTCGAATGGGAGAGACAGAAGGATGGAGTCTTAACAGGGCTCTCTAGTAGCTCAGTGGTAGACGAACTGTATCACATGCAAGGTCCTGAGTTTGATCCCCTTGCTGCAAGGCAGTCTTTGTGACCTCACTGAGTTCAAAGGTATGAGGCCAAAAAAGAAAGAAAGAAGAAAGGAAGGAAGGAAGGAAGGAAGGGAGGGAGGGAGGAAGGAAGGAAGGAAGGAAGGAAGGAAGGAAGGAAGAAAGAAGTGAAAGGAAAACAGGCAAACCGGGATTCAACAAAATCACAATCTTTTATGCTTTGATGAGTGTCAGCAATAAAGAGAACCCTGAGCATGGGAGAAAATCATAACTGTGATGTGTCTGTTAAAGGTCTTGCATCTAGAACGAATGACCTTTGAAACTGTGACGTGTGGCTGGTACCACTGCAGTCAAATGTGTGAGAACTGGCCCACACCTGGAGACCTGCAGTGCACGAGACCTTCACAGTAAGCAAATCTACGAGCCAGAAAGCCCATGACCACTTGCTCAGAGCTGATGGTGGAGCAGGGTGACTGCTTCAGGCGGGGGTGTTCTTGCCTAGAAGATGAAAGGTCCCCAAACTTGACTGTGGTAGTAGCCGCATAATTCTGAGATGCTCTGAGACCATGCTGTATGATATACGGGTTAGTTCTCAATAAAGCAGTTATTCAAAAGTAGAAGAGGAAAAAAACATCATTAAAGAGGGTTGTGTGTGTGTATGTGTGTGCGTATGTGTGCGTGATGCATTTGTATGTGTGTAGGTGTGTGTGATGCATCTGTACATGTGCAGGTGTGTGTGATGCATTTGTCCATGTGCAGGTGTGCTCACTTATCTGAGTGTGTGTGGGGACAGGGGCCACCTTGCAGTGTCTTCCTCCAACATTCCTCACCTTACTGTAGGGGGGACAAGGTCTCTCACTGCACCTCGAGTTTACAGTTTTGATGAGACACTGAGCCCTTGCCTGATCTTCCTGTCTCTCTACCCACGATGCTGGGATTGCAAGCATGTGTCAGCACACCCAGCTTTCTGTCTGGGTGCTGGGGTCTTGAACTCAGGTCCTCATGCATGCATGGCAGGCACTTTGCCCACTGAGCCATCTCCCTCTAAAGGGTTCTTGGCTCCGTTACTACATCCTCTTGGCCTACTTCCTCCTAACTCCAAGCAAGACCCACTGACTCCTAGAAACCTCCGAGCTGGTTCTGTGCTGGTTCTCTCCCTGCCCATCATCTGGTATGATCGGGGATCACGTTGACACCCACCAAGCGTGGAGAAAACCTATGCTAGGTCTCGGCAGTCCTTGTGTGGTGGATCAGCAGCACAGCTCACAGTAGGCAGCACTAGCTCACAGTGGCTGTGACCATCAGAGTAAGGAGAAACCCCGACTGTAGGAAGATGTACCCGCTTTCCCAAACCGGGCAAGGAGAAACCCAGCTGCTTCAGCACCACGGCTGGAAGGAACCAATGCTCTTCACCCTCTTCTCTGCCCAGATCGTCTGCTGGACTCAGCACATCCTGATGTGTGGTATAAAGCACCCGATCCAGCAGGGACACTGGGAAGGCTGCCATGGACACTGCATGATGCTCCACTAGCCTGTCCCCACACCTGACACTTGTACTGAGGGGCAAATGCTTGCCCTTCTTAGAAAACAGTTTCTTCCACTCCATCCCACAGTCCCTTCCCCTGTCCCTTTTTAAAAGCCATTATAGGAGCCCGGAACCACGCTTCCTACCACAGCCCTGGAAACGCTTCCTATCCATTTTCCCACTCCATTCCCAGAACCACTCTCTGCAGACACCCGGCATCCAACCTCCCTGGTTTAACCTATAATGTGGAACAACGATGGGAATGTGGTGCCGGGGTCACTAAGCTGTTCATCAGGTGCATCCAGAAAAGAAGCAATCTAGACCTACTCTGTGCTAGGCTCCGCCCTAGACACTGGTCGGACAAAATCCAATAAAAGATTGTGCAACTCCGGCCCCAGGGCCTCCAGGACGAGGGATAATGATACTCCAGATGGTTAAAGTGCGGGAGGTCATCTTCTCCAACTCTAAGAGAATTCCTGAGACGGGGTAATTTATAAAGAAACAAAGGTGCCAGGCTTGGTCTGTGAGAAATATATATAGAACACAATTGGTTGGGGGCTAGCTGGGACTCGGTGAGAGCCTGTCTCAAAAAATTAAAATAAATCAACAAATAAATGAAGTTTACTTTGGTTCAAGATTCTGGCGCCTGGGAAGCCAAAGAGCACCACAAGCTCTGGGCAGGTACCATGGAGGGGGAGATGAGGGCAACCTCGCAGTACGATAACCAGCTGCCTCGAAATTAAGTCACGCCCACAAAACAGATGCTAATATCTCTCAGTGGCTTCATGGCCTTCAAGGGGCGCCAGGTCTCGAAGCCGCCATAGTGGCACTGATTTTAAAATACGCTTCTACGGGAACAAATCATACTTAAATCACAAACTTAAATGGTTTTCCAGAAGTTTTCACACTGGAGGGGAGGGGAGGGCTATACTGGTAAGGGGACACCCGGGCAAAGAAGGGACGAAGCTGGGGTGGCGAGAAACAGCCTGAGCTGGGTGGCTGGAGCCCAAGGAGGCAAGGGGAAAGCAAGTCCCAGTTCTGAGGATGAGGGAAAGATGGAGGCAAAGAGGGCGTGGCAGTCCACAAAGCCAGGGCCAGGAGCCAGCCAGGGGATATTCTTCGGCAGAACAGGGCAGAGGCTGGGAGTGTTAGAGGAAGCCCTGGTGTGGGTGCTGAGACAGATGTGGTAGGGAACAGAGGGAAGTGAGGGAACCCCAAGCTGGGGCAGACACACTGGCGAAACTGGGCCTGGTGGTGAGAAACCTTGGGAAATAAGACAGAAAGAGGGGAGGGGCGCTAAAACCAGAAGGAGATTCAGGATCGGGATCCCAGAAATGGCTGTGTGAAGGTGAAGGAACTCTACACCAAAGGCTTCTGAAACTCCAGACCACCTGGCACGCTGGAAAGACTCATAGAAGCCCAAGGTGGAAGAGGGTGGGGGAACTCCCTCTGCGCACTGCATGGGAACGGCACCCACTTACTTTGGGACAGCCATGGACCAGGACCTGGGGGCGTTTTATGCAGAGGGCATAGCAGCTTTGAAAACAGAAGGAGCAAAAGGCTAAGAGCCAACGGTTTGGTCAGGTGTGTAGTTCACTCACAGGCACAAGCTCTTAGGAAAATCTCTCCTCTCCCTCCTCCTCCTCTCCTTCTCCACCCCTCCCCCTCTCCCTCCCCCCTCCTTCTCCTCCTCCTCCTCCTCCTCCTCCTCCTCTTCCTTCTCTCTCTCTCTCTCTCTCTCTCTCTCTCTCTCACACACACACACACACACACACACACACACACACTCACACAACTTGTCTTAAAATACAGAGTGACCAGAACAGAATTAGTGCCAGATCTCATCTTTATAGCCCCCAACCCTCATCTCCCCGCCCCTTCCTAACCTGTGCCCATGAGGGACCCTCTTCTCCGTCCCAGCCAACTCCAGAGCGTCATTTGCTCCTAGGTCCCCTTGGGGAAGAGGGCTGCCAAGTTGGCTGGAGGAGAGGCTTGTGTCAGGGCCAGGGCGGTCTGCCAGGCACTACATCTGGTTGGGCCTCCCCTCCTGATCCCAGTTCTTCATCAGACAGCGGCTGGAGGTAAGAGGGCATGTGGCCAGCTCTCTTCCATCAGCGCCTCACCAAGTCACGTCATGCAAGCATTCCCCGGGGGAGGGCGGTCCCCTCCCTCTGACCTCAGCCCGCTCCACTTGGCCAGAGCCCACCCCTCTCGCTCACACCCAGATTCTCGCAGGCAAAGGCATGAGCTATACATGCGAGCCCTCCCGGGCTGCCCTTGAGGTCCCAGAGAAGAAGTCCCTCCTCCCGGCCCTTGCTGTCGATGTGCCAGCGTGCCGTAATGGGCACTGGGGACGAAGCACCCAGCCCAAACACTGAGCTGCTCGGTGCAAGTCTCTCTCCAGCCTCATCACACAGGTCGGGGTAGGCAGAAACGACAGACGGCCTAGCTTCATCTCTTATTCGGTATAGGGACTTGCATGAGGGATCCAATTCCTGAGCCTTCCACGCCTATAAAATGAGAGTAGCGAGAGGTCATGACTTGGACGGTTTTTCGTGCTTTCATTATACTGCGCGAGGGTATGATGTGTGTATCTGTGCGTGAGCAGACACGCCGCAGCACGCAGGCAAAGGTCAGAGGGCAGCACTGTCAGGGTCTGTCCTTCCACCCTTACGTAGGCTCTGGGGAGCGAGCACCTTTATCTGTCGTGACACTTTGATGGCTCTGGAGTGAAGATTAAATGAGAAAAAGCCCAAAAGGCACTCACTGTGTGCCTCGCCCACAAGAAACACAGCGGTGGTGCCTTCACGTTATTTCCTGGGAACTGTCTGCTGTACAGGCAGCCATACTAACGGAGGTGTGTCCTGCACCATCCCAACGGCTATCAGCTGTTTCCCGTACAAGTGGGGGATCTGGACAGACCTTCACCCATACACTGACCTTTATGAGGTCTGGCCTTAAGCTCTGTTCTTACACAGTTGAGAGCAGCCAATCACGGAGCATTTCACAAAACCCTCCTGGTAGCTCCTAGCTGACTCTCTATAGGGGGGCTGCCCCCAAATCACTAAGCTCCCATATCAATACACAGGCCCAGGGATGCTTACCCTTTCCAACAGAAGACACTAAAGGGTTCAAAGCTTGCCCTAGGTCACGTGACTGACACAGACACCTGGGATTATAACCCTAGTGAGACTGGCCTTTTCCACCTTGTGCAAAACCTTACACCGAGTCACCTGCATCTTAGAGAACTGAGGAGACTTGGTAGTATCCGGAGTGAGAGGGAGGTGGGAGCCCCATGGACAGATGTGCTGAGCTGAGGGAAAGAACAGGTGGTAGGTGGGGCCACCCCTCAGTGGGGACAGCCAAGCCAAGCCAGGCACCTTGGGACCCACACCCCAAGTCCCCCCTCCCCCAGAGTACTCCCTCCTCAGGCTGGGCCCTAGCAGCTGGTGGCCACTCCCTTACAGAGCTATTCTGGAAGCCTGCTGCCCCATGGCAAGTGTCCTATATGGCACTCCCTGGTGACTCTTCAAGACCAGCTTCCTCCTCTCACAGAAACCTCCAGAAGATGGAGAAGCGGCCAGTAGGAAGAGATACAGAAATGGAGTTTGTTCTGTCCGTGGCTTTGGGTCTTGGTTTAAAATAAGTAGACAGGGGAGAAAGCAGAGCGAAGGTGTGACTGACAGGAGTCCCCGGGTCCTAATGTCCTCTGCCTTAGAGATTGTCTGTGTCTGGGGAAAGACCTCCTCGAGGAAGGCTATGATCGGGCAGAGCCTCCACTCCAGACAACACATCCCCAGCTCAGAGGCTGAAACAAGTGAAGGAGAGAAAGACACTTGGAGTCGGGGGTTAAGGTTCACACCCAGATCCAGACCCACGAGGTCTGTGACGGCGGTCCTGTGGTAAGCAATCATGGGGCAAGCCTGGGCACAGCCTTGTAGAGAGGACAGCTGTCCACGCATGTCACCCTTGCCTCCGGGCCCCGAGCCACTGCTGTCCTCCATAACAGGAGTGGACTCTCAGCCGAGGGAACCAGGGACCAGATGTTTCATGTGCATGGGCCAATGAGACACAAGAAGTAGGCTCTTTGGAGAAAGGTTTCTACTGCACAGGTCCAGAGGCAGTAAGAAAGTCACAAGTAAGGCGGTCGGTTCATCTCTGGGTGTGTGACCATAGGTTCAGTCTCCGAGTCTCTGTGGTCCTCCCTTCCTCCAGATCCTGTAGGGACCCCCAATATGTCCTCTTCCAGGCCCAGGGGTGCCTCCCGTCCTTCTGCCTCTGGTGGCCAATCTTGTAGCTTCCCCATGCAGCCGCTCATCTGAGCCAATGCGGTAGTGAGGGTGGGACACGGTTGGGGGCTGGGGCTGAAAGCAGTGCTCGCTCACCTGTGCAGATGGACTTAGGCAGCAACAGAGGACAGAGCAGACATGGTCTCCCCCTCACCTTTCTCCACCCTGAACTCCGGTGACAGCACCCCAGAAATGCAAGTTCTAGGGCTGTATCCCCAAGGGCCTGAAAGTCACTCACAGAGCCATGTTTGTTCTAATAAGCAAGTGACCCCGCCCCTGGCCCCTCCCACTTCTGTGTCTTGGGGCAGGGGGAACTGTTGCACTTGTGTGACTTCATGCATCTTCTGGGATTGTTGTTACCCAAGGTGAGAGGGCAGCTGTTGTGTAGTTGAGGGAACAGGGATTGTTATTTGATAGACAGTTTCAGACTTGCAAGGCACATGACATGGGTGTTTTATTCTACGATGCTACTGTAAATGAGACTGTTTCCTGAATTTCTTCCTCCCGCCCATTCCACTCCAACCTTCCTCAAGGTAGTTTTGAAAGCTAAGCCTGGTTGGTAGCTACAGTCTCTCTCTCCTTTCTCTCTGTGCCACTGATGAAAGCGAACAGGGTAACGCTAGAAGTTCATCTCAGCCATCATCAAACATTCAGAGCCAGAGATACAGCCCCGGCACACATCCCAGAATATGGCGACAGTAATGGGAAACTGAGTCACCTCTTTCCTCTCTCTCTCCCACCACTGACCTTTGCCAGGTGTCCCCTCACCCTTAACACCTGCCACTGCCAACCAACTACAGCAAGCGTGCAAAGCGGCTTCTCCCGCTCAGAGCCCACGTCCTTCCTTCTGTCAGTGTCTGCTCCGTTTACCACACGGTTCCTTCTGAAATGCTCTGACTCAAGCTGGTCCAACCAGGCAAGCCTGGGGCCTCCCTCTTCTCTGGAGAAAGCTACTACTTTGGCTCACCCATATACTGTGTCTGGCACACAGTAGGTGCTTCATAAATGCTTCCTGGATGAATGAAAGGAGATCAGATGAGATACTGCCTGTGACGTGCTTTTAAAGGCCAGCAAGGAGACTGGAGCGCAGCCCAGAGGGGTTTGACAGCCAGTGGAAGAGCATTCTCTGCTTCGAGCAAAAAGAAGCAATAAACAGAGAAGTGGTCAAGGGATAAATCTAGCTCCTTCCACACCAGGGTATCCCACGGCTGACGTGTCATCCTGACAGGGTCACACCCGTCACCCGTGACCACATCTAATCAGTTAGCCAAGGAGTCGGCACAGAGGATGAGAGGGCGGGTGATGTCACCTCCTCAGAGCCAAGAAGGTTTGGCCTTCAGCGCCAAGGCTTCAGTTGAAGCACTAAGGCCGCGTGTTAGGGAGCGCGATGAAGACTGGTCCCACCCTGATAGTTCCCGCCGTTTTCCAGGCTCCCTTCCCTTCCCCCAGCCTGAAGGGCTGGCTCTTTCCAACCACCCCTTCTCCACACCCCTCAACGCCTTCCCTCCCCGACCACGCTGGTAAAACAATCTGTCATGGTCTCACACTGAGAGAATGTGTTTTGGCACCGGAAAGGCCCAGCCAAGGCCCAGCCCCACCACCCCTGAGCTGTACAGTGCAGAGACAGCTACATCATCTCCGAAGTCTTCATCCTACATTTATGAAACAAATCTCATGGGAGTGCTTCAGGAATAAAAGGGAGTTATCCACCTAAGACACAGAGCTTACAGCTGGGACACAGCATGCTAAACACACGGCTACTCCCACCAGCCCCTCTGGAGACTTCGCTTAAAAGGTAGGACCCGGCTCTACCGGACCCAGTGAATCATCTGTCCCTGGGAGGTGGTCTTCTAGTCAGGGCATGGGGCTCAGCACTAGCTGCTCTTCTAGAGGACGCAGGTTCGACTCCTAGCACCTGCTTGATAGCTCACAGCCATCTGTAACATCCAGAGGATCTGACACCCTCGTCTTGTCCATTCAGGCACCAAATGTATGCCGTGCACAGATACATACGCAGGCAAAACACCCACACACATAAAATAGACATATTTTCCTAAGAAACAAGGAGGAGAAGAGGAGATGGTACAGAAGGTGGTGGTGCCACCAATGAGGGAGGATGGCTGACTTCATCTTGCACAGAATGCTAAAATGTCACAGGACCTGGGTCTGATTCTAGCTGTGCCACCTCTCACCTATCTGACTACAGGGAAATATCCTCCCAGGGCCTCTGAGCCTGTCTATGAGGGAGGCAGTAACAGTCCTGCCTCGGCTGATGGGAGGCTCCGCGAAGGTGCGAGTGTTCAGGACTGCACAGTCCCTAGGCATTCCCGGAGCTGGAGAGCACGGCTGTCGTCCCTACAGGGGTGGCATCACAGGGCACTGCCACCTCCTCTGGGAGGAAGGAAGAGGGAAGTCCCTGTATCGAGAGGGAATGGTTCCTCCACTCCTGCACTTGGGTTAACAGCTGATGTGCACCCAGTCAGGGTTGGCAGGCGGGAATGATCCCGCTAAGGAGAAGCCCAGCAAGCCAGTGCCAGGTCTTCAACCACTCTGCAGAAAAAGAGCCCATTCTCTGTACCTGGGAGCTCTTCCCTATGACTCACTGACAACGTTCTCATATTTCAGGTCTGGTGAGAGGGTTTTACTGGCCACTCCTCAGACAGCTTCCCCCAGCCCATTAAAACAGGCAGGCCAGCAGCTCAGAGCTCCCCTCCCTGGGGATGGCCCTCAGATAACCTAGCTTGACTTCGTAGTAAAAGCCAAATGAGTTTTAGGCCTCTCTCCAATGAAAGCCAGCCACCCCCGCCTGCTTAGCCCAGTGATGAGAGGTGGGTGGAACTGGCCAGAAGAGACTCATCGGACGGTCCACGCGCGGTCAGGGGCCCTCCAGCTCAGAAGATGCCCAGATACCAAGGTCTCCACTACAGCTCCATCACCCACACACCACCATCCTCCCGGACGCAGAGATTATGTTGCAGTTTCAGCAGACTCGTGCAGGATGTGCATGCGTACATGTACACACACACACACACACACACACACACACAGCACACATTCAGACACACATACACACACATATACAGGACACACATATATACACACACATACACACATACACACACAGGCGCACACACACACACACTCACGCACACGCATGTACCTGCGCACAGACACACATACAGACACACACATACACAGACACACACATACAGACACACAGACACACACATACACAACACACACACACACATATACACACATACACACACATACACAACACACATACAGACACACACATACACACACGCATACACATACACAGACACACACATACAGACACACATACAGACACATACACACACATACACAACACACATATACACACACATACACACATATACACACACATACACAACACACGTACAGACACACACATACAGACACATAGACACACACATACACAACACACATACACACACATATACACACATACACAACACACAGACACACACATACACACACATACACACACACACACACACACACACACGCATACACATACACAGACACACACATACAGACACATAGACACACACATACACAACACACATACACACATGTACACACACATACAGACACACACATACACACACATACGCACACATACAGACACACACATACACACACATACACAACACACATATAGACACATATACAACACACATACACACACATATGCACACACACACACATACACACACACACTCCTCTTTAATGGAGCCACTGCCCTGGCTGTCCTGACAGCTTTTCCCCCTTTGAAGTCTCCACAGAGTCTTTTGCCCACTGAGAGGGAAGCCCCACACGGCCAGATCTTATTTTCTTAACACGGTGGAAATATTTGGCCTTTCTCATAATATTTAGTTTTCCCGATACAATACATAGACAGCACTTTTTTCATGGGAGGTTTGCAACAGACTGTTGTTTATTGAAAGGCAGTCGGTAGGATACCACACACTGCCAGAGAAGGCCAGCCTGCAGACGGGTGGGGAGCAAACAGAGGAGCCATCCCAAGTGTGTGCCCCTAATCCACTTACGGGACGCACGCGGGCATCTGATCCCTCCGTAATGGGTGTGATTTATGACGTCTCTCTTAAATTAAAGGGGCTTTCTGAGCCGCTCTCCTAAGACTCCCTACCTCAAAAAAGCAATAAATAAGACCAGAAGGAACATTTGCAGGGGAAGGGCAGGAGGTAATGCCTCTTTTTAAAAGAAAGATTTTGTTTATTTTTTTTTTAACGGTCTGGTCGTAACCTTTGAAGATGATGGAGAGCATGCAATCTGTGTCAACCACCCAGCAGGTATTTACTGATCATCTGCTAAGTGAAAAGCCCCGCCCCGTGGTGGAGCAAGGTGGGGGTGGGGCGCAGACAGAGGGACACGCTGATGCTGCGCTGCCCGCTGGTCACAGCTCACAGTATGACTGGAGAACTCAGACAAGCACATAATAGGCACATAACAGCTGACCTGACACCATGTCTAAGCCTCACTGTGACAGGGCAAAGGGAAATCGAAGACAGGAGCCTGAGAGGTGGCCTGGAGCAGACCTGAGCGAGGTTCCCAGCACCCACATTCCTGGCTTACAGCCAGCTGTAATTAACTCTAGTTCCAGGAGATCCAATACCTCCTTCTGGCCTCCTGGGCCACCAGGTATGCACGCAGTACACAAACGTATATACGGATAAAATATCCATACGCATAAAATAAAAATGAATCTTTAAGTGTGTGTATGTGTGTGTGTGTGTGTGTAATTTTAAATAATAAATAAAATCACACACACACACAAAAATCCTACTAACTCCCAAACCAATAATAGTCAATTTCAGCAACATGAGAAAGCTGTCGCAGACGGTGCCGACTGAGACTCCGGCTCGGGCCAGCGCTTGGGAAGTACTTGTGGCATTCTTCCTGCCATTATCCCCAGCAGATAAACCCAGCTGATTTCCACCTGCAAGCACGGGCACAGTTTACACAGGGCTAAACGCCAAACCTGGCTTCAGGGGTGGAGGGACACCGGGTGGAGGGTGGGGGCAGGGGACTGGAGTCCGACCCCCTCCAAGTGAAGTAACTAACACACCTTTCAGTCCTTCCTGGACGGTCTACAGAACCTGCCGAAAGGGCTCCAGGCCGGTGGAGAAGGAAGACAGGAAGGGCTTAGTTCAGATTAGGGGAGAAAACAAAGGAGGTTTAGTTTTGAAAAACTCGCTGTGTTTTTCAGATAATGGAAGGTTTTAGGTTTCTGGGCCCATTAGTGAGACCTGGGTGGAAAATTATAAAAAGCACTTTGATTGCAGGCAGGAGAGATGGGTTGGCAAGGAATGAGGAAGAGATTCGAATTTACTCTCTCATCCAGTGGAGGTCGGGCTGGTTTGTGGGGAGGGGGACCGGCCGTCTGGAAGGTCTTTGGGTGTTTACCAGGTGGGGTGAGCAGATACAGAGGTAGGAAGCCTTCAGTATAAGCTGATAGAGCCATCCGAGAAGCAACACGACGTGCCTGCCCAACCCGAGTCCTCTGGTGGCGATCCTACCCCGGTCTACGTGCGAGGGGGAAGCATGGAGTTTGCACAGGCTGTGGTGTGCATGGATGCTGGCCGCAGCATATTTGCATTAGAGAGCCTTGGCGTCGACCCAAGTGTCCATCAAGGGGAGAGGAAGCAAAGCACGCTGCACGTGGGCGCGTGAAGCTGCGAATCAGTCAGAGGCAAGGAAGCAGAGGCAAGAAAAAGCAAAAAGCGATCTCACGGACGCCGTACCGGGTCCAAAGGAAGCGGTCGCACAATGCCACCTATCCAAGCCACACAGCGTCTGGGGATGCACGGGCTTAAAGAGATCACACAGAGCAGGCGCTGAAGAGACTGGGGGGTCGGGGGTCAGGTTAACGGGGAAAATATAAAGGATGTGGGTTCTGCCATGGTCACATACGCACAACACCTTGTAAAACAAGATTCATTTATCGAGCTGCACCTGAAGTTGGAAAACCCAGCATGTGACCAACAAACACCTCGGGCCAGGCCACGAGTCAGGCAGGTTCAGCAAATATTGACAAGTGTTCTACTCGAGGGTTAGCAAAGCCCTTGTCCTAGAGGAACTTTGCCTATGTTAGCCTGGGGCTTAAGTGCAGGACCCTGCCTGTCCTCTTCATATGGTTACAAATACCTCACACAGGTGGGAAAAGTCCGTGGTACCTCAGATGACTCCGGGAGAGACACTGGGACGGTGTCTTAAAGGAACAGCGCAGGTAAAAGCGCATATTCCAGAGAGTGGAAACAGCTTATCTTAAGAACAGGGAGAGAGAAAGGGAGGCCAAGTAACCTGCTCTGGTCTGCAGGAGTGGCCTGAAGTTAGGCTGCCGCGTCACAGAGAATGGGTGACAGGAGAGGGGTATGAATTGAGAGCACAGAGCTAGGGAGTCTAGAGGGCAGGGCAGAGCCTCCTGGTAGCCTTGACCAGAACTTCCGTGCTAGGTTCTACTCCCAAACGGGCACTAAGCTGGCCCAGCAGGTAAGCCCTGGTACAACAGTTCTTCCCAGCCTCCCAGAGGGATCTGGGGCCACGCCTGCAACCGCGCCCACCTATAAACCGCGAGGCACGGGGAGATAACCCGCTCCCATACGCTTAAGGAGACTCTGTGGGATTGTGTTACTTGCAGCTGAATGCCTCCTAAAGGATGGGCCAGCTTTGTGCTGGCCCAGCTCCAACTAGAGAAAACACAAAGAGCCCAACTTCACACTGCAGAAATCCACGGCACTTGTGGACTTCCCCATCGGCTGCCCCCAAGAGAGACGCCCCATAACCCCGTGTCTCAAGGGAAGAGAGCCTCACCACAACCATGGGGACTCTGACCAGAACTCAGTAAAGGGGTTGGGGGAGCTGGGCAAGACTAAAAACAAATAAAGATGCTATTCTGTCTCTTTCCCCACCCACTACCGGAAAGAAGGTCCCTGGGGGGCACAGATCAGTGCAGTTTCTACCCCTCCCCCGCCAGCTCTAATGGGGGCAGAGGAAGTTCTGGGAATAAACTGCAAAGCAGGACCTGTACCGAGAGACCCAACCTTCTGCGTGCTGGCCGAGGAAGGGGCAAGGGTTCGTTCACAAGGGACGGAGGGCTAGCTCCGGCATAGCCTGTACTTGCAACCAAGAGCTGGCCCTGCTATTCATAGCTAAGATCTGGGCCCTAAGGAAAGAATCAAGCAACCCCAGCAAGCCATCTAAAGAGGCGACATGGACCCAAGTATTTCCTAATGAAAGCCAGTCATTAAAAAAACACATAACAGATGACTGCATTTATATGTGATGTCTAGAAGATACTGGTCCAAAGACAAAAAAGTGAGTTAACAGTTGCCAGGGTCTGGGGGCCACTGGGAGTGAGGGGTATCATGACATATTCTGCAGTTGACTATCATAGTGCAGTTGTGTAACAATGTGAACCAGGGTCCTGTGTGTTCCAGGCAGCTGAGGGTGTCTTAGACCCCTGATCCTTTTCTCTGTCACCCAGGGACTGAGATTATGGACACACACACACACACACACACATCATCATCACTCCCACCAAGATACCGCAGGTATTATTTCTAGTCCACCCTCTGACTCTATCTACAAGCCTATGCTTTTAGCCCCATTTTACAGAGGAAGAAACTGAGTAAGCCATTTGCCTCAAATCACACAGCTGGTTAGGGTCTCTCACTCGAGAAGCCCTGCCACTCATGACCAGGGCACAAAGCCACCAAATCTCAATCTAAACTGACAGCACAGGCTCAACATGTCCTGACACACACAGTTCTTAGTCATGTCTCTTAGTACAGAGTGATTTTTCGAAAACGCGTATTCTTCAGATTGTCATGGGCGAGTCCCCTGCTTCCCAGAGCTAGCCTTGGCTAACGCTGAATGCAGTAAAGATGGCTAGAAGTCGCTTTTGAAAATTCTTGAGGATGTAACCCTGGGCTGTTTGCTTCTTCCAAGGAGTCGTTTGGAGTCCTCAGGCAGGCCCGTCAAAGGAGGTCCTCTCCTGGGCATAAACACCCAAATGCCCTGGCTGGATCTCACCTGCACTTGCAGGCTTTGCGAGACTCTCTGCTACTCTATCCAGAGCTCTCAAGGTAGATCAGGCTGGCCCCCACTACTGCCTGCCCAGAATTCACACTAACCAAACATCACCCTCCATTCCCTCCAAGAATCCCCACTGATAGCCTGTGCCTCTGCCCTTCCCTTTCTCCGAGGCTAGACCACACAGTAGATGACAATGCCACACGCAGGAAGGAGATGATATTTACCCTTGGGGACTAATGCATAACATTCCTTACTAACTAGGGCTCGCTACAGGGTCCTCTCCTTGGGCCTGTGTCTTCTCTTGCCATGTCGCAGGTCTTCCCAGTTTTTCCTGCAGCCCTGGGCCACACTGTTTTCCTGACTCAGCTAGATAGATATCTTGTTTCCAGGTGTCTTGTGTGGAAAGGGAGGGACAGTCTTCTAGGTAGGGGATAACACAGGAGTGAAGGCTAGCCCATTCCCTTCTCTTCTACCGACGAAATGTTACAGGGAATGACTGACATTTTTTTTTTTTTTTTTTTGAGACAGGGTTTCTCTGTGTAGTCCTGGCTGTCCTGGAACTTACTCTGTAGACCAGGCTAGCCTTGAACTCAGAAATCCACCTGCCTCTGCTTCCCAAGTGCTGGGATTACAGGCGCGCGCCACCACGCCCGACTCTATGACTGACATTATTATTAGTCCAGTTATCCTCAGCTTCCTGACCCAACAAAGAGCAACTGAGGTCAATGTAATCCAGCCATGTGCAAAGAGGAGTTGCTGGGAAGGGACAGCCACACCCTTATATAAAACCTAAGCACCGTTGGACCCCTTAGCCCTACTACAGGGAGCTCTGAAGAAGAGAGGATGACATTGGAACAGTGTGACACAGTAACTCTTATCACCCAGACACACAAGCACACAGACATGTATACACACCAGTATGTGTACACACACACACACACACACACACACACACACACACACACACCATTTCCAGGTTCGTCTGCATGGACAGAGCAAGTTCCCTGGTCTGTGTGGGCCCTACCTGCCACGAAGACCCCTCCTCATGCCCTGCAGCCGGCTAAATGGTTATCGCACAGAACCTCCTGCATGCTTTCACACTGGCAACGAGTCTCAGAGAAACCCTACGAGGAGGAAGGCCCAGTCATCAGCCATCCGAGGGAACAGAAGTGCCCCGGGGTAGGCATCAGCTCCTAGCCGGCCAGCCAGGAAAAGGGCAGGCATTCCCTCACCGGCAGGTCACCCTCCCCTTGGAACATGCCACAGGCTCCCTCCTTTGTCACGGACACCATAAGGCCCTCTCCGGCGTTCTAAATATATCCCCATCAGGCCCTGGAGGCCCCGGGCTTCTGGGAAGTTGAATCCACCTGCTGTGTCTACTCAGGGCAGGACCGTGCCTTGGCAGTGTCTTCCTCATCTCGGTTAATCTTCCCAACAGTGCCTCGCCAGAGGTTCTGTTCTATCACCATTTTGAAGGCGAGGGAAGTGAAGTTGGGTGGTGAGGGACTTGCCCAGGCCCACACAGCAGAGGTGCTGGAGCTGAACTGTGAGCTGGCCGTCTGGGTCCAAAGCCTTGGGCTCCTAGTCTCATTTCCCCCTGGAATACACCCTCCTCCTCTTCCCGGTCTATCAGAGAGCGGCAACCTCTGGTGTTCAAAATGGAGCCATACAGCCTTCTCCTCTTGAACCAAAGCAGACAAAAGCAGGGTGAGGTGTGAGACGCCATGCTGGCCACTTCTTTTAAGGGGCCAGGCTCCTGGGAGAGTACGCATTCAGAGAATCTTTCCTCTCGAAGCCTGGAGTGCTCACACTGACACTCCGGCTGTTAAGATCGGTGGGTGGTGGCTCCAGAAAGACCACACCAGGCCAAACAGTTCTAAGTGAGGTTTATTGAGAGGAGAAAGGGCAAAGGTAACAGTGGGAAGAGAAGAGGGAAAGAGGAGTGGGGGGTGGGGGGGTGCTCCTTTTATATATACATGGATGGTGATGTGGTCGCTGGTAAAGGTGAACTCAATGGATTCTGGGAATATGGTGGCTGTTGCCTTGGCAACAGGTGTACAGGTCACACTATCGCCTATGTGATGCCACAGGTTTCAGAGACACGGGCACCAGGGCCAGACACACTCAGGACTGGCTGTTAGGTGAGGGGTTTTTTTGGTTGTTGTTGATGATGATGATTGTTTTTCTTTCATTCTAAAGGGGGTTTTCCAGCAATCAATCGTTCAATACCTAACCCATAGCCCCAGGGCTAAAAGACAGCAGGAGTTCCCAAGAGTAAGGAGCCAGAGAGAAGCCACCACAAGCGGACTCACGGAAGGTCCTAATGTGCTTGGCCAGTAGGAGACCTGCTCACCCACTAGAGACGAGGTTCCCGGCCCCACACGGGGTCCTCTTTACACTCTGCTCTCAGCAGGACACTCAAGAAGCAAGTTCCTGAGCACATTTCCGCCCCCAGCCCGACTCACAGGCACGGACCTTAAGAAGTTCTGGCCACAGAAGGGAAACACAGTCAAGCACATGAGCTGAAGGGCCCAGACCCACCAAGCTGTCTCAACAGCCGGCTCTTGCTGCCCACAAGTGACCAGTACTGGCCTCCACACGGGGAGAGCTCCTAGTAATAGGTAGTTCTGGGCCTCCAGCTCTCTTCCTCCACAGACGGCAGTCTTGAGTGTTTTATACACGTTAGCCTACTCAACCCTCACTGCACGGTGGGTCTCGAATCCCACCTCACAGACAAGAAAGCTCAAGTGCAGGATCTGTCAGCAGCTCCCCCAGCCACAAGCCTGAGTGGCAAGATTCAACTTCAAGACAGGTGGTCTGTCTTCCCTAACTGTACCAGGGACAGAGAAGACAGCTTGACTCACACAGAGCCCTGGGGTCTGGGTTGCTGGTGTATGCCTGGAATTCCAGCGCTCTGGAAGCGGAAGCAGGGGGATCAGAAGTTCAAGGTCACCTTTGCTGAAGCACAAGCTGGAGGCCAGCCGGTAATACCCTTTGTCTGGAAAGGGGGGGTGTCTATGTCTCTGTGTGTTTTTGTGTCTGTCTATATGTCTGTGGTTTTGTCTCTGTGTGTCTGTGTGTTTCTGTTTCTGTCTGTCTGTGTGTGTCTGTGTCTTTGTTTCTGTATTTCTGTGCGTGTCTGTCCATCTGTCTGTCTGCGTATGTATATCAATCCCGCCCTGAGGCATGGCACCCTGCAACAGAGACATCACTAGCTGCTTTTACAAAGGAAGTCAAAGCTTGGGAGTTACAATTCTGTTCAAGGTCACTAGGCAAGTACGTGGCAAAGATGAGAGCTGAGTTGATCCAGGACTCTGGACCGCATGGATCCTGGCCTCATCCTGGGGCAGGAGGCATGAGGCCAGGGAGTGGAGATGGGGCCTGGGAGAAGGCAGGTCAGTGTCCTGCAAGGCTCTGTCCCAACCCCGGTGCTAAAGCCCGAGGAAGGCAGGGCTAACGGAGGGCCTGGGGCTGTTAATAGACGGGCAAGGGTGGAGCCAGCAGCAGCTGCTGTTTATTCTGGGGCCCAAGGACTAGTTAAGACCTGTGGAGTTCCAAAGATAAAGTGACTAGGATAGAATGTCCCGCCTTCTCCCGAGGGGAGCGCCCGGCCCTAGCCACCTGCGGGCCTTCCCCCCTAGGCCTAGGTGTCAAAAGTATCTTGCTAGACGCCCTAAAAGTCCTCACCCTGACTTGTAAACGGCCCAGGAAGACAACCTCACACAACCACACACAACAAAGCCACCCCCTGCAGTGTGGCCTTCCCATAACAAATGGTTTTTCCGGTCTAAAGAAAGGAGAGGGGCCAGCACCCCTGTAGCCTTTGTCCTCTTATCGGGAGGCCAGCTTCATAACTCGACTTTTTCAAGTAGAGGTCGACAGGCAGCAGGGTGTGACCCACTGCGAGAATTCTCTGGAAGGCTAAGGAGCTCCCCGGCAATCCTGGGGTTCCTGCCTAGCCTCAGTCCCCACTACCTCTTCCTGGCTGGTGACCATTGGTAAATCACTCTCTGGTTCCTTGGCAGCACAGCAAGGAACGAGCTAAGCTTTTCTTACAACCGTGGAAAGGACTAAATGAGTCAGGTACTTACGAAAGTGGGCCATCATCAGCACTGTTGTTGATTATTTAGTTCCCCCCCAAAAAAAACAGTTTCCCTGGCCATCACATGGTAGATTTAGGTTCCCGGGTTAGCCCATAATGGAGTTAATTAACAGAGACACCTGGTTCTTGGGTTACCGTTCTATCTGCTCCAAAGAGAACAGATGTTTCAGCAGGCCAAACTGAGAGCATCTTGACATCACTCACAACGGGACACCGGGAGACATGTGTGTTTTAACATCCAACCAGCAGCTTCCACAACTGTGCTAAGTGTGGGGTGAGGGGAAAGGTGTCCACGGGCAAAGCCTCAGCCCGCAGGTTCACCGCACTGATCCAGGGCCCATCGTGACCTGGAGCCTGTGGCCACGCACAGCTCGCCAAGCCCTACTCCTGCTCCTGACTTTCACCACAGCACCTGGCACACAGTAGGTTTTAAAGATTGACTTTCAGCCGATACATCTCCCCACAGATGCCCGATGCTTCTGGGGCCCAGGGGGTCCCTACCCATTTCACTCTGATGGAGACTGTGTCTTCCCGGGGAGTCAGGCTCAAACCCCAGGCAGTGCTATGGCCACTGAGTCTCCTTCAACAAGTTATCAGGAAGCTGCCACTACAGAGCAGAGGATGCCACCCCCCAGGATGGGAGGGACAAGGACTCCATCCTGCCGTCTCACGTGCATGAGCATGCACACACACACCAAAACATAAACACCCCAACCTCCTGGCTCCGCCTCGAGGGCAGCTGCTGCTCTACCTCAGGGCCTTAGCACTTGTTGGACCCCCACCCCCACAACTACTGTCTCTCACATACCCACAATGCTTCACTGCCTCAACTCTCAAGTCCTATTCAAAAGTCACCTCTCCATAGGGCCATCCCTGCCACCCTCTCTGCACACTAGGACAGCAAGCCTCCCTCAGGAACCGCCTCACCTGCATCCCTCCCTCACGCTGTTGTAGTTTACAGTGTTTACCCCCTACCTCGTGTACAATATATTTTTATCTATGTTTATATACTGTTTCCCTTTCCCATGAGAATATCAAGGGCACAGAGCCAGGCCTCTTACCCACCCTCTTGTGCTCACCCTGCTTGGAGCCTAGAAAGCATCCAAATACTGGACAAATGGATGACTGTAAGTTAACAGCTTGCTCAGAGCTGAACAACCCAAGGTCACTCAAAACGCTAAAACCTCGCAGGAAATATTCCTAAGAAGTGAGGTCAGGGAAGCTTCCAGAAGGTAATAAAAAAAACTGAACAAAATCATGAAGGATGATAGCGGTGGTAATAACAACAGCTGACACCTGTCGAACATCTGATCACCATAAAGAGTCGCAAACCATATGAGCTACGTATTACGATTATTATCGTTTCAGCAGAAACGGAAGCCCATGGGCTTGAAGAAAGGTGACCCCGGTGAAACCAGCAAGGCAGAGAGAGCCAGGGCCACAGCTCAGGGCTGATTTTCTAAGTCCTCACCTCAGCCCACGTGGAAGAGGCTGTCCACGCCTGCCCTACATCCTCTGGCTCTCTGCTTCTGCCGGCTGCCGCCCAAGTCTCTCCAGAGGTGACTCCAGGTCCTACAGCTTGGATTTCCGTGAGCAAACATCAGGATGAGAGGGTGCATCATCTCTAAGGAAAAGACAAAGCCCCTGGCAGCCGGATTCAAAAGTGGCGCTGGACAATAGCTATAAAGCGGACCACTTTGAAGTTTATCTCAATTGCCAGCTGCAACCCCGCTGTGTAAATGCTGGGGCTCGGAGGTCAGAGCGGGCAGGTGAGCTGCAGCGTCATCCATGACCCATGTGACAATGTGTCCATATCCCATTTTCTTGTCACTCCATTCCATATGAGAACAGGACCCCACCCTGTCCTGTTCTCTGCTCCCTAGGCCACACAGTAGGGAGGAGATGCCCTTGGGAACACACCAAGGGGCATGCACAAGGAGCAGAACAAGAGCGCAGAGGGATGAGAAAGGCCACGCCGCTGTTCTTGTCCCTGCTGTGGATGCTTCCGGCCTAGCGAGGGGGCACAGAGCGAGCGGACGGCACACTCTCGCGTAGGGACCCTCTGTTTAGGACATTCACCAACTCTCTGGTGCATAGCAGAAAACTCATTCCTCTGTCACTGCAGAGATCCGGGTTTAAGCCTTGACTTCCACCCCTTAGCCACCAGAAGAAAGATGCCCCATCTTCAATGGCCAGGGTATCCTGGACAGAAGCCCCCCAGCTCAGCAGCTGCGCTTTGCAGGGCTCCCCCACAAACTCCCTCTCGTCTCAGTGCACCCCCTTTCCGGGTCTGAGAAACCACAGTGGGAAGTGAAGCTCTCTTGCTCAAGATGCCAATGAGAGACGCCTGATGTGAACAATTAATCCCAGCTTGAAACCAAAGCTCAGACTTTGTTCTGTGTGACTTTAACTGTGTGTGAGAAGGATCAGTGGACCAACCCGCTGGGGATGACCTAGCAGCCGGCTCTGCATACCTCAATCTCTCCGGTCACCGGTAAGAGCTGGTGTCCCCTCCAAGAGGCCAAAGCCCCCCATCAGCCCCTGACTGGGAGGTGGAAATGAGGGGAGAGCTCCCCTCTCGGAGCCTCATGCCAGGTCTGTGCCAGGCAGCTAGGCCTCCTCTCTGCTGTCACTCAGAGAAATTCTCCCAGGCGAGTCCCTTAAAATAGCTTTTTGGGTTTCAGCCACCAGGAAACAGACTAAAGCTCGATCAGAACTGGACCTACCCTGAAAGGTTTACAAAGGACAGGGACAACCCCTGTTCACTCAGAACCCCTAAGTAGGCAAAACTGTGAGGCAGGGTTCCAAACAAGGGGCAGGTTCCGTAGGACAGCACACGGGGCTGCAGAAGTCCCCATGACCCCCGGGGCAGCCCTGGAGAGGGTCCAAGTGTGTGAAGTACGGTGACAGAGACCAGGCACAGGCCAGGGGAAGGGACAAACATGCCCGAATATGTGCTTCACTGACAACGAGACCTCCACTCTCTGAACTGCAGCCGTAAGTCCGATGGCATTAGAACGGCAACTCTTATTATAAACCAGAGGCCTGGAGGTGCCTGGCACAGAAGACACGGTAGCAAGGAACAGCAGGGATGTAACACAGGTCGAATTCTCCATCAACTAACTAGATTACTTGAGAGTGGAAGGTGCTCTACTAGGCGCTGTACAATAAAGGACAGCAGTTTAAACCAGTGCACCGCCCCTCAATTCCTTACCCCACCTAGGAGGTAAACTCATCACCACCCCTTCCTCCCCAGAGTTATGATCAGATCTGATAAGAGCAGCTCACTTTCCGCCTCGTCTGAAGGTCACCCACGCTTTAGGGATCCCAGCGATGGTTCAGAAGCCCTCTCTGACTTAGTGTGCACAGAGGAAAGGACTGCCCCGTCCCCTGTGTGCCTCCACCCAGGCCTGGGGAGGGCGGTTTCCTTACTGGACAAAGGGAAGTGACAGGGAAGGGGCCAAAGAAAGCCCGGAGGAGGAGGAGGAGCAGAAGCGCAGCTGTTTCCTCTCCGCTAACTCAGCCACCTGGGGGTCACTTCCCCCTCAGGTAAGGGTGGAGCGCGTGGAAAGAGGCGAGTAGCCTCGATGGTTGTGCCCTAGGAGATCTTCATGGAAGACCCAAGTGTCCCCAGGACAGCCCTGGCTGTGAACCTTCTCAGGAAGAAGCTGGTGAGGTGAGTCTTGCTGAGAGAGTCCCCAGGCATCCAAGAAGAGCTTTCTGTCAGTCACAATAGCCTGTGCCAACTTATGAAGAGATACAGCTTGGGAAACCGGGGAGTGGGGTGGGGTGGGGTGGGGTGGGGTGGGGTGGGGTGGGGGGCTTTCATACCTGGTCCTTTCCTCTATAAGGCAGGTCCAAAGGGCAGCAGCCATTCTAGACAGACAAATGGATTGTAAAGGGGGAAAGGTGACACGTGTGTAGAAAGCCAAGCAGCCAAGCCTCAGACTGAATAGCCTGGGACCATCTAGTCCTTCTGGGAGTGAAATATGTCACTTGGAAGCAACAGAATCTACAGACGAGGCATGTTTTGGAGCGTTGCGACCTGGTGCAGCTTACGTCCTCTGAGGTGTCTAGGGATTCACGCGGGTTCCCTGTGACTGCACATCCTCACAGGTGCTGGGTGCATGCTGGCAGCAGCTCCTACACTGTGTGAGACTGCTGTTTGGAGACTACACTTTGGCACATATGGAGTATTATACACAAGGCCATCACCACCGTCGGCGCTCAGGGAACATGGGAAGAAGACAAGGCAGAGACAATTCTTTTTTTTTTTTTTTTTTTTTTTTTTGGTTTTTCGAGACAGGGTTTTTCTGTGTAGCCCTAGCTGTCCTGGAACTCACTCTGTAGACCAGGCTGGCCTGGAACTCAGAAATCCGCCTGCCTCTGCCTCCCAAGTGCTGGGATTACAGGCGTGCGCCACCACGCCTGGCAGCGGCAGAGACAATTCTAAGAGCTAAAGGTTGGGAGTGCTCTGTGTGTGTGTGTGTGTGTGTGTGTGTGTGTGTGTGTGTGTCTGAGTGAGAGAGAGAGAGAGACAGAGAGACAGAAAGAGAGAGAGACAGAGAGAGAGAGAGAGAGAGAGAGAGAGAGAGAGAGAGAGAGAGAGAGAGAGATCACACCTTTTGGATGTCACAGGACCAGGGCAATCATGAATGCATAACAGTTGGGGTTACCTGAGTAAGCCCTGCACAAGATCAAACGAGTAGGCATTCCAACATGGATGGGGGAGGGTCTCAGGAGACTCCCACCCCTAGCTGAAATGCTATTGATTATTGGTAATTTCTGGAAACAGGGGTGTGGCCCCTGGTAGGTTGCCCATGCTCCAATGGATGGCCCCACTTGGATGCACTAATAAGTACTAATTAGACCCAGTGAGTTATGGGGGGAAAAGGGCGTGAAGGAGGGGACGAGCCAAGAGAGCCATCCAAGAGCCGGGCGGTGGTGGCGCATGCCTGTAATCCCAGCACTTGGGAGGCAGAGGCAGGCGGATTTCTGAGTTCGAGGCCAGCCTGGTCTACAGAGCAAGTTCCAGGATAGGACCACACAGAGAAACCCTGTCTCGAAAAACCAAAAGAGAGAGAAAAGAGAGAGAGAGAGAGAGAGAGAGAGAGAGAGAGAGGACTCGGGAGGGGCGGGGAGTTGATCTCCATACTTTGTATACATGTATGAAAGTGTCAAAGAAGCCGTTTTAAATGGTTTTGAAAAGAAAGTATCCTAACCAGTAGCTTTTGTTCTATTAGGACAACCCCCCTGAAGAATCAGGGTACTATGGGCTGGAGAGATGACTCAGCGGGTCTCTCCAGCCCCGCTGCTCTCCCGAAGGTCCCGAGTTCAAATCCCAGCAACCACATGGTGGCTCACAACCATCTTTAGTGAGATCTGACACTCTCTTCTCGTGGGTCTGAAGACAGCTACAGTGTACTCACATATAATAATAAATCTTTGGGTCTGAGCGAGCAGGGACTAAGCAAACAAGGTTCACCGGAGCGGGCAGAGGTCCTAAATTCAACCCCCAGCAACCACATGAAGGCTCACAACCATCTGTACAGCTACAGTGTACTCATGTACATAAAATAAATAAATAAATCTTTAAAAAAAAGAATCAGGGTACTGGAATTAGGGGTGTAGGGGATCAAATGAATGCAGAGATAGTATGAACCACTGTGCATAAAACTTTAAAACTTGGAGTCCTGAGGGCTGGATGTCTCAGAGGGGCACTGGGACTTCAGAGTCATGGTCTTTCTGGGCTCCCATTGAGCTGTTCAGAATGAAAGGCGAGCCTTGCCTTTGTCTCTCCATCACTGCCTCGCTCCTGGACGTTCCCTCTTCTCTGCAGCTCTGCTTCCCCGATAATCAACTTTGAAATGGCAGTCCAACCACTAGGAGTAAAGGCTATGAACAAGAAAGAGGGGCTAGGATCCGGCAAACTCAAGACCCCCAAGGCACCCCTAGAAAGAGGCCTCAGCGCTGACCACGGCAGCCCTGCAGTCAGATGGTACTGTCCCCCCCCTCTCTCCTTCCCTCCCTCCCTCTTTGTGTAAGGCTTGTTCATGAATGCTCAAGCGCTTGTGTGTGGAGCGCAAAGGTCAACCTCCAGTGTTGTTTCTTAGACACCATCCATTCTTCTAAAATTTTCATTTGTGTGTGTATATATTTGTGTGTGTGTGTCTGTGTGTACGTGGACAAGCACTCAGGTGTGAGTCATAGACAACTTACAGAAATCAGTTCCCTCCATCTCCACGTGGGTCTCAGAACCAAAATGAGGGTGTCAGAGTCGGCGGCCGGCATCTTGACCTGTGAGCCTATACCCTGAAGAAGGAGTCTCTCGTTGTCCTCAAGAAATCCTCACATTGGCTAGACTAGGTCTAGCAAACTCCAAGGGCCCCATCCATGTCTGCCCGGTGCCCTGAATCTCCTTGGCCGCCGTCTGCGGACCTTGCGCCCGGCCCCTGACCTTCCTCATATGCTCTATTCTCCTTCTCACCCACGGTCATGGTGGGTGCGTTCATCCTGGGTTCTGTGTAAATGTTCCCTGCAGGGCCTCACTTTCCCCTTCTCCGGACCGGCTTCTGGTTGTTCCATTCCTGTCTCTCCCAGCCAACCCTCATCACACCCAAGCCCCGCCTTCTCCATCCACCTGCCTCCCCTGGGAACTCCAGTTCACGGAGGGGGTCTTCCTGCTTTGGGACTGAACCAGTTCGGTGGATTCTAACCTCTACTTCCGACATGCAGGCATTGTTCTAAACAGAACCCCTGCCAGGATGAACTCATCTGATTTCTACTGGGACCCTGGAACTGGGTCCTCTTTCCACCTACACCATTTCACTGTTTGCAGATGGGGAAACTGAGGCTCGGTCTGGCAGTGAGTGGTGGTGACAGGCCGGGTGACCCAGCACTGGAGTGCTTCTTGCTCCTCAGGACATTCTGCCTGGATTGGCTGTCATCTCTCCCTGGCTCAGCCCTGATGGGGAATCAAGCGGCAACTGACCAGCTTGTTAGGGGTCGGGGTGAGGGTCACAGCCCTGCCACAGAACCGCCCCGAGGGAGAAGCCTAAGGGCGTGTAACTTCCACGTCTATACCTATAAAATAGGCACAAACCCACCTCCCCCAGAGATCCTCAGGTCAGTTCCTAACTCGCTCACTGCGCTTTGCAAGGTCCTGGCTGGACTCTGGTCAGCCCTGTGTGTATAACAGGGCTTAGTCCCTGCTGCTACCATGCCGACTTGCCTGAGGTTATCTGAGGCCTCAGTGGCCTGTCCACTAGTCCAAGCCCCTGACCCTCTCCATTCACCTGCTTGCCTACAGCTCCGGTCCCCTCAGACCAGAGCAGCCCAACCAGGCTGGAGGCGGCAGCTCGCACTCTGGGATCAGCCTGTCCAAACACTGACCACCCTGTTGGAAGCTTCCATTATTTTTGGCAATTGTCAGGGCAGAGAACACCGCTGGCCCTCACTCAGGACCTGTTTCCAAAGCCAGAATCTCCACCTCGCTTCCCACACACACCCCTTGTCCTTCCTGTCCCTGGAGTTCTGTCCCGACCCATGCATGATCTCTTTCCTGGATTCTCAGCACTAATGACGAGTAAGCGTGACTACTGTACGGATAACTCTATTCGTCGTTTTATTTTCTTTAATTAGGAGGCAAAAGAGAACAGAGTTGCCTGTTAGACTTTTCTGGCCAAGGAACTGGTCAGTGACTCAGGATGAGGAAATTAGAAGGCAATTTCCAGGGATGGCCAGGCAAACCCTAAGTCAAAAGTTCCCCAACACTCCCCTAATTCACCGCCCCCACTGCCCACTGACTCGGCTGGCCCCAGAATAGCTCTTTGGAAAATGCAATAGTGCTCGTATTTCTGAAGCTGGACCCGGTCTTACTTGACATCAAACAGGCTTATTTTTCCCTTCCCCTCCCCTCTGCCTGCCACCACACACGGTGACTCCAACCCTGGCTTGCCCTTTCCCCTCGAAATATCCCTCACACTCAGCCCTGAGCAGAGCCATGAGGAACGGCTGGCCCTGCTCCCTGTCCCAACGGTCTTGAAGGATGTGGTCGGTTGTTCCAGAACGGGGAAGCCTCATCAACCCTATGAATCACCCCCAGATCACTTCCCTCTACAGAGAAGAAATGGTTCCCATTCGTGTGTGTGTGTGTGTGTGTGTGTGTGTGTGTGTGTGTGTGTGTGAGTGTGAGAGAGAGAGAGAGAGAGAGAGAGAGAGAGAGATGGAAGCGGGCAGTGCTGCTCAGTATAGTTCTGAGCTCCCAGCTAGCCGCCTCCTCATCCTTACCTGGAGCGACCCCTCCCCTTCTCTGCCAGCCCACATTCCTTCTCTCCTCAGCTTATCAGAAATCTAACACTGGGCCCCAGCGCTCAGCCAGGATCCCCTCCAGGTCTGCACAGCTGCCCTGTTTGCTGGTGTCATGGATGCTGTGTGCTTTCCAAGGGGCAGGCAGCCCAGTGTCCCATCAGGCTGTCAACAGCTGGGCCTTCCTTTTGGCCTAGTTTTGCCTTTTTTCTCAGCTTTCCCTATGGGTCCTAGATCTACCTAGGATTTTTGGTGATGAGAATACAGGGGGGATAGCATGCGGCGGCTGCCCAGAACTGTCCTCAAAGCGCGGGGAGGTTACAGGTGAGGTCACTCAGCCCAGTCACTGATCCAAGCTTGTACAGTTAGGAAGTGCCAGAGGCCATATTTGAACCCCAATCTCTCTCACTTCATCCATGATACAAGGCCCTACAAAGGGCTCTTTCAAATCTGAGGCTGCCCTTCTCACTCCGGTGAGGCTAGAACCATAATCTCAGGCATAGGAAATACAAATGTAGAACAGAGACATGACGGGGTTCAGCACCGATTCCTAAACACACAGCTCCTGGGACCACAAGCACAGTCTGCAGACGATGTAAATCAGGGAGAATGCATTCGTCTCACAGGTCCGCCCTGCATCTATCTTTCCAGGATTCACTGGAGATGATACTGTTCTCCCAGGAACCTCTCCCTCCACCAGTCAAACCCATTTTCATGACACATGATGAGCAACCTTTCCAGAAAGGCGGCCCTCCCTCAAATGCCACCCTGTGTCACCACTCTCTCACTGTCACACAGGCCTGAGCCTGGACTCACTCACTAACCAAGTGGGAAGAGCCCTGTCTTGGGCTTCTCCTCGGGCAGAAAGCTAGCCTGTGGTTACCTAGATCGCACTGAGGCTGAGTGGGAGTCCCAAGCAACTTTAACTTCAATAAGGGTCAGTCCATCTGTAGTAAGGATCAAAGAAACACACACACACACACACACACACACACGCACACGCACACGCACACGCACACACACACACACACACACACACGACACATGCGCGCACACATGCACACACATGCATGCATGCACGCGCGTGCACACACACACATGCACACACACATGTGTACACTCGCATGCACACACACGCACACACGCACGTACAGTAATTGAACCGTCAGGCTCCCGGGAGAGCACGTCTGTTAGCATGGGGTACCATGGAAGCTGCTGCTGCTGCTGCTGCTGGCTCTTATTTGCATTCCCTGGAGTCCTGTGGAGGATCAGAGCATTCACGACTGGTATTTGTGTGAAATAAACACTCAGGAAAGGAAACGACCGTGAAAGCAGGACACCTCCCAAATCCAAACAGACATGATGTCTCCTGTGGTTTGGATAAACAAGCGTCTCTCCGCCACCATATGGCTCAAAAACACGCCTATACACACCTGTGAGTGCAAAGCCAACGGAGGCGGCTACAGCTTGCATCTGGCATCCTCAGGACCATCCTGAAGGCACAGGGTCTGAGGCCAAAGCCAGCTTACCTAAGGACTCCCAAGGAACTGCTCCGGGAGTTAGGACAGGAGCCCAGCCCCCAGGCAGGGAGGCTGACCCAAGCAGCAGCTGCTCACCCTCCCCAGCCCGACCCGAGGCAGGGCTGGCAGAGAGGAAGGAAGCGGAGTGCTCGCTGCACCATGAACACCATGGAAGACGGAGACTACTTGTCTGCCTTTTATAAACAGACTCGAAGCACAGAAACACCCCCCACCTCTGCAGCTCCCCCTCCTTGTGGGGCTGTGCACACCCTCTGCTGGGTGTCCCGAGAGAACCTTTGCTTGTGTTCCCAGAGTTCTGCTCCTCCTGCATGGGCTCCAAGCCTCCCTCATCTGCAAGCTCTGGCTAATGTGCACATCCATTAAAAAAAAAAAAAAAACTCTGCTCTGTGATTCACCAAAGCACAGGCTCGGCCCTCCATCGGTGCAGGCATGGAAGGGAACATGCTTCCCCAATGTGGGGTTTACCACACATATGTGACTTGAGTACAACTTGTCCTGCCAGCTAACCACGTCAGAATGCCTCATCTACACTTGCCCTTCCGGTGTGGGGTAGCTACTATACAAGGGGTATCGAGAAAGAACTGCCCCCGAGCCCTGCTGGACTCTTCCAATTATTGGGCACTCCTGTATTATATATATCAGTGCCCAAAATGTGTAGCGATGTATCTCTCTTCTTTGTCAACTTCAACCAGGCTGGCTGACCATACTACAGGCTGGAAGCCAGTTGGCCCCAGGGCTGACTAACCACCCTGTAAGTAACCCACCTGGTTCTCTGTCCCCTTATCTGTAAGAAAAGGGGTGCACCAGATCAGCCATCTGCCCCAGCCAGCTCCACAAGGCCACAACATATAGCACACTCTGCTCATTGTTTTCTAGAACTCTGCGTGATCCCATCTGCCGGGTGACGTCACTCTCTGCCCCAAGAATCACATCACCCATTCATTCTCACACGGAAGTGGAGATGACCCAGGAAACACTCTGTCTGCAGAAAGGGAGGAAATGATCATTTCAAGGGAAGTGGACAGGACTTCTTTTGTATTTTCCACACAGTACACTTTATTATCAATCTGAAAACGCCAAGTCTCTCTTCCTCTTAGTCAGACCCTTACTTAATAGCTGGTTTTCAGAAACTTTCTTTGTCAGACTCTCGCCAACAGTTAGCTAGCTGCTAACTATGCACCCAGAGCTGAGCTAAGTCCTTCCCAGGGGTGACGTCATTTAAGTCTGACAGCCCCATGAAGGTACACACTGTTATTACCCTCACTTTAAAAGCGAAGACACTAGGGCCTGAGAGGTGGCTCAGCAGTTATAAGCACTGGCAACTCTTCAGGGGGTGTGGGGGGCAGGTTCAATTTTCAGCACCCACCCAATAGTTCACAATTGTCTGTAACTCCAGAGCCAGGGAATCCTACACCCTCTCCTGGCTTTCTGCAGGTACTGCATGAAAGTGGTGCACAGACATACATGCAAGCAAAACACCTGTACACATTAAAGAATTTCTTTTTTTTTTCCAATACAAGGAAGCTGAGCCCCCATGAAGTTTTATAGAATGTGTACCATGTTGCACAGTTAGTTAGTGGGTAAGCCATTTAAGGAGTGCAAACAGTAGCCGGTTCTGCCTTTCCATACTTTCAACAGCAGGGCTTGGTCCTGTTAGCTGCTACTTTGTTGCCAGTGTGTCTTACATTGTAACGTTGGACGGGGCTGCTCAAAGGTAAATTGGCTGTTTCATGTAAAATCCAGAGCTGGAAAAGCACTTGCTAGGGGCTCAGGGCAGAGATGGCCATCTGTTGAAAGCAGTACCAGCCTCAACTGAAGGCTGAAACAAAAAAGAATCCTTAAGACAGCCTGCAGTGCCCCGCCCCCAAGTTGTCAAGATGGTTGACAGCATTCTTAAACCAGAGACGTGCAAACGGACACCTGTCCTTAGATCAGGGTGGTCACCTAGTGATCTAAACCCTCCAATCTCTCTCTCTCTCTCTCTCTCTCTCTCTCTCTCTCTCTCTCTCTCTGTGTGTGTGTGTGTGTGTGTGTGTGTGCCTCAAACTTTCTAGTCAAGGGCTCTCCTACTTAGCCACCTCCTCACACCTTAGAGGAATTCTGGGTGATTGTGTGTGTGTCAGGGAATGCCCCCCACAGATCCGTCTCTCAGGTCTGACTACTCTTACCTTCTTCCCAACCTGAGTCCAGCCCTACTAGTCAACTACAGAGAACTCTGCCTTCAAGTCTGCTGAGATCCTGACAGAGAGTAGCCCCGGGCAGGTATTACACTACAGGGAAGAAGGCACTTTAGAGACTAAGGTGCAATCTAGGGCAGCAACCAACAGCCCGTTTTTGTTTTTTGTTTTTTGTTTTCTGAAGCAACATCCCGTTTTAAAGGTTAAAATTAATGCTTTGAGCATTCTAAGTGCGCCTTTAAATGCCTAATTTGCAAATAAAAGGCTGCCCCAAGGTCTTCAAGTTTTCTGTGTTTTGGGTACTTTACTGTGAGTGTCTTCAATCTCCGGGAGCAGAGCTGAGCGAGCCCTCCTTGTTAGCAAGCAACAAGGTCACAATGTTTACTTCCAAAGGTGTAAAGGATTGGAAGACAGGACCGGCTGAGATGAAAGGGGACTGTCACACACTCTGAAGCCCAGCTGGTCAACCTTAGCCTCTTCTCATTAAGTTTGGGTAAGGAAGGGGGAGGGGCGGCGGGGCAGTCAACCGTGCCTCGGAACCACAGTTGCCTACTCGTGTCTGGAGTCAGAGCATCACTTACGAGGAAATGACCCCGGCGAAGGGTCACGTCCAGAGGAGAGATAAAAGGAAAAGCCACAATTCTCCTCACACCGCGGGACACAATGGTTTTGTGGAAGGAAATCAAAGCTCGAAACGAAGAGTGGAGGGGGGCAGGGGGCAAAGCGCTTCCTCTGTCCCCAGCCGGTGCAGGCGGAACAGCAAACGTGGAAGGCAGAAAGAGAAGCGTGGGTCTCCGGTCAGAGCAACTGAAAGCATCCCGAGCCTAGTGAGCGTGAGCGCCCGGCGCCCCTAGGGAGCGCGGCGAAGATGCTCTTTCCCAAAGGAACTGCTCTGCAAGGGGCTGACGAAAGCTTCCCCCACCATCCATCCAAGCAGCGGGCGGACACATGACTTCACCGTTGTAACAGACAAGGGCAGCCACTTGCCAATTGCAATGCCAAAAAAAGAAACCCGGGACAGGGGAGTGGAAGAAGGACAGAAAAGGCTTCCCTAGAGATCACAGCCCAGAGAACAAACTCTGGAGCCAAGGGCTGCCCCTGGGGGCATGAATCTCCGAGACTGGCCAGCCCCCGGCTGGGGTCGGTGGAAGCAGTACTCACATAGTGTTTAGAGGGGCTCCTCCGCTTCTCCACGTCCACCACGGTGGCATCTTGCACGCAGTAGGCGAGCATGTTCCCCACAAAGCGAGTGGCGCCCCCAGGCGGCGTCACCTTCTCATCCCGGCCGGGTTCCGGCTCCTACTCCGGTTGCCCGGGTCCCTGCAGTTACACGCCACCCCTGCCCCACGCGCCACACGCCGCCGAGGCTCCGGACGCCTACGACTGCGGCTCCGGGGCAGGCGACTGTCCCAGAGGGCACGAGGGCTCCGTGCGCCCCAGGCTGCTCCCGTGGGCCTGCCGCGCGCCCCTTCCCTCCCGCGCCGCCGCGCTCCGCTCGCCTGCCCGCTCTCTCTGCCGCTCGGTGGGGCCGGCGGGAACTGGCGGCGCAGAGGAGGGCTGGGGGTGTGTCCCGCCGGCGAGGGCACGGGGCGGGGACCCGGCCTGCTGTCAGCGCGCCGGGGAGGGGCCCGCGGCGCCCCTGGGCCGCGCTCGGGCTCCTGGGGGCTCGGCGCTGGCCGGCGCTGTGGGCGCAGGAGGCGGAGGCAGGGCGAGCAGGGAAGGGAGGGGAGGGGAAGGGAGGGGAGCGCGGCGAGGGGAAGCGCGGGGAGGGGCTCCGGGCCGGGGGAGGGGCTCGGGCGGACGGCAAGGGGCTGCAGCCCTGCAAGGCCTGGAAGGGCTACTCTGCTCAGTCCCCTAAACTCAGGGTGGCTTTGGAGGGACGAGGCTCGGGGAAAGTGAACCCAGCGCGCCCCCATCCTAGCTTTCGGTCTCCCAAAGGATCTGTGGCCACCTTCTGTCCCTTGTACCACTGCCATCTCCTCAGATCTCTTTAAGGAAAAGTAGTTTATTACCGCCTGTTACTGCCTACAGCTCCCTCCAAGAGGAGACCCGGGACGGAGAAGAGAGCAGCTTTAAATCTTTCAAGCCAGCCTTCTTTTGATGAACCACCTGCCCCCCTGCAGGTCACCACGGGTGAATTCTCCCCGGAAATGGGATCTATTGATCTGCTGCTGCCTCCATCATCGATCAGGGCCTGTGTAACTAACCTGCGACACCATTTCCCAACGACAAGGTTACAAACACTTTAGCCTTAAGTCCGGCCTCCCCCGGGACTCTCCCAGGGCTGGCAACCGGCAAAGGAGCACACAATGGTGGGAAAATCCACTGTGTTGGGAACCAGACACAGTGTCTTTAGCTCCAGGCTCAGGCTTCCTCACCATCACTCCTTCTAGTTTGGAAAGCTGACTTTCCAAGTCGCTTGCCCATCTCTGGTCTTGAAGCTCAATTTTACTTAATTCAATTTAGCCTCTGCCCCCGCCCCCTGCCTCAGTACCAACACACACACACACACACACACACACATCGATTTCATCTTTTTTTTTTCTGTTCTACTTTCAAATATTTAACGGAGTAGGTGTTTTCAAAACGAATCCAATTGTTTCACAATACAGTAATGTTTTGTGTTTTGTGCTTGGGGACTCATGGAAAGCATCTGAAATGTGGGCAAAGGATTTGGTGACTTTTTTTTTTTTTTTTTTTAGCTTGTCAGAAGCCTTGGGCCATTGAGACTTCTGCATTTTCTTCGGGAAGAATACTGGCGGAGGGGGCTGGAGAAAAGATGGCTCCGTGTTCAGTTCCCCAATGACTCACAACCACCTATAACTCCCAGGATCAGACGCCCTCTTCTGACCTCTTCGGGCACCCAGCGAGGTACACATGACTACCAGAGTTCAGATTCCCCAGTACTAAGGTAAAAGCCAGGGGTAGCCACGAGCCTATGACCTTAGCACTCTATGGGACAGAGTTAGGAGGATTCGGGGGCTTGACGGCCAGCCAGCTAGCAAGTTGTGGGTTCAGTGAGGGATCCTGTCTCAAGGAATAAGGTGGTTATCAGACATCTGATTGATAACTCAAGCACACACATACACATGGACATAGACACATACAACCCCTAAACACTCACAAACCAGGTGGATACAGGAGTCTTGACACCTTGATGGAACAGGACTGCTCCATCTCAGAGACAGTGGGGGACGGGGTAGCACTTGCTGGTGCTGATAGGAGGCAAGAAGAGGGCACACACACACACACACACACACACCCGGGGCAGGGGTATTTGGTTAACAGGCAATGTCCGAGCTGAGTCTGACTTTCCGAACACGGCCTGCTCTCCAAAGCTTCACCCAGTTATATGCTCAGCCCTGAGCTACGGACAGTGGGAGGATGCCTGCCCAGCCCCAGTCGGCTCTGATACTGCATCAGCATTGATCCACAGGCAGAGAATAAGTGATAAGACTTGTTTACACAAACTTGAGATGGGAGGTGTGTGTGGGGGATTCTTGACCTAAGCATTCCAGTGCTATGTCAGGATGGAAACGAAGGCAGAGGAATCAGCATTCGAATAACACAGGACTACCTTTTCTAGGTGCACAAAAACACCATGCCTCCAGCCAGTTCTCTCCCTACCCTCAACTGAAGCATTTCTGCCCCCTGCCGCCTGCTGCCTGCCCCACCACGCCCAGCCCTCCCTCCCCCTGAGTATGACTGTTTTTGCCCAGCACTCGGTCCGGTCGATGGCTGGCTTTTTGAATGGTTGAGAACACGGCAGGCAGTTGTAGATGTGGCTGCTCTTAGGTGCTCTATAGAAGAGACGGAGAATGGTCTCAGAACAGGCCTTATCCAGCCTGGGTTCCCATCCCAGCTCCTCCCTAAGCCAGCCTCGTGACCTTGGAGCACTCTGGGGATCTTTCTAGTCAGCCCCCTTCTAGACACATTCCATGACGGTGGATAAGTGCTCTGCAGAGAGAGATGTGCAAATCTGAGTGAAATTTGGGGCTCCCTCCAGGCCAAAGTGACATCTGTTAACTCCAACAGCTGGCCAGGGCAACATCTGCCTTCCAGACCCTGGCTGACCCCTGGTGGGGACATACGGGGCCTGGCATGAAAACACTGCCAGGGTTCATACTTCTGGCTCAGTTTCTCGCCTTCCCCTTCTTGCAAGTTTATCTTGACCCTAACTACCAACTTGTGTTTAGGGGCATATCCAGAGGATGACCCCAGCTCCCAGGATCTGGAATAGAAAGTGAACTCAGGAAAGTCATTTGCTAGCTTGAATTTTTTCCCTTTCCTTTCCTTTCCTTTCCTTTCCTTTCCTTTCCTTTCCTTTCCTTTCCTTTCCTTCCCTTCCCTTCCCTTCCCTTCCCTTTCCTTTCCTTCCTTCTTTCTTTAACAACACACACTTATTTATTTAATTTGTGCAGGTGTTTTGTCTACCTGTATGTCTGCATACCACACCAGTGCACAGGAAAGCCAGATCATTGAATCCCCTGGAACTTTGGTTCTATACAGTTGTTAGTTGCCATGTGAACGCTAGAATTCAAACCTGGGTCCTCTGGAAGAGCAGCTAGAGCTCTTACTCACTGATTCATCTCTCCAACCCTCCGACAAGGCCTCACTAGGAAACCCTGGCTCTCCTAGAACTCACCCTGTAGATCAGATTAACCTCAGACTCACAGAGACCCACCTGCCTCGGGCTCCCCGTTGCTGGAACTGGAGATATTCATCATCATATCCACCTGGTGTAGTGGTACAGCCCTTAACGCTAGCACTTGGGAGGGGTACAGAAAGAAGGGCCAAGAGTTCAAGAGTAGGGGGCTGGAGAGATGGCTCAGTGATTAAGAGCTCTGACTGCTCTTCCTGAGGTCCTGAGTTCAATTCCCAGAAACCACATGGTGGCTCACAACCATCTGTAATAGCATCCTATGCCCAGTTCTGGTGTGCCTGAAGACAGTAACAGTATATACATTAAATAAATAAATTTTTTAAAAAAGAGTTCAAGACTAGTCTTAGCTACATGAGGATCACACAGAGACACATGCTTTAATTCATGGGCACACACACACACACACACACACTCACAGGTTGTTTTCCCCCTTCCCTTTCTCTCTTGCTCCGGCCCCATGGGTTCTTTATCTGTTTCTCATTACAGATGGTTGTGAGCCACCATGTGGTTGCTGGGATTTGAACTCATGACCTCCAGAAGAGCAGCCTGAGCTCTTAACCACTAAGCCATCTCTCTAGCCCTACTCACAGTTTTTTTTAATTAAAATATTTCTCTTTGTGTCTATTCATTGTACATGGTCCTATCTTACACAATGACATTCTCATACAAATGTGTACTAGATGTTGAGTGTATTTCCCCTATAATCCCAGAGCTCTTTGTTCCCCTAGACTAGTGGTCCTCAACCTTCCTAATGCCATGACCCTTTAATACCCTTCATGTTGTGGTGACCCCCAACCATGAAATTATTATTGCTACCCCTAACTGTGATTTTGCAACTGTTATCAATTGTAATGTAAATATCTGATAAGCAAGATATCTAGATACAGCCCACAGGTTGAGAGCCACTGCCCTAGACAGTTTTAGTTTTATGTCATGTAGTCATATATGTGTGTGTGTGTGTGTGTGTGTGTGTGAGAGAGAGAGAGAGAGAGAGAGAGAGAGAGAGAGAGAGAGAGAGAGAGAGGAAGATTTCATATATCTATATAAGATCTAGGAACCACATTTGAGAGAAAGCACCCAATATTTGTCTTTCTGAGACTGGCTCAACTTGTTGGTCAAAATCTCCAGATGCCTCCATTTCCCTGCAAATGGCATGAGTCTTGTTTCTGGTTGACTCTTCTGCACATACATCATGCTTCCTTTGCTTCTTCCTTTGACACTGGATACATACATTGCTTTAATAAACTAGCTTTTGCAAAGAATGCTATGGTAAACGTCAGTGCATGACCACCTCTGTGAAGTCGCTTAGAGTCCTGTGGGAACTGCCCAGAACTGGAACACAGCTGAGTTTCACTGGTCTAGTTTTAGTTTTGGTTTCTTGAGAAGCTTCCATGCTGATTTCCACAGTGGCTACACTACCTTGAATTCCTCCCAGCGGTGTGTAGGGTTTGCCTTCATGGGCTTCTTCTTTCTTGGTTGCTGGACATGGAAAAAGACAGGGCACCACCGGAGTTTCCATTTGCACAGCCCCACGGCTAATTGCAGACATGATAACAAGGTGTGGCTGGATGCCAAGCCACCGGCCGGTGAAAGTCACCCCTCCCTGATGCCCCGCATAGGACCTCCATCAGGGAGGGCTCCCTCTGCTGCTCCACACAGTGCTGTGGAGGGCCTCAGCCTTCTGCTCTACACTGGTAAGAGCTATCGTGCAATATATATATATACACACACACACACACACACACACACACACACACACACACATACCACTTGGAATTCTAGCCTTAGAAAATGACCAGATCCCAAGAATACCAGAAGGAAATCTGGTAGCTTGAACAACCAAAGGAACCAAAAACACAATTAGATTCGTAGAGGAAAAAAATATTATTCTGTGTAACTCTAGGCTGCAATCCCTAATCCTGGCCAGACATCTGGTTCCCAGACTAGTGTGTTCTGTTTTAAGGCCTTCAGAAATGAAGATGCGGATGATTTCATAGTATCTGATCTCAGCTACTCAACAGTGTTGGCTGGGCTAGAGCCGTCTGAAGGGAGGGAGGATCTGGCAGTGAAGTACTTCCTTAATTAAGGATTGATGGGGGGGGGCAGCCCTTTGTGGATAGTACCATCCCTGGGCCGGTAGTCTTGGGTTCATTGAGAAAACAGGCTGAGCAAGTCATGGAGAGCAAGCCAGTAAGCAGCACCCCTCTGTGGCCTCCGTGTCAGCGCCTGCCTTCAAGTTCCTGTCTTGTCTAAGTTCCTGCCCTGATTTCCTTTAGTGATGATCTGTGACGTGGACATCTGAGCCCTCTCCTCTCCAAGTGGCTTTTGGTCGTGGTGTTTCATTATAGGAATAGGAACCTTAACTAACACAGGTGAATGCCCAGCATCCTCTTAATATTAAAGATTACTCTGTATACTTCTATTTTAACCACAACCTTAGATTTTTTTTGTTGTTTTTTTTCGAGACAGGGTTTCTCTGTATAGCCCTGGCTATCCTGGAACTCACTCTGTAGACCAGGCTGGCCTCGAACTCACAGAAATCTGCCTGTCTCTGCCTCCCAAGTGCTGGGATTACAGGCGTGTGCCACCACCGCCCGGCCTAACCTTAGATTTTTATTTTCAAAATCCCCTGGATTTTCCAGAAGCCAGCAAACCCTGACTTGGCCACTAAATGACAAATTAAAAAAAAAGAGAGAGAGAGAGAGAGAGAAAAAAAAATCCACTGGGGAATTCAAAAGCAATCTTTTCCTTTCTAAAAAATATAACCCGAGGTTACAAAATTTTTTTAAAAAAAGGTTTAACTTTGACTCCACCCCCATCCATTTTCTTTCATTTCTCTATTCAGAAATACTTTGAAATCGTTGTTCTTTATCCTGTTTGAGCCCATGAGTTTGTTCGTTTTCAGGTAAAAGATTTGAGACACTCAAGGGTTCAAGGTCAGGTCTGACTTCAGCAGAAGCCTCCCCGCTATGAAGCAGAAGGTCTCTCCAAAGTTGGCTCATTTCTTACCCAATAGGTAACAAAGGCAGAGAAAGGCTTAGCATCTGACCTGATCCGACTGAGATCTGGGTTGTCATCAGTAATTAATCTGCCAGAGGTATGTGATCAACCTGATTAATCAGCCTGGTTAATCTTCCTTCCTGAAGTAGGCCCAGCCTTCGTTAGGACTCAGGTCTACACTGAGTCTAAATGAGGCAGGGGGGCGGGGCGGAGCCCTATTTCAGTTAGGGTATTATTGGTGTGAAGAGACACTATGATCATGGCAGCTTCTTCTTTTTTTTAAAGGTTTATTTATTTATTATGTGTAAGTACACTGTAGCTGTCTTCAGCACCCCGGAAGAGGGCATCAGATTTCATTACGGATGGTCATGAGCCACCATGTGGTTGCTGGGATTTGAACTCAGGACCTTCGGAAGAGCAGTCGGCGCTCTTAACTGCTGTGCCATCTCTCCATCCCAATGACAGCTTCCTTAAAGGGAAACATTTAATTAGGACTGGTTTGCAGTTCAGAGTTTTAGTCCTTTACCATGGTGAGAAGCATGGTAGCACATATGCAGAGATGGTGCTGGCGAAGGAGCCGAAAGTTCTGCCTGAGGATAGGCAGGCAGTAGGAAGAGAGGGCCACATTGTGCATGGTTTGAGCATCTGAGATCTCAAGGCCTGCCCCCACAGTGACACACTTCTTCCAAAGAGGCCACACCTAATAGTGCCACTCCCTATGGGTCTACAGGGGGGCATTTTAATTGAAACCACCACAAGCTCTCTATGTATTTACAACACATAGTAGCCGTTTCTCATGGAGTCACAGACGCCTGGGCATCCTGAATGAAGCAGCAAATCTGTGAGGATATATCTCTTGTCTCTAGCGCTTTGTGCCCATTTTACTTCTTTCCCCCTCTGTGCACGCGTTCCCGTGAACCTCCTGTTTCTGCCTTCCAAGTGGTAGCACTGAGAAATGTTCTATTTTGCCAGGCTTTTGTTTCCATTTCTGGCTGTTGATTTTGTTTTTCTGCTTCTTTACAGAGAGGTAGGAAGCCTCCTCTGCATAAGCATCCGCCAACCCCTCATCCGGACACATCGGAGGCTCATGGCTTGCCTCTGGGGTCCAGTTCCAAGTTTACTATGGAGGAAGAATCTGATTGGCTCAGGCTGGGTCATGTGCCCATCCTGACTCAAGCAAACACCTTCAGGTTGAGTTAGGCAGAAGAAATTTCACCGGAAGCAAACTGATTAGGGAATTAATTAGAGGGAAGAGGCTCTTATATCCCAAATACAGCTATGTTGCTCTTCACGTTTTAGAGGACTTCATTAATCAATTAATTAATTTTTTTTTTGCATTTTTTTATTGAGGGTGGAGCATGGAGGTAAGGACCATCTCCCCAGCCTGATAATTTATTTATTCACTAAAAAGTTTTGTTAGGTTACCAACATAAGACGCCCACTCTACTAGGAACTGGGACAGCAGTCAAAGGCAAATTGCCATTCAAGAACTGTGTGGCTTTTGTAGACAATAAGCATTGTTCAAAAGTATCATAGAAGGAGGCTGGAGAGGTGGCTCAATGGTTAAGAGCACAGGTTACCTTTCCAGAGGACCCAGGTTCAATTCCCAGCACCCATATGGTGGCTCACAGCCATCTCCACTCCCAGGGGATTACACTATCCTCCTCTAGCATCTATGGGCACCAATGAAGGCAAGACATTCACATGCGCATTAAAAAGTCATAAAAATAAACACAGGATTATAATAGTGGCGAATGTTATTTAAGCAGAGCCAACATACACCAAAGTGTAAACTTTCAAGATGAGAATGGAAAGTTCTACATTTTAAAAGATTTAAAGATGTAAACTAAAGCGCCACCCCTGCCCCCCTCACCAATCCCACAATGCACAGTGCACATTTGTAGAAATGAAAGATGGGGTGTGGGTTGCTTCTCAGCACAGGTGCCTGGTTGGCAGGGAGGGATCTGCGGTTTGGCAGGTGACCCAGCTTGGACTTCGATCATGGCCTTGATGGAGAATGCAGGGAATCGTATCTGCAGAGTGGCCTGTGTGGTGGGACCATAGGAATCCTGGTGATAAGGACAATCACAGCTCTTGATCATGGTTTCTGATCATGGTTTCACACTTATAAAGTCCTGAAAGATGTTTTAAGGGGGTGTGTGTTACTTTTGCTCTTGTTATTAGTTCATTATTTTTGGATATATTTCTCTCTTTCCCCTACTCTGTGTGTCTCTGTATCTGTCTGTCTGTCTCTGTCTCTGTCTCTCTTTTTCTCTGAGAGTAGTCAGTTTTCTGGTTCATTAACTTATTGGGAGGCATATTAGTCTGTGGATGTTCTTAAAATAAATTAGTCCTTCCAAGAAAACAGTGCCTGGCTGTGCTCTTCTGCACGCTGGCCTTGCAGCTGGGGGTATGTCACAGGCAGGGTCAGGGCTGGTCGCCCGGCACACTGCAAGTGCCAAGAGTCCTGAGCGTATGCACTCGATCATGTTCCCCGGAGCTGTGGGGAGGTGTGGGGGAGGGGGCCTGTTTGCTGCTTACGAAGTCCCACCATGCAGTGCGCTGGAGATTGTGGTGGGAAAGCACTCGTATCTTTAGTCTCTCAAATGGAGTGCCGTGCCTTTGTGGAGCTCAGTCTGGCTGGCAATAAATTATGCAACGGAAAACTATTACATTCAGGCCCTTTTAGCTTGCTACTCTGAGTGTCTGTTCAGCACTCGTTAAAGGCTACAAGAAATAAGGTTTCTATTAAGCGTGCGCCTCCTTCTTCACACCCACTTGATGCTGGCCTTAGTGGTGAGAACCGGAGCACTCAGACCCACAGGTCCTTGGAAAAACCCATTCTTTTACGCCAAGACTGTTGGCCATTTATTTGTCTGTGTTGTCTAGTACAACTGAAGTGACCTTCTCAGACGTTTAGAAGCAAAATGGAACATGTTCGCCATAGAGAGGCAGGAAACCCTCTAGACAGCTTCGAGTAAAAAGTAGTGATATTGCTAAAGCATCCAAATGCAAATTTCTTTCTTTCTTCTTCTTCTTTTTTTTTTTTTACTGGAAACTTCATTTATTTACTTTATCTTATTGAGTGTACGGTGGAAGAAGAAAAATGGGTCAAGAGGGAGGGAGGGAGGGCCAAATGCAAATTTCTAAAGACGAGGGAGATGGCCTGGGCTTGATTATACAGCAAGGCTGAACTAAACTGAAAAGTTCCATGACTCTTAGGCAGAATATTTTTAAAAAAAATAATAATTGAAGAAAACTTCATCAACTGAAATCTTAACTTCCAGAGTTCTGATTTTCTCATTGACTTATATAAAAAGTCAATTAATAGACTTCATATGCAGCCGGGCGTGGTGGCGCACGCCTGTAATCCCTGCACTTGGGAGGCAGAGGCAGGCAGATTTCTGAGTTCGAGGCCAGCCTGGTCTACAGAGTGAGTTCCAGGACAGCCAGGACTACACAGAGAAACCCTGTCTCAAAAAACAAAAACAAAACAAAAAAACAAAACAAAACAAAACAAAAAAATAGCCTTCATATGCTGAGAGGAAACAAGAGAGTCCCTTGGTCACTTCTAGAATCTATGAGGTGTGAATCTACATGTCCCTTGAGACATAAAGGCACCTGTGTGGGAAGCTGAGTCACCTGCTGGGGCCTTTCCAGTGTCGTACTGCAGCTGACCGACCTCTGTCCAGCTCTGATCCACGCTATGCCCGAGAGAACGGAGGAGCCTGTCCTAGTCCTAGGACAGGAAAGAGCCTGGTAAGCGTTTCAGCAGCGTGGAGAGGAGCAGGAATGGACTTCCGGAGAGAGGGCGGGATCAAATGACGGCAGGCAGAGGCACTAGAACACAGGAACGCAGACAGGCTTGAGAGAGGCAGAGAGAGGTCCTGTGAACTGCAGAGGAAGAGGTAGGAGACTTAAAGAATCTGGAGAAAAACCACAGGCCTTGTCTTGGGGGTTGTAGAGACGCAGTATAATTTCACCATCATGTGCCTGTACTGTGGAGGACTCAGCAAGCTCACACCTAAGAATAAATCCAAGAGAAGTTAACGCAGATGTCCATCCACACGAGTCGCATTGAAGTATTTGTATCAGCATTATAGTGTGCTACTGCCCACCGATGCCGAGTGCATCAATAACTAATGTTACAGTAGCATAACAGAGGACCGCATATCATCAACAGAGGAAGAGCAACGGCCTTCTGCAGTGAGACGGATGAAACCCACAGGTGTGGCACTGAGGGGGAAAGACCCAAAGGGAATGTAGCATGGGAGTCCATTTATATAAAGCTCAAAGCCTGGGGCTGGGAATATGGCTCAGTGGGGAGGGTGCTTGCCTAGCATGCACAAAGCTCTGGATTTGGTTTCCAGCACCGGCCAAAACTGTGCATGGTGACCCACATCTGCGGGACCCAGCCCTCTGGAGGTGGACGTAGGACAAAGAACAGAAGTTTGACACAACTGGAGATACTTTGAAGATCCCGTTTCTAAATAAGTAAATACTAAGTTCTAAATAGATAAAATTACCTTATGGTGTCAGAGGCCAAAAGAGCAGTTGCCTCTGAGAGTAATGTACTGGGAGGAGGCTGGGTGAGGCGGGGTGAGGGGGATGGGGTGGGGGGTGAGGTGGGGTGGGGTGAGGCAGTTCCAAGCGCTTTGCTGCTCGCTCTGAATAGAGCTTCTGAGCCATTTACAGGAGCTATGTGTCGAGTGTGTGGATGTTACACCTCAGCCAAAAGAGACTGAATCAGCCTGGAGGAAGCCCTGTTAGATGCTACTGAGTAAAGGCGATGTAAGAAGGGGCTGAAGAGACGGCTCAGTGTGTAAGCGAGCTTGCCGCACATGAGGACCTGAGTTTGAATCCAGCACCCATGTAAAAAGCTGACGTGAGTTATGCATGTGACCTGTAATCTCAGAGCTGTGGAGAGAGGTGACAGGAGGAACTCTGGGCTTGCTAGCTGACCCCTAGCTCCAGGATCGGAGGAAGAATCCATCCCTAAAGAATAAATCAGAGGATGATAGAGGTGGACACAGAGTCCACCTGGCCTCTGAGGATGTGCACACAGACGCCGTACTTCAGTGTGTGTGCAAATGTGTGTGCACACAGACACCATACTTAAGTGTGTGCACATGTTTGTGCACACAGGTGCCATACTTCAGTGTGTGTGCACATGTGTATGTGCACACACACAATTTGAAAAGCAATAAAAAGTTGGAAGATATATACAGTTCATGGGAAATACTATATGATTACATATGGTTAGAGGAAATTTTATCTGCAATAAAACCTTTTTCTTTTTCATCACAGGATGGCCTTGAACTTGTCACCTTCTTGCCTCAGCCACCAAGTGCTAGGATTCTAAGTGTGCTTCAGCACACCCAACCACACACTAAAATAATAATAATAATAATAATAATAATAATAATAATAATAATAATAATGTTATTCTTGTATGAGAAAGAGAACTAGGGAATTCTGTAATTGTAGGACTTCTGTTTTCTTTGCTTTTGTTTGTTGATTGATTGATTGATTGATTGATTGATTGATTGATTTTTCTGTGAGAAGTTTTCATGCCCTCCAGAGCTTGTGTCAAACTCAAAATCTTATAGCCAAGGATGAATCTGGACTTCCGGTCCTCCTGCCTCTACCTCCAGAGCACTGGGATTGGGGGCCTGTGACGTCATGCTGCCTTAAGCTATCTAGAGATTTTCAGGTTACCAGGACTTCATACGTGTGGAATAAGCACTCTGCTAACTGAACTGCACCCCCAGATTCTGCAATTGTAGCATCCCGAGTCTTTCAGAAAGTAATTGAGATCTGGGGGGGGGGCAGTGAAAATAATTATAACCCCAGCAATTGGGAGGCTGAGGCAGAAAGACTGCTGCAAGTTCACGGCCTGTCTGAGCTGTGTAGCGAATTTGGATCTTCAAGCCTATCCTGGGCTACATAGCAGTATTTTGTATCAAATAGGAAAAAAAAACCTTGAATGTGGTAAACTTTTAATATTTTTTAAAACTGGGTTGTGTGGTTTATAATTTATATGATGCAGGGTTGCTCTCCTGTATTGCTCTTTGTACTGTAAAGTGTTTGAAATATTCATGGCTTTAAATCATTCATTCCAAGTGAAATCAGAAAGCCAGTGGGGACAAAGAGCTTGAGTGGCACCGAAACCAGAGCCTGTGGCTGTGGGGACAGTTCTGCTCCGTCAGTGCCAGGAACCTGTCGGCGTGTTCCGCTCCAAGTGTGCCTCGTCTAGCATCTTGGTTCGACAAAGTCCTCGCAAATAAATCTGTAAGTGACTTGCTTCAAGGTCCTCTGATGTCTTACAGTGAAGCTTTTCTAGAAGTTTGAGAAAAACAGAGACACTTCTCTTTGAAGTTACATCTAACAACTTTCCCCTTCTAAAGTTGGTCCCAGTGTGTGGGGGTCAGCAAAGGGCTTCTCTGCCTCTTTTGACTTCCACTGTTTTGCAAAACACACCTCAGATATATTAGAATCTTTTGAGTTATTTTACAAAGCCATTTTTTAAAAAATCAGGTATTTTTTTTTAGCTATGGTGGTGCAGGCCTATAACCCCACCAGCACTTCGGGGTTAAGAGAATCAAGGAGTTTGAGACCAGCCTGGGACAGAGAGCGAGATCTTGTCTCAAAGCAAGCAAAGAAACAAACAACAAATCAGGCAGTCTGTCTCTGAGTGCGTGCGTGTGTGCGTGCGTGTGTGCGTGCATGCGAGCGTGCGTGCACTTAGGAGCCTTGCATTTGCTTGTGTAAGTGATCTACCACTGAGAGAAATCCCTAACATTTGAGATTCTTAAAGCACATTTGGATTTTAACACACCTCAATTTTTTGTTTTATTTATTTATCTATCATGTCTTTGTGTCTCGGAGAGACTGTGTGGAGTCAGAGGAGAGATTCCAGGACTGGCTCGGTTCCCTCCTTTCCATGTATGGGTTCTGGGAGTGAACTCCTGAGCCATCTTGTTGGTCCGATGACTAGTTTTACTTTTGCCTATATGTTTGTTTTTGTGTTATATGGTGGCTTTGAGTCTACCTAGTCCTGGCCATGCCAGAACTCGCTCTGTAGACCAGGCTGGATCCACTTGCCTCTGCCTCCCAAGTGCTGGGATTAAAGGCGTGCACTACACAACCAGCCACGATGACTATATTTTTATATAAAGTCGAGACTTACCTACTATAACTGAATGTCGGTTCTGCAGTATAACTTCAGCTGCTCAGGTTTATAAAAATCTCAGTGGGAACATTCAAGTTTAAATTGAATTCACCTAAGGAAAATAAATATTAGCCAACCGTGCGGTTCAGTTGGTCTGAAGAGTTAGAAGCTAATTCTGGATCTTGGTGCCCAGCCTTACAATAGCTGGGAACTCTGCAGTGTGAAGAGTGTACCCCAACTCTGATGTGCTGACACCCGAGATGCTGCCCCTGGACAGTGGCCAGCGCTTACCGTGTGGTTATAATGCAGTTCAGGCCAGCAAGAATCAGGTACCATTATTACCTTGCCACTTGAACATCATCACAACATTTTCCCAGTGTTCCAATCTGAAAACGACCGACTTTTCTGAATGCAAGAGGGCAGTGCAGGGGAATGCGCACTCCGCATCCCAAGAGCCTTGATCCGTCATTAGTCTGTGCGCCCTGTTCCTGTCTGTTAAGTGGAGACAGTGGCGTTGACTTTATAGTGTCAATGGCAGGTGGTCGTGAGATACTCGTGGAAAGTGGCCAGCAAGGCACAGGCACACGCTCACCCCTTGGTAGATGTCAGCCGCTCTTCCTGGTTACTAAAACAGGCACCGTCTGTTCTCTGGCTCTGTTGAGTGGTGTTAAGGCCTAAACCCAGAACGTCCCCCAAGACACAGAGGTTGAAGACTTGGTCCTGGGTGCAGCAGTGTGAAGGAGAGAGAGGCCTTTGGTACAGAACTGGATCATGGCTAACCTCACCAGCTCTGGTGAACTTGGATCTGAATGGGCTGTTGGAAGGTGGTGGGGCCTGATGGGTTGAACAAATCGGGCAGACCTAGCTTTGTGGGACATTATTTTGTCCCAGTTCCCTTCCTTGTCTTCTGCCTGCTTTCCGACTAACACCAACAGGCAGCTTTTCTCGGCCACGCCCTTCCGCCATGATCCGGCTGCCTCACCTCAGTTTCGGGAATAACAGAGCCAAGTGAAAGCTCTGGAACTGTGGGCCAAGTGGACCGCTCTTCCTTCACTTCTGCAAATGTATATATTTGTTTATGTACACGCATGCCATGATATAATGTGGAAGACAGTTTATGAGAACAGTTTTCAGGGGTTGCTTCTCTCCCTCTCTTGTGTGGGCCCGGGGGATTGAACTCAGGAAGTCATGATTGGTGGCCAAGTGTCCTTACCTAGTGTCTCATGCTCGCCCCCTTTCTGCCTTTAAGAAGTTTCCTCGTGGTATTTTGCCACAGTGATAAGCAGATGGCTAACTCGAACAGGGAAGATTGTGTGTAACTTTAATGGCTGGATTTGTTCGATGAATCAAAAGCAGCCAGGTGTGACAGTCCACGCCTTTAATCCTGGCAGATGAAAGGCAGAGACGGGGGGGGGGGGGCTGGGGAGACGGCTCCGGTGGGTAAGAGCTCTCACTGTTCTTGCAGAGGACCAAAGTCCAAGGTCTAGCACCCACATGGAGGCTTACAGCTGTCCATTCTCCAGTTCCAGGGGTTGCCACCCACCCTGCTGACCTTCTTGGGCGCCGAGCACACATGGTGCACATACAGAAGATAAAATAAATATACCCCATAAAAATGAACAAATAAGCCGGGCGTGGTGGCGCACGCCTGTAATCCCAGCACTTGGGAGGCAGAGGCAGGCGGATTTCTGAGTTCAAGGCCAGCCTGGTCTACAGAGTGAGTTCCAGGACAGCCAGGGCTACACAGAGAAACCCTGTCTCGAAAAACCAAAAAAAAAAAAAAAAAAAAAAAAAAAAAATGAACAAATAAATAAAGGCGGGGGCAGGCAGAGCTCTGTGGGTTTGAGGCCAGCATGGTCTCCATACTGAGTTCCGGAACTATGTGGTGAGATCTGTCTCAAAGGAGGAAAGGTACAGTGCCCACTGAAGGGATAGATCGGACCCCCGTCCTCTGGAAGCCTGAGTTTCTGGAGAAAGCCAGCATGTGCCATCCTCTCTGGGCCGAGTTGCTGTTACATGGCGGTTCCTGCGTCTCCCAGGGCAGGCGCCCATTCAGTGCTCCGGCTGCCCTGTGGTCAGCAGATCCTGGTTTACAGCCCTGCGCCTCCAGGCGTCTCCTGACCGGTGTGCTCACCCCTTCCTGTGTCTCATGCTCTTCAGAAGCAGCATGGGAAGGGCATCGTCTTCCCCAGCCTTCCTCGCATATGTTGTTTCCAAAGCCGTCAAGTGGTCCTTCTTCCCCGGGTGGAAGCAGGTCGTTCTCACACTCCACTGTGTTTAGTGTTGGGATGGCGTCGCAACTCGGCAGGACCCATAAAACTCATCTGCAAAATCCTCTACAGGACACATAGTAAGGCCTTGGGTGATTTTATTACCATAAAATGGATTCTGCCATACAATTAAGTATCATCTTTTTCATCTTTCTTCACAGGGAACATCTTTGACGCACTGCATTATCAGCTATTGATGCCACAGCTGATATGCAGAGCCGGTGGGATATTGATGAAATACATTATACACCATCAGATTTTTTTTCTTTAATTTATTTATTTACTCTTGGTTTTGGTGGTGGTGGTGGTGGTGGTGGTAGTGGTGGTGGTAGTGGTGGTGGTGGTTGTGTGTGTGTGTGTGTGTGTGTGTGTGTGTGTGTGTGTAGGACTTGTGGACAACAGTGAGTGCATCGGCTCTGAGGTGGCCGATACATCCCGTTTAGAATGATAACACATTCAGATATGACTGTTATTGTTCATGTTTTAACACAGTTCTAATACACTGTTTAGAACACTGAATCTTTACAAAGTAATATGCAACAGAATTCAGTTTATGTAAAGACATTTACGAGTATTGGGCAGTGGCCACTTCACCTCAGCTCTGCCCAGAGGCCTGCAACTTCTGTGGACTGTGGAATGTCTTGAACACAGTGGAGGCCATGCGGCTGGAGAGAGAGCTCAGCGGTTAAGAGCACCTGCTCTTGCAGAAGGCCTGGGTTCAGTTCCTGGCACCCACATGGCCCAGAAACAAAACAAGTCCTTGTTTGGGACAGTTTTCTCTGGAAGCTATGGCCCCTAGAAGCACCCCACAAGGAAGGCTGGGGCTCGTAGATACATTCCATACCGTGCTTGTCCCTCAGTAGGGCAATTGGGAGGCATGCATATTCTATTCTGTGTCTTTGAGAAAGTACTGGGAATGGGGATGTTTTCTTCACCAATGAGACCTACCTCCCCTACCACAGTGACTGCTGAGGGTTGGACATCTGATCCAAGTCCCTAATATCTTTTTTTTTTTTTTTTTTTTTTCCGAGACAGGGTTTCTCTGTGTAGCTTCGGCTGTCCTGGAACTCACTCTGTAGACCAGACTGGCCTCGAACTCAGAAATCCGCCTGCCTCTGCCCCTCCCCCGTGCCTCCCCCTCCAAGTGCTGGGATTACAGGCATGCACCACCACCACCCGGCCCCAAGTCCGTAATATCTTTACCTTTGCCATAGTAGCTGTTGGTGGAGACTAACTCACACTGGGCTAATGAAACTTTTCCCTTATGACTTTTAACTGGTTCTATGGGAAGAAAAGGCTGTGAGCCTGTCTCCAGCCAGGTCTCAGCACACACGGGTTCCTCTTCCCAGTTTTATGTCAACCTGACACAGGCTAGAGTTATCACAGGCTTGAGAGATAAGAACCTCAATTGAAAAAATGCCTCCAGGGCTGGAGAGATGGTTCAGTGGTTAAGAGCACTGACTGCTCTTCCAGAGGTCCTGAGTTCAATTCCCAGCAACCACATCGTGACTCATAACCATCTGTAATGGGATCTGATGCCCTCTTCTGGTGTGTTCAGGACAACAACAATGTACTTACATACATAAAATTAATCTTAAAGGAAGGAAGGAAGGAAGGAAGGAAGGAAGGATGGATGCCTCCTTATGATCAGGCTGTAGGCAGGTCTTTAGGGCATTTTTAAGATTAGTGATCAAGGTGGGGCATTCCCTGGGCGGTTGTCCTGGGTTCTATAAGAAAGCAGGCTGAACATGACATGAGAAGCAGGCCAGTAAGCAGCACCATGGCCACTGCATCAGCTCCTGCCTCCAGATTCTTCCTCCTCAACGATGGACTGTGAAGTGGAAATTTAAGCCAAAAAACGCTTTCCTCCCCAGCTTGCTTTTGGTCACGGTGTCTCCTGGCAACAGGGACCCTGACTAAGAGACAGGGAGAGGGCACTGCCAATCCTCGAAGGAAGACAGGTGATCAGGTCATGCCCATGGGTCTGAATCCCTAGAGACAGTCCACTCTAAGCCAGCTCGTGTTTGTCCCTCACTGTGGTTTGGGTGATAGTTTCCCCCAGTTGAAGTAAAAAACTACAAGGTAATTAAAGTCATTATCACAGTGAAAGGCATACTATGTCACCCAAGTGTGGAGGGAAACGTTGTTCTTTTTAGTTTGTTTGTTTTTGTTTTGTTTTGTTTTAAGATATGGTCTCAAGTAGCCCAGGCTGGCCTTGAACTCACTAGTAACTGAAACTGACCTTGAACTTCTAGTTCTCCTGTTTCTACCTCCCGGGTGCTGGGATTATGGGTTTGTTTCCTTCTCTTTCTCTTCTTCCCCCTCCTCTTCTTTTTCTTCTTCTTCAAAACAGTTTCTAGATACCTTCCAAACTTCTTCAACCAATGTTTTTTCCCAAGACTTGCCAATTCTGGCATCTCAGTTGTCCTACTGACCAGTATCTTCTATCCCTTTATTATGGGGTCACACTTTTCTTTTTCTTTACATATATAATTGGGGGGGAGGGTCTAGAGATGAGACAAAGTCTTGCTATGTAGCCGTGGCTAGCCTTGGCTTACAAATCCTACATTAGCCTCCAGAATGAAATGATTACAGACACGAGTCACCAGGCTGGCCTCAAACTCATAGATCCACCTTCCTCTGCCTCCTGTGTGCTGGGATCAAAGGCGTGTGCCACCACCACCCAGTGAACATTTCTGTTTTTCAAACTGTTTTTACATTTCTTTATTTTGCACATGTCTCTGTGTGTGCCAGTGCTCTTGCTATAAAGTGCATGCACGTAGAGGTTAGAGGACATCCTTCAGGAGTTTTCCCTCTGTCCATCGTGTGGGCTCCAGGGCTTGAACTCAGGATGGGTGGTAAGTGTCTTTTCCCAGCTGAGACATCTCATCAGCCCCAAAACATGTTGTTGTCATTGGAAATTATGTTACTACTGTCAGATCATTGATAGGTCGCATCACTTTGCTTAAGGCTTGGTTGTTAGGATCGTTTTGTTTTGTTAAATGATTTAAAATTTGTATGGGTGTTTGCCCAAATGCATCTGTATACCCTGTATGTGCAGTACCTGAAGAGGCCAGAAGAGGTCATCAGACTATTGTTTTAGATGGTTGTGAGCTACTATGTGGGTGCTGGGAATTGAACCCTTAGGAAGAACTGTGTGTGTGTGGAGGGCAGATGACAAGTCAAGGGAATCAGGTGTCTCTTTCCATCACATGGGCCTGGGGATAAAACCCAGGTCACCGCCTTGGTGGCAAGCACCCTTACCTGCTGAGACATCTTGCCTGCTCAAAATCTATGTTTGAATAAGACTTCTGTAAGACAAAATGCACACAAGTATGGATTGTTCCCTTTTTTTACTGTAAGGTTGTCTGGTAAAACACAGAGGTGCCCCTCCCCCTCGGATCCCATTATTTGTGGGAGGGGCTAGCCTGCAAATCACTGTACTCTGTCAGACTAGAATTTACTTTTTAAAAAAGGGTCATTTGGTACCGGGCGGTGGTGGCGCACGCCTGTAATCCCAGCACTTGGGAGGCAGAGGCAGGCGGATCTCTGAGTTCGAGGCCAGCCTGGTCTACAGAGTGAGTTCCAGGACAGCCAGGGCTATACAGAGAAACTCTGTCTCAAAAAACCAAAAACAAAACAAAACAAACAAACAAACAAAAAAGGGTCATTTGGGCTGGAGAGAGCTTGGCAGTTAAGAGCACTGACTGTTCTTCCAGAGGTCCTGAGTTCAAATCCCAGCAACCACAGGGTGGCTCACAACCATCTGTAATGAGATCTGATGCCCTCTTCTGGAGTGTCAGAAGACAGCTACAGTGAGTGTACTTACATATAACAAATAAGTAAGTAAATAAATAAATAAAATTTTTTTTTTTTTTTTTTGAGACAGGGTTTCTCTGTATAGCCCTGGCTGTCCTGGAACTCACTCTGTAGACCAGGCTGGCCTCGAACTCAAGAAATCCGCCTGCCTCTGCCTCCCAAGTGCTGGGATTACAGGCATGCGCCACCATCACCCGACTATAAAAATTTTTAAAAGTGATCATTTTTATTGTATGTGTTTGAGTGGAGTTACAGATGGTTGTGAGCCACAATGTGGGTGCTGGAAACCCAACCTGGGTCTGCTCTAAAAACAGCCAGTGCAGGGCTGGAGAGATGGCTCAGTGGTTAAGAGCACTGACTGCTCTTCCAGAGGTCCTGAGTTCAATTCCCAGAAACCACATGGTGGCTCATAACCATCTGTAATAGGATCTTATGCCTTCTTCTGGTGTGTCTGAAGACAGTGACAGTGTATTCACATAAATAAAACAAATCTTTAGAAGAAGGAGGAGGAGGAAGAGGAGGAAAGGAGGAGGAGGAGAAGGAGGAGAAGAAGAGAGGAAGAGGAAGAGGAAGAAGAAGAGGAGGAGGAGGAGGAGGAGGAGGAGGAGGAGGGGGAGGAAAAAGAAGAGCCAGTGCTTTTAAAGGCCAAGATCTGTGTTCCGTGCCCACTACCTCATAAGCCAGATGTGGTGGGGGAGGCTTGCGATGCCAGCACTCGGAAGGTAGAGGCAGGAGGATCAGAAGTCCAAGGTTATCCAGGGCTAGAGAGCAAGTTCAAGGCTGGCCTGGTCTGGGCTGCTTCAGACTCTGTCTTGAATAGAAAAGAAAGAAAACTATGTAGTCTGAGCCTTATGACAGGCATGCATAGCTTGGGGATTAGCTTCAACCGAGCCTAGGAGTGTCTCTATGGCAACCGTCACCATAGCATCAGGCCCAAGGCAGAGGTGCTAAGTGAGATTGAGCAGAGGGATGACGCAGTGTGGTGTCTTCCTCTTCCCTGTCCTAGAAATCCCAGAACCTTGCCTTGCACCCTGCTGGAGGCGCCCTGCCGGCGGTAACCCAGTAAAAGGCACCTGGCTGCCAGGAACCACCACATTCCCACACCCAGGCTCGCCTTCACCAGAGGGACCAGCTTGGTTCTATCAGCTTGGTTTCTCCATCCAGCTCACATTCCTCAACCTGCAGAGTCCCTGCTCCTTAGTACAAGGCAGGGGCTCACCTTCAAGGGAAAGTGACCTCCTCAGAACTTCACTGTTCCAGATCCACGCCGGCCAGGGAGAAAACACACATAAAATAATCACTGTTCCTTTTCCCTTTCCAATCGCGCCCAAAGGAAGGAGCCTATTCCAGGGAGACCGCCCACGCAGGTGTGCACTTTCCTGACATAAAGGTACACATAGTCCTTTGATGCTTTTGTTAGAATTAAATCCTGATTTAGTAGGTGTTGTGGGCCAAACTATATTTTGACAAAATTCAGAAGTTGGAAGTCTAGCCACCGGTACCTCTCAGAATGTGGCTTTTTGGAAATACAGTCCTTTTTTTTTTATTGTTGAAGGTGCGGCAGGTTTTATATGCCCTGGCCAGCCTCAAACTCATCATGTAACTGAAGGAGGCTCTGAATGCCAATCCTCCTCCATCTCTAGAGTGCTAGGACAGGCATGTGCCGCCGTGCCGAGGAACTGAACCCTGGGCTTCTCTCATGCTAGGCAAACACTCTCCCGGCTGAGCCGCACTTCCTGCCCAAAGCATGGTTTTTAAAGCACCAATTAAGGCTAAATGGGGATCATAAGCATACGGCTCTAATCCGATATTATTTATATCCTTTTAAGGGATTGGAAGCTTGGTATAGTAGTAAATACCTATAGAACAGCATGAGGAGTATCAGCAAGACATGCCTTTTCAAAACACTCTGTAAAGAGAGGCTGGAGAGAGGGCTAAGAGCACTGGCTGCTCTTCCAAGGGACCAGGGTTCAATTCCCAGCACCCACTAGCAGCTCACACCCGCCTGTAACTCTAGTTCCAGGGGATCTGGAACCCTCATACAGACATACACGCAGGCAAAACACCACCTGAAAATAAACAAATCTTTAATAATAATAATAAAAACAAAGAAAAGAAAAAACAGGCCAGTGAGCTGGATTAGTGGGTAAGAGAGCCTGCTGACCTGAGTTTGAGGCCCAAGACCCACCCCGCGGAAGGAGAGACGCGGCAAGCTGTCCCCTGACCTCCGCTTGTTCATGGCGATGTGTGGATTGGGCCCCCAATAAATACATAAATGGTTTTTAAAAGAAGAGGGGAGGGAGGGAAGAAGGGAGGGCGGGTGGGAAGGACCAGGGAGAGGATGGCTATTTATAACCTCAGTGCAGAGTTCTCAAAGGAAAAGCCTTAGACTGGGACTTTCCACCTCTGGCACTGTGAGATTCTCACTGTCGAAGACTCCAAGACTTAGTGAGGCTGCCTTAGTGAGCAGACCTCAGCACAGATCTGGGCAGGACCGAGCCTGCTTGCCCAACTGGCCATGGACGCTGCTGATGCTTCTGGCCTAAGCGCCTCACCATGAATGTCAGACACCTGGAAAGTGTCTCCTGGTCACTGTGTGGCAGTCCCCTAGCTGGGGGGAAAGAGGACTTTTCCCCTCAGACTCTGCATTTGCTCATTCATCTTTTCATAGCTGTAATACTTTTGTTGTTGTTGCTGTTTTGGGTTTTTTGTTGTTTTGGTTTTTCAAGACAGGGTTTCTCTGTATAGCCCTGGCTGTCTTGGAATTCACTCTGTAGACCAGGCTGGCCTTGAACTCAGAAATCTGCCTGCCTCTGCCTCCCCCTCCCCAAGTGCTGGGATTAAAGGCGTGCGCCACCACTGCCCAGTTTGCTGTAATTCTTTGTTTGTTTGTTTGTTTTTTGAGACAGGGTTTCTCTGTGTAGCCCTGGCTGTCCTGGAACTCATTCTGTAGACCAGGTTGGCCTCGAACTCAGAAATCCACCTGCCTCTGCCTCCCAAGTGCTGAGATTAAAGGCGTGCACCACCACTGCCCGGCGCTGTATTCTTTTTAAGGGCTGAAATAGCATCTTTCAGCTTACTGGAGAGAGCAGGCTCTCCAATCTTAGGGAGACAGCAGAGGTGGAGAGCGACTGGCCTGGCGGGCAGTGGGCAGTGCTACCATGTCCCTGCGCTAGAATGGAAGCTTCATGTGGCTGGGGGCGGGGAGGTGGGGGCAGGAGGGTCAGGGTCCTAAAATTTCAAGATAAATCCAAAACTTGGATTTCTTTTACATTAAATATTCAGATTTCTAAAACCTTCAAAATATTGTCAACTTATCTGCTTATTTTAGTACCATGCCTTCTTAAAGAGGTGGGGAGGGAATGGGGAACAACGGACAAAGACTCCCAGCGAGCCGAGACAGGAGAACTGTGGATTTGAAGCCAGCTGCCTACATAATGAGACCCTGCCTCAAACAAACAAACAAACACCACACACATGGTCTGGGTAGGTGGCTTAGAGGGTACAGGAAGGATCACAGGGGCAAGAGCCACTGGAGCCTGGTGACCCGGAGCCCGCACGGCAACGCTGGCTGTTGTGGCGCGTGTCCGTAATCTCATCGCTTCTACAGCAGGGAAGGGGGCGGAAACCAGAGAACTGTCTAGAAGCTCGTAGGCCAGCTAGCCTGCAGTAAGCACCAACAAGACAGACCGTGCCTCAGACAAGCCAGACGCAGGGAACTGAGTCCTGTCAGCCGTTCTCGGGCCTCCTTACACGCGTGCTGTGGTACAAGTGCATGTCCCCAAATATACTTAATCAAAATAAATACATACATAAGTATGAGGCGTGGTAAGCTGGAGCACAGGGGGATGTCGACAGCTGATCTACTTCTGTCGTACTTAGGTGTCCCCTTTGTGAGCCTCTGTGTGTTTGGAAATGCGTTACAGTTAGACATCACAATAGCAAAAGAAGCAATACCTGTGAAGGCATGAGCCCAACCCCCCCCTCCCCCGGCTCCCTGAGGCAAGCCCTTGGCTCCCTCCCAAAGGCAACGCTGCTGCTGCTGCTTCGGGAGGCCACTGCTGCCCTCTCAGCTCTCTTCCATCTTCAGTAAACACCTGCTCCCTCTGTGGCACGGGTGTGTCTCGAGGTCAGCCCAGCATCCCATGGGCATTCGTCACCGCAAGTGGCATTCTCTGAAACTCAGCTGCGGCCTAGAAAAGTTTACCTGCTGTCCCTGATTTACAGACGCCGTGTTGGGTCCATGGTTTAGAATGTCTGACCCTGAAAGCAATCCATTCTTGTAGTTACACTCAGTAGAAGCATGGGTTGCCGGCCTTTAGGCAAACTGGTCTCTAAGACTCAGTCTTCCGGTCTGGCAAAAAGGAGCGATCATAGCATTGGCCTGTTCGGGTTTATGTGATGATTTAAGTTTGCTGTGTGACTGGTTCCTACTAAGTGATTTCACTTAAGATATCTTTTTTTTTGGGGGGGGGGGTTTGAGACAGGGTTTCTCTGTGTAGTCCTGGCTGTCCTGGAACTCACTCTGTAGACCAGGCTGGCCTCGAACTCAGAAATCCACCTGCCTCTGCCTCCCAGAGTGCTGGGATTACAGGCGTGTGCCACCACCGCCCGGCTGATATCTTTTTTTTATATATCACAGATTAAGTCCGAGGCAACAGGGTGACTATATTGATACCTGCAAACCTTAAGAAGAAAGTGCTGAGACATTTGAAATTAGCTTCCAACCTGCTTCTGGCTTTGGAGGGACTTACCTACTTTGGGAGGAACCACCTACTTCTGGCTTTGGAGGGACTTACCAATGCTGGCTCAAACCTAGGAAGAAGGAGACAGGCAGCAGTCGCAGCAGGTTGCTGTCCTGTCCTGTCCTGTCCTGTCCTGTCTCCCTCCAGCCCCAGGGCCTGGGCTCCTGCCTGTCCTTTGGCTCCACATTGCCTGGCAGCCTGTTTGTTGACAAGAGCTGCAAGGCCGGATGAGACGCTCCGGGTAGCCATCTGGGAGCAGCGCCCACTGGTGGCTGGTGGCTTCAAAACCCCAAAGGGTTTTAAAGGTGACTAATAAAAAGCTGTAAAGGTTGAACACAGATCCCAGAAAATACACTCCCTGAGGGCATGGGATTTCAAGTACTTGATCTTGATCTTTCTTCGTGTGTGTGTGTGTGTGTGTGTGTGTGTGTGTGTCCTTGAACTCATTATGCAATCAAAGGTGATCCTACTCTTCCCACCTCCTGCAGGTCATGATTACAGGTCACGCGTCAGGCACCAGCCCCGGCTTTGAGCAGGCTAGACCAGCACTCTACCAACAGAGCTGCGACCTCAGCCAGGCTTGGTTTTTTAAACTGACACTTCTTAAATTCTTTCTACTCACAACCTCTTTTAACTGAGAAAATCCTATGCAAAAGAAACATTCACTGGTAATACAATTTAAAAGAAATTTATTTTAAACCAGATGTGGTGGCACGCATCTGTAAACCTAGCACTTGGGAAGTAGAGACAGGAGGATCAGGAGTTCAAGGCTAGCCTCAGGTATATGGTGAGTCTGAACTAGCATGGGCTACAGAAAGCACTATCTCAAGAACTGAAGAAAAAGATTATTTTAAAGCAAATTTTGATATTCATACAATTTTATCATTTATTAAAGATAAAAGAAAATTTCTATACAAATCTAATAATATTTTTACATATTAAAATAAATCTTGGTTGAATGTTTGATATGACAGGAACTAGAGCATCTCCAGCCTTTTTTCAGAGTTGACAGGTATTTTTTGATTTTTATGATTATTAATGCTGGGGGCTGTATGGATTCAGTTCCCAACACCCATATAGTCACGCATAATTAACTCCAGTTCCAGGAGATCCGGTGCCCTCTCCTGGCCTCCTCAGGCTCCTGCATGCACAGATGCACATAGAAACACACACACACACACACACACACACACACACACGCACTCATAAATGTACTAATGCTGAGAAGGCTGTTTTGCATAATTACACAGCACAAGATGGCAGAAATATATTTACAGCCATTTCAGAAATTGTTGGAAAGTCTGTCATAATCCCAAACCAAAATATTTAATGACTTTTAAAATAAAACCCAAGTCAGTCAGTCAAACAGCAATTATTATAATCATTAATTGTTATGATTATACATTCTTGGACTGTTGAGATGGCTTGGTGAGAACAGAGCAGTGTCACCAAGCCTGACAACCCGAGTTTGACCGGAAGTTGCCCTCTGACCTCTACATGTACACACACACACACACACACACACACACATATACCCCACATACATATACATGGAGAGAGAAATAAACGTTTAAAAAAATCAATCATTCTGACACAACATAATAAAAAATTCACCCATCTGATACTTACCCACAGAGGAGTGACAGAAGGAAAACCCAGAGTTTTTTTTTTTTTCTGTAACTAAGCCATTGTGCTTTTATAAGAGCAGAGCAGAGGCCTGTGTACAGAGAAAGCACTGAAATTCACAGGAAGCGTCGAATCTGAGCTGAGGTGCCTCTGTGTTCATTGGTGTCTGTGCCAACAAGCAATGTGAACATACTGTACTCAGAATCAAGACTGTAGTGAGGTCCCACAATCAATCGGTCACTGCAAACATGCTTCAAATTCATCACATTTGATTTTTAAAAATTTCATTTTGAATTACTCTTTACTATTGTTGTGTGTGTGTGTGTGTGTCCCTCCACACACACTCTCAAGCAAACTGTAAATCACAGTTTAAGAAGCCATTTTTTGTCTTTATTGGTTATGAGGCAAGTATCACAGCCCTGGCTGTCCAAGAACTCTTTATTTAGATAGACCGGGTGGCCTTGAACTCACAGAAATCTGCCCACCTCAGGTGCTGGGACTAAAGAAACTACACCTCTTCTAGGTTCTGTTGGTTGGGAGTCACCCAATCTAGGTTCTGAAAATCAAACCGAGGTCCCGTGGATGAGAATCCCCGGAAGGAAGCTGCATCTGCAAAGGCTGATTGGTTAGAACTTGAGATGGGAAGAGGTTGGGATGTTGCAGGTCCAAAGCCTATTACAATCCGTCCGGGCTATCTTTAGCCCCTTAAATAGCCATTCTTGGTCCATCTCTGTGTTGGACCTGACAGCCCATGACTAACAAAGTCAAAGTCAAGTTCCTGTGACTGAGAGATAAAAACCTCCTGGGGTGTGTTGGCAAACCCTAGTTCCACCAATCAAAGGACTCAGCACGCTCTCCGCTAGTGCCAGCCTGACAATCCCGAGGCATTTGCTGTGGTCTGCCTGGCAGGACCTAGGAGTTCACTTATCCTCTTCTATCTGCCTCTGCTTCTGTTGTATGGTCTGGTCTCTGTCCCTCTGCCATGATGCTAATTCCCTTGGACCACAGCGGCAGACATGGGTCTACCTGCCCCAGGCTTGCTTTCATGCAATGTTTCTGAGTTCTGCTGCCAAAGATACACACACACACACACACACACACACACACACACCGCACCACACACTTTTTCTTTATACAGACAGTAACCAATGTTTAAATGTTGCTATAAAAATTTTTAAAGCCTGAGGTTAAAACCCTTTTGTACCTCAAAGTTATAAATCATATGCCTTACGACCCATTTGATGGAAAATTCCAAGTCTGCCTGTGTTGGTGGCCCAACCCCTACGGGAGTGCTGAGACCAGCATTCCCAAGCCAGCGGTCTTCTGGAGGAGAGCAGTTCCTATTCCTTGCCCTTCACCAAGGGCAGGCAAGCCCAGACGCAAGCAGACACCACAGGCACAGGCAGAGCTTCTGGGCTGGGCTGGGCTGGGCTGGGCTGGGCTGGGCTGGGCTGGGCTAGCAGCTGCCACTGCAGTGTGCATGTCATTATGCTCCTTCATGTTGAGAGAAGACTCATGCATGGCTCAGAGGCTTCTGGAATCTTCTGAGTTGGAATGCATTGCTCACTTCCCAGCATCCGCTTGCTCCTGCAGAGCCAGGTCAAGCAGGGTCATATCCACAGGCCATTTTCCTTGCTGCTTAGTACGTCCAAGGCCTATGGGACAGGGTAGATCATAAAAGGGTGGACCCTGCCAAGACACTGCGCGCGCGCGTGCGCGCACACACACACACACACACACACACACACACACACACACAGTGTTTCTGTGTTCTACAACACTTATGTAGAGTATGGGACAACTTATAGGAATCAGCTCCTTCTTTCCACCATGTATGTTCTGGGGATTGGACTGAAGTCATCAGGCTTGGAGGCAACTGCCTATCCCTGCAGAGCCATCTGGTCGACCTCTCCCACCCTCTCTAAGGAGTGGTTTCCAATTGTGTTTCTGCAGTGATGCAGGACGGGGGCTTTTTTGTTCTTGGGAGAATAACCAGCAATGTCTCCAGAGCCAAACTGTGACATTATGCTTTTTCTTCCCATTCAAAATAGCATTCTGAAACACAAGTGCGTAGGAATGACCTCCTTCTGAGAGTCGCCTGGAATTTCTTCTAACTGTGCATTATGAATTTTACTTTCAAAACTCAAGTGTGCCGGGCGGTGGTGGCGCACGCCTGTAATCCCAGCACTCTGGGAGGCAGAGACAGGCGGATTTCTGAGTTCGAGGCCAGCCTGGTCTACAGAGTGAGTTCCAGGACAGCCAGGGCTATACAGAGAAACCCTGTCTTGAAAACAAACAAACAAACAAACAAAAACAAAAACAAAAACAAACAAACAAAAAAAACAAAAAAAAACCCTCAAGTGTGTGAGACTTGTCATTTTCCTTTTCTTTAATTTCAAGTCATCTCTGGTAAGCCTTTGTCCTCCTGACTGGCAGGAGGCAGTGGGAGGGTGAATGAGGCAGGCTCACCCTTCCCTGAGGATCCATGGAGTCCAGAATCACACAGCTGGAGAACAGGACAGAGTGACCCTCCTTCTGAGACCAAAGCTGACGCTGACAGATCAGGGTTCAAACATCACATCCCTTCTGGACTGGGCATTCGTGGTCCCCTCCTTAGCACACATAGGTCTGGAATCTTAGCTGAAGCTAGGACTCAGGCTGAGGCCCCGCCCTTCTTAGAGACATCACAGAGCCTGTGCACAGAAGTCCTGTCATTCCCGCCCCTGCCCTCTCGGCCTCTGCCATCCCGGCCCCTGCTACCCTGGCCTCACACAGAAGCCCTGCCATCCAGGCCCTTGCCACAGGGCTGTCAGGGAAGACTTCCCAGTCTGCACTGCCTGTGGCCTACTCATCTGGAAACCCTCCCCAGGACCCAGGCTTTCAGAGAACAACCCCTAGGCTGTCTGCACAAGTAACTCTCCAACTCAGCTCCACACTGAATTTCCCTGAGGTAAAGCTCGCCTGCTACTTACAAAGGGGTGTGGGAAAACAACGGCTATGCTAACCACTCAGTGTAGGAGCTTGTCACTCATTGGAGAGTAAATTCATTGTCCACAAATTTCAGCCGGCAGTTGCCGCAGACTTCACGCAGGACTGCCATTATTCTGGCAAGCAGAACTAAGGGCACAATAAAAGTATGCTTCCCACTCCCCTTCCCTTCCCCCGGGCCCTTTATTCATGGCTTGTCCTCAGAAAGAAAAATAAAGACTCTCGGGCCCCAAGGGTACAATTCCTAGCAGAGACGACCAAAATGGGTGTTGCCCAGTGCCCCAATTAGCTACACCAATCCAGTCAACTAATGAAAATGAGCACCCCAGACTGTTAGGGTGATCAGGCTGGGAGACGCGGGTGCAGGCAGCTCTGCTAAGCCTGCTTCTATTCCAGCTAAAGCGGCCATCCTCGCCTTACTAGCCCTTTCCCCACAGGCATTCAAGGTTTTCTGCATTTATCTCAACAGTGACAGTGTCTGAAGGGTGGTTCCCCCATGAGAGGTCTGGGCAGGTAACATCATCACTGTTTTTTTTGTTGTTGTTGTTTTTTGTTTTTTGTTTTTTGAGACAGGGTTTCTCTGTGTAGCCCTGGCTGTCCTGGAACTCACTCTGTAGACCAGGCTTGCCTTGAACTCAGAAATCCGCCTGCCTCTGCCTCCCAAGTGCTGGGATTAAAGGCGTGCGCCACCACGCCCGGCCATCACTGGTTTTAAAGAGATCACCACGACCAGGCATGACGGTGCGAATCTGTAATCCCTCCCTTGGGAGGCTGATGCAGGAGAATCAGGAAGCCATTGCCACCTTGGGCTCCACAGTGAGAGCCTGTCTGTCAGTCAGGCTAGGGAGGTGGCTCAGAGTGTAAAGCACTTGCCACACAGATGGGAGAACGTATGGACATGGTAGTGCATGGCTTCGATCACAGTGCACATGTTGGGGATGGGAGGAGGCAGGAGACGCCCTGGAAGCTGGAAGGCCAGCTCTCCAACGGCGAACGAGTCCTGTCTTAAATAAGGCGAAGGGTGAGGCTCAGGTTCAAGGCTGTCCCATGACCTCCAGGTGCATGCTCTGGCATGTTGTGCACCCACATTCACACACAAGCATGCACATGCATGTACACACACACACACACACACACACACACACACACACACACCCCAGATGTAAAAAAGAAATCCTGCCGGGCAGTGGTGGTGGCACACGTCTTTAATCCCAGCATTTGGGAGGCAGAGGCAGGCGGATTTCTGAGTTTGAGGCCAGCCTGGTCTACAGAGTGAATTCCAGATCAGCCAGGGCTACACAGGGAAACCCTGTCTCAAAAAAACAAAAAAAGAAAGAAATCCCAAAGCGAAGCCATCAAGTGGTCTGCAAGCTTCCTCTTTCGGATCTCAAATGAAAATGTAGCACTTGGCTTCGCCATAAGACCCTTGGGGACTGATTTGGAATTCTTGTGAATATACACCCTGGTGTTATTCTGGGATTCCCCTGTTTGTCTTAATAAATAAAGCAGAAGTCAGTAGGCAGAAGACAGGCTGTCAAGTTTCAGTAGGAACGGGCTGAAGTGAAACCCCAATGATCTGAGTAGAGGCTCACATTCAGCTCTCTGCCTGAGGCAGGCACCAGAGCCTGTCAAGGCTTTGCCCTGGGACCCCGCCCCTTCAGGATGGCCCTGCGCACCCTTTCCTCTGCCTGCTGCTGGTGTCCGTCCCTAGTGAGACACTTCATAATCGGAGTTTCCCATAGGCTTCACATAAACTCAGAAAGGGAACAAAGAGATGTTTTGGGGTAGCCTCGTAGAAGCCACTTGTGGAAGAGAAACCACATTAATAAGAAAGTGTAGATGCTTTTGCCAATGGAAATTAGAAGTTTGCTTGGTTTCAGTCACTGGCACTGGGTCTGAGTCCCTCACAGTTGAATGGGCTTTATCCCACTTGGCTTTTCTGGCCAGTACCCTGGCACGCCATCAGAGGGGGAAGTAATTACAAAGAGGGGCGAAGAGCACTGCTAGTTTACCAGATGGGGGTAATCAGGGCTCTTCAAACAAAGCCACGGCTAGACAGTAGCACCGCTTGTCCTCTCGTCTCCACGAGCTACGTGTGGGCCCACACTTCTCCAAACAAGCATCCACGGGAGCGGGAGGACTTCATCCCTCACCCCGCCCTCCAGGGACCCTCCGGTTGGTCTTTGTGCATGCGTGAGCTATAACTCAGCTGTATTTAAGCCCCTGAGGGATTTCCAAGAGCGTGCCTCAGCTCTACAGTGTCCTGACACGCCGGTGGGGCAAAGGCCTCCCCGTCTTGCTTCTGGGGGATGGGAAGTACATTATTGTTAACTATGTGGGAGGGGGAGGGTATGCATAGGGTCTGGTGCAGAGGTCAGGGCTGTTGGGTCCCCTGGGACAGGAGCGACAGGTGGGTGTGAACCACCGCACAGAGTGGCTGGAAACGGAACTGGGGGAGAGCAGTCCATGCAGTGCCCGTATGTTCTTAACCACCGAGTCGAGACAGGGTTTCTCTTAATAGGCCCCTGGCTGTCCTGGAACTAAGAGATCTGCTGACCTCTGCCTCCTGAATGTTGAGCTTAATGGTGTTTGCCACTACCACCCGGCCTCTCCAGCTCTATCTGTCTGTCTATCTATCTATCTATCTATCTATCTATCTATCTATCTATCATCTATCTTATGTATGTGAGTACACTGTAGCTGTTTCCAGACACACCAGAAGAGGGCACCAGATCCCATGACAGATGCTCGTGAGCCACCATGTGGTTGCTGGGATTTGAACTCAGGACCTCTGGAAGAGCAGCCGGTGCTCTTAACCACCGAGTCATCTCTCCAGCCCCCTTTCCAGCTTCTTATGTTAAATGTATTATTGTGCCTGTGCATGCCACAGTGCACATGTAGAGGTCAAAGGATGACCTTGCAGAGAGAGGGGGTCTGTCCTTCCACTTTGCCATGGGTCCCGGGGATGAACCCAGGTCAGCAGCACGTCCCTTCCTGGCCACTCCATTATTATTTAGAGCTAGGATTTGTGAAGACATGAATTTGAAAGCTTTTGGCATCTCTCCTTTCAGAGGAAGCAGATGTCAGCCTTTGGTGAGCTTTTCCAATAATGTCTGATGTGTAGTTACCCGCACTTTTCAAATGAACCAGGGAGCATGATATTAGTGGAGTTTTGCCCAGAAACTGACCCAGAGGCAAAGACTTCAAGAAATCGAGAACTTCCACTGGGGAGATGCAGAGAACAGGGGTGAGGAGCGGAGAAGACAGGAAAGGATGCTGCTGCTATCACGTTAGGAGGAGAGGGAGGAGTGGACGGCACTTGATTGTGCAGAGAAACGCTGGGCAGCACATATCACAGCCACATCTCCGAGGATGAGGGAATCTGAGTCGCTATAACCCAGGTGCCCTGGCTGCGTTTGTTTTGAGGGGATGTTAGCTTGAGTGTTCCCGGACTGATGACATTTCCAAACGCTGGGGGGACCCTCAGATGCAGGCCTGAGGAGCTGGAAACAGCTAGCCACAAACAAAAGTGGAACCTGTGAAAGATGTGCCAGGCACTGCCTGGGTACTAGGGACACAGGAAACAAGAAGGGATTCTAGCCTTCTGGAGCATTCTACCGGGGAGGCGGATGATAAACATGGGAAGCAGGCAGACATCTGGAGTGCGTTAGGCAGTCACTAGCACTGTGGGCAGAACAAAGCTGAGGAGCAGAAATTGGTGACAATCAACAGAGGCCTCACTGAGAAGGTGAGGGACACAGACCTGAGGGACAAGAGCAGAGGCCTGACCCCAGGCGAGAGTGTACCTGGTGTGCCGAGCACAGTCAGTGCAGCAAAGGCTGGACATAGTGCAGCGAGGTGAGGCCCAGCAGAGTCCTGCTGGCCACTGGGGTGCCTCAGGCTCCTACCGGGAGAAGACTCAAAGGCGTGGAGAGTAGGACCAATATGGGATCCCCGCGGCCGCTGGGCTGAGGGGGACTGACATCGAGCAAGAGTGAAAGAGACGGCAGTACTCAAGGCGGAAGTAGGGGAGTAAGGAGGATACTCTAGAAACACTTTGGAGGAGTCAGGACAACTTGTAGTTAGTGTGTAGCTTGGGTATAGACTGTGAGAAAGCTGACTTAGCCTGAGCATCTGGGGAAAGGAGCCAGCATCTCCTGCAGCAGGGGCGGGGCTTAGGAGCAAGGCAGTGGCTGCGGGGATCCAGAGCCTGGCTCTCAACAGATTTCAGTATGAAGACATATGGGTGTGAAGATGGCAGACAGGCCCAATCTCATGCCATCTGGGAAGTCCGGTGGCAGGCAAATGACATGACCCCGTGAGGTTAAGGTCCCTGGCGAGAAATGAGGTCCGGGGCTGAGACTGACTCTTGAGCACTTGGGCAGACGGAGACCAAATTGCAGCCAGGGAATGTGGTGTCTGGGAGGCAAACGCAGCAAGTACTTCTAGAAGGGGAGATGCTGTGTCCGTGTAGACCTGCGCTATCCACATTGACCGGCGATGTGAAGACACACGGGGGTGGGGGTGGGGGTTACCAATGGTGTAATAGCGCACAAACAGCCCTGTAACTCAATTCTCCTCCCACATCTCCTGAGTACTGGCCACGACTACAGTGGCTAGCTATCTGTGCCATCATCCTAGTGGCTGTGTAGTATTTCACTGTGTGTGGTTTATATTTAACTTCTCCAAATATAACCTACTGTAGATTAGACAGAGATGGACATCTTGTACATTTACAACTCTACCCAGCGCATGAGCACTTTATGCCGATTCTAGGCCCCCTCCCAAAAAGCTCCACTAATCAAGATATATTCATTCCACACGGCCCAGCTGCTGATCTGGAAGACTTCCATGCAGATCCTATTCAGCTGAGACCCTTCCAAGCCCAGGGAAGAGAAGGTGGCTGTGTCATCCCTATTAATAAGGAGTCACCAGAGGTCTGGAATAGCTCCTGGACCCAAGGGATTTCCAGCTGAGCCATCCAGACTTGAGTTGCGTCAAAAGCTAGCACAGCAGACTGAGGCAGATGTGCCCTCTGCAAAATGACTGTAATTAAGTCCAAATCTTTCTCCACACTTTGCTCCTGCTGGCTGGATCTGCCATTTGCTGTTGGAACAAGCCTGCTACATAACTCAGATGTTCTCTTTACCTTGTCATTCTGAGCACAGGCACGGCTCCATCACCTGTCTGGGCACATACCGCGCTTCGTCTGGACGGTGTCGGCACGCCCTGCACACTCAGCGGCAACCGTGAAAATAACACTATCAGCCAGACAGCTGGCTGACAGCCTCTGCCATCTTCAGAGGCACCGAGGGACCACACATTTAGCTGGGCAACTCTTGAGTGCAGGGAAATGTTCTGAGACAACTTTCAAGTCATAAGGAATTAAAACACCAGCCCATGCGCCAGATTCTTTATTCTCCAGTGCAGATCTGCAAGCCTCAGCAGCCCTCGCTGCTACCACTGAAGCCTCAGGAACCAGAGGCAAACGTCAATCACTGGAGGAGACGATGCGTCTATATGAGCTCTCAACACATCAGGGGAGCCTGCTGGGGCTGTGTGGGAACCTGGAGTGTGGAGGTTTCAGACAGTGTGGCCTGGCGATTGCCTCTCCAGTTCAGATGTGTAGGAGCCTTTGCCCTGGGATGCCCCTCTATCAAGACGGGGCCCCTGAATTCAGACACAGCGGTTAAATCAGAGAAACACTGTTTCCTCCCATTCTATTCTGAGTGACACAAAGTCCACCAGGGAGCTGACAAGGAGGCCTTGGTGTGTCATGGCTGACATCAAAGCCATCTGTCTCCGGACACAGCAAGCAGCAGGAAGTCCAGTCCTATGTTCCCGTGACTATCAGAATTTATTATGGGGTTATCTGTACTATGCCTGTGGGTAGAGCCGCCTGCCCGCCTGCTTTGCCGCCCGGCTCTGCTCAGAAGGCCGAGTAGTAGTGGTCCGCAGTGCTCACGATGTCACTCTGGTCCTCCAGGAGCTCCAGCACCTGCTGCAGCACAGCCTTGCTCAGGTCCCAGCGGAGGTTGAGGTGCACGCAGTTGAGGATGTGCAGCAAGTGGCAGCCCTTCTCCACATCTACGGGCAAGGACAGACACTGAGTGTGATGGAGACAGCCAGACCCTCCTCCGTCCCTCTCCAGGCCTCTGAGGCAAGATCATGCCAAGATCCAAGATGATTCTCAGAGACCCAGTCCTGGCATACACAAGCTGAGGCTGACCTACCTTCACACGGTAACCAAAGGGCTTGAGTGGGAAAGGCACTCAGAGAAGCAGCTGTGTAGCCCTGGGCAAGTCACAGCACCCACAAGAATCAGTTCTGTTCACTGGTTGTGGGCTACGGGCCACTCTCCCGGGATCCTCTCATGGCCTGAGGTCCAGGGCTAACAAAGGTCAGATTGTGACCCCTAGTGGCTGAACCTACTCATTACTTTGAAAATGCTGTCATTGTAGAAGCTCCTTCCACGGTAACCTTTATAGCGAACACACAAGGGCGTGGCCGGGCTCAGGAGCTGGAGTCTTCCAGGGAATCTAGGTGAGACGCTTATTTGCACATTTTGTGCTTGATTTTTCTACTCATGAGAACATTCTCAGAGTCAAAAGACATTTGTAGTGTCCAACTCCTCTTAGGATAATTTACCGTTGTTATACCACATGTAAAAGACGAAATCCAGGCTTTTGAATCTATAAGCTGCCTATAATAGAGAAAAATCCACTCAGTGATCCCATCTGGAATTGCTGGTTTCTGCTTCAGTATTCAGCTGAAGGGCAGAGAGCTAGACGGAGCCCCCAGGGCCCGGGGCCACCAGTCACCGTCCCATCGGGAAAGGGAACCTCATTTTTCTCACCCCTTTGTAGCCTAAATTAGAATTCTCTCAACATCGAGTCACATTCTTCAGGCAGACGCCACTGCCACCCGCTCTGCGGCCAGGCTCTCTGCTGCCATATGCTGCCCACCTTTTGGACAAAGCCCTCAGTCCTTCAGGGAGCCGATGCCGGCTTAGTGCAGACACCTTCCTCGCTGTGCTCTCAGCCCCAGACCTCACTTCATATTAAAGGTGGGAGAGGAACTAATGGCCCAGTAGGAATTGCCAGTGACCTCGAGCGGTCAATGCTGGGTGCAGACAATGCAGATTCCAGGCCAACCTTGAGGTTTTTGGAAAGGAGGACTGTGTGTTTGCATGTGCATCCCCAGATGGATGCTGGTCTGGTGTGCAGAGGGTGTCTGAGCTCCTGTGAGCAGTTCTGCACTGACTTTTTTTTTTTTTTTTTTTTTTTTTTTTTTTTGGTTTTTCGAGACAGGGTTTCTCTGTGTAGCTCTGGCTGTCCTGGAACTCACTCTGTAGACCAGGCTGGCCTCGAACTCAGAAATCCGCCTGCCTCTGCCTCCCAAGTTCTAGGATTAAAGGCGTGCGCCACCACGCCCGGCTCTGCACTGACTTTTTAGGATCTGCATACATTATTATTCAGCGGCACAGGTTATGACAAGAGAAAGACAGGTGGTCACAGCCAATGCTAAGAGAGTTCCTGTGAGGTCTTACACCCGCACTGTGTGGGGAGTTATCTGAACTAGGTGATTGGCCAATAGCTCTTAGAGGCCTGCGTGTGTTGGGATCAGAGCTCAGAGGTCCTTGCACCCCCAGGTCTCCAAGAAAACCAGGATGTCTTTCAATGGGAAATGTGTAAAATTTGTTTTTCCATTCAGAAATCTGGGAATTGGAGTTGATTATCAGCCTCATGATCTCCAATATCTGTTGGGCCAGGACATATCAAACTCTTACAACTAGGACCAGTAATGGCTGATAATCTAAATGACCTGTACATCAATTACCTGTATAGCCAGAGGCTCCTCCAACCAGGACCAGAGATACCTAATAACCTAAATGACCGTTACAATCTCTGTACAGCCAGGGGCTCCCCAAGCTCTCATAAGCAGGACCAGAGTTGGCTGAGAGCCTAAATGATGTCTACACTGCCTGGATGAGCAGACACGATGTCTACACTGCCTGCATGAGCAGATGCGATGTCTACACTGCCTGCATGAGCAGACGCGGCCAGATCCTCCCCAGACCCCCAGGTTAATGCATGCAGCCCATCTCCAGAACCCACCTTCTGGGGGGTGGGGGAAGGCGTGTGCCCTCAGTTGAGGTTCAATGCACCCTTGTGCACTAGGGAGTGAATCACACCTGGAAACCTCTCTTCCACATTATACTGGGTTTTTATCATTATCCCGTGCTCAGGGACAAGTCTGTCCTAAAAGAATAGGGCAGGGGAAGGACTGAAGGAGCTGAAGGGGATGGTGACCCCACAGGAAGAACAACAGTGTCAACTAACGGAACCCCTGGGAGCTCCCAGAGACTAAGACACCAAGCAATGGGCATGCACGGGCTGGCCGCTGGCCCCTGGCACACATGCAGCAGAGCACTGCCTTGTCTGGCCTCAGTGAGAGAGGATGTGCCAAATCCTGTAGAGACTGAATGCCCCAGAGAAGGGGGGGGCGAGGTAAGGTGGGGGGAGTGAGAGGGTGGGATGGGGAGCACCCTCTCAGAGGCAAAGGGGAGGGGGGAGGGGGCGAAGAACTCTTGGAGGGGGGACCAGGACAAAGGGCGACATTTGGAATATAAATAAATAAAAGTTTTGAGAGAGAGAGAGAGAGAGAGAGAGAGAGAGAGAGAGAGAGAGAGAATAGGAAAGAAAGGGATAGAGGACATCTAAAGTCTTCCTCTGGCTTCCATGCACATACACCAGGTACATATCTCTCTCTCACACACACACACACACTCGAGGGGGAAGGATTAAGAGGGAGGGGGAAGGGAAGGGAGGAGGGGGGAGAAAGCACGCACATCTCAGTGTTAACTCTGGCTGACCTCCTGCCTCAGCCTTCCCAGGGCTGGGGCTGCCTGTGCTGCCCCATCACTGCTGAGAATGAGCCAAACGACATTCAGTACTAAAGCAACAGCCTGCTAGAGGCTCTCGTTTCTCTTCTTTTCTTTCTTTCTTTTTTTTAAAAGTCTGGTTGTCACACCCCATCAGGTTCCGATCTCACTGGGTCCTAAACAACAGGGTAGATGACCTGGCCCCACTCTACCTGGTAACTCAGCCTGTCTGTCTGGGTTTGAAAGGGGTGAGTGACTTCTCCAGAGAACAGGATGGGGACCCAGGGCTAGCAACCCTTTCCGCCCCCAGGATCACGTTGACAGAGTGTGTTACTGGCATAGGTAGGCTCTGAAGGGTCCTCGCCTTGAAGACTCACCAGTTCATACAGACTCAGGTTAAGGGGGCTGTTTTCTTTGTAATTAGGGCGAATTGATATGGAGTTGTCACACTGGCTGTAGTTCAAGTGTCCAGCCACTAGGGGCCGACCTAGCCCCACAAACCCGGGGTGTTTTTTGAGCCGTTTCCTTTATAACTCATCGGTTTCCAAGATGACTGGATTTCGTTACTCATGAGCTGTAATGTCGAAGAATCATCCTGCCTAATACTAAAAAGCCTTGATGTCTGAAAGGAGGGTGAATATCAAGTTCACGTCCAAAGGCAGTGGTAAGCACGGATAACTAACTGGGGACGGGAAGCAGCGATTCGATTCTCAGAGGTACTTCAGTGTGCCAATACTCTCAGGGGAGCTCACCTGCCAGCCTCCAGCTCGGCCCTACAGGATCAGAAACCCCAGGGCTGTTTAAAGGAGCCACATGCTGACTCCTCTGTCCAGCCAAAGTCCAAGCCACGTGTGTCAGAGGAGAGGAAACTGAGTCCCAGGACAGAAGCCGGGGCCACCTCCCTCCCGACTCCGTACACAGAACCTGATTCTGTCTGGTTCTGGGAGGGAACCCTGGATACACCAGCTGGCCAGCACAGAACACTCACGATTTGGTTTCTGACAGTCTTCCTTAATGATCTGGTAGATCTTCTGGTGCAGGTCTTTGTCTTTGGTGGTTACCTAAAAGGAGAATCCAGAGAGGAAACGTGGTTTGAGAACACAGCGGTGTGATATTCAGAGTTCAGGACCAGCCTTCGAGGCGGTCCTACAAAGTCCACAACTGCTGCGAGCCTTCCCCAGGGACATGATTCTGATACTTGGTGGCTCCCTCAGCTGTCCCCGGACACAGCTCTCTCAGAGCTGGTTTGCTGGGGCCAGAAGGGAAAGCACAACTGGAACTCGGTGCCTTGAAGGGGCAATTGTCCTTTCCTACACTTGTGGCCCACTCAGACAGACACTCACTCCTCTGTCTTGTTTTTGAAGGAGCTCACGTGTTCAAAGCCTTCACCCCTGTCCTTCCTCTCGGTCCCCTCCCCTGTCTTAGATTTCTTTAGTTTCTCTTCTAAGCACAAGGAAGAGTTAAAGAAGAAATGGGCATGGGGAGGCCAGCGGGCTAGAGAAGCCAGCTTGTGTATGGAAGCGCCGTCTGCTCTTGCAGGCACACGCAACCATGTTCCTCAGCAGGCTCCACCCTCGGCTCCAGCAGTAAATTCACTAACGAGAGAAGAGAGAGGGGAGGAGAGGGGAGGGCAGAGGGAAGAGAGGGGCAGGGAGAGGAAGCAAAAGGAGAAGAAGGCGAGCAAGGGAGAGAAGAGAAGAGAGGGGAAGAGGGAAGGAAGGAAGGAAGGAAGGAAGGGAGGAAAGGAGGAAGGGAGGGAGGGAGGGAAGAAGGGAGGAAGGGAAGGAGAGAGGGAGGGAGGGAGGAAGGAAGGAAGGGAAGGAAGGAGGGAGGGAGGGAGGGAGGAAGGGAAGGAGGGAGGGAGGGAAGGAGGAAGAGCAGAGCCCTAGCATGGAAACACGACTGAAGAACCAGGCAGAGGAGACGGCCATGGCCGCCTGTGAGACCTGATGACTTCCGACTCACAAGATCAGTGTGAAGGTGCAAACACGGGTACAAACAGAACTGTGGGCACTGCTGTAACTGTCCCCAGCAGGGCTTCAAGAGAAAGGAAACCCACAGATCAGGGATGAGTGGAAGGGAGGAGTCCGTCACAGAAGGGGATGTGGGATCTGTTCTCGTCTGACTACCTCTTCCAGCCGGGGTGATTCACAAGAGGAAGTGCCCAGCCCTGCCACACCTCGCCCCGGGCAGCTACAGGGGCCCTGGCTGCTTCCCAGGGAGGGCTGCGTTCTACAACACCCCACAGAAGCCAACCCAGAACAGAAGGAGGCACAGATCTCTAGGGGGCCTCCAGCCGAGCTTCCCTGCTTAGGGTGACAATGGCACGGTGTCCTATGTGGCCCTCCCATCCTGGAATGAGTGGACAGCACTCACGTTATACTGGCTTACCTCTCAACACTGTGGAAAACCCCTCCCACTTAAATAAATAAAAACAAGCCTCTCCAAAGAGGAAATGACCTGCTAAGTGGATCTCTAGTGAGTCTGCGAGCAGTCAGGCCCAGCGGCCTCAATCCAGGACTCTCATCTTACTCTGAAGTCATTCTCTACTGTGGACATGGGCAGTCCACTCTCAGCTCACTGCCTCCAACATCAAAGGCAGCCAGAGGCAAACTGCTACCTTGAAAAGAAGGAGGCAAAGAACAGCCATGCAGGTCCTCCGAAGGGAGGCTGCCAGGCAGGGCCTTCAGGGAGGCCGACGGGAGCGTTTTCTGCAAGCTCTAAGTGTCCTGCCTGGGCCATTCTTGGACAAACTGACACAAATTCACACAGACAGCCACACAGACAGGGCCAGGAGACACTATTTGTGACAGCAGAAGTCATACTCTCCACAGTGTCTGTCATAAAGGAATGGCTAGGGAGTTCTGGGACACGCTCCTGGTCAGGAAGAGCAAGGAAGAGCGAGGCAGACTCGCAGGTGCTGGGACAAAGGCACAGGGATGGACGGTGGCACTGAAGGCGGGGCGGGGCACTCTTCACAGCAGGGGGACAGCTGGTGATGCCCGAAGGCATTTCTGATTGTCACAACATGCTAGATGCTACTGGCATTTAGTGAGAGAGGTCAGGGACGCCAGTGAACACACTGGGTGCACGGGACAGTTCCCAGTGCATCACCGGCTGCTGAGGATGAGGGCTTCTCAATTAGAAGGTAGCTCACTCACACTTCCTCCCCTCCCCTCTCTTGCCCTCCCTTCCCTTCCCTTCCCTTCCCTTCCCTTCCCTTCCCTTCCCTTCCCTTCCCTTCCCTTCCCTTCCCTCCCCTCCCCTCCCCTCCCCTCCCTTCCCTTCCCTTCCCTTCCCCTTCCTTTCTTAAATAAAACAAAAAGCTATAGGGACACGCTTGTAGATTATATATCTGTCAATGTACAGATGAATATTTAACCAGCCACTGGATTTCAGGAGTGGTGGCACACACCTACTGTCCCAGCCACGGAGAGGTGGAGTCAGGAGATTAGGAGTTCCAGGTCAGCCTGGGTTTACAGAGTAAGACTGTTTCCCAAGAGCAGAGATATGGTTACACTGTGAAAGGGTAAGAGGTAGCTTTCACTCCGGCTGATTATCTTAGAAACAAGGACTATTCCTAAGCCCAACTGCACTTGTAATGGAAGCCGTGAGGGGAAACTGGGCTGCAGGTCTCTTACATAGTACAGCTTATCAGAGCCACTGTCTCTCTGGAACACGAGTCCCTTTTCCTGAAGCAGCTGCAGGGCGTTCTTAAACACACTGTGCGCTGCGCCGGAAGCGGGGTCGTTCTTTGACTCCACCTGCACAGGGAAGAAAAAGAAATGTCTCACCTTCCATTACCTGCGACTAACTCCCAAGCCTGACTGGTTTATGAATTCACCCAACAGGCTTTTCCTGTGCTGAGTCAACACAATCTAGGCGTGTGTCAGCTGAGCCGGCCGGTAGGTATTTAGGCAGGGTCGGAAGCCTGCTCTGGAGGGTCACTTTGATAACTGTGCTGTGCTTCTGTTCTGACGTCTGTTCACAGCTCTGCCTCCACGCTGCTGGGCAATCTTCCCCGTGAGCATCAGCTCCCTCCTGTGGAAGGCAGGGTCAGCAGGGAAAGCGCATGCAGGCGGGGTTGGGGGTTGGGGTGGGGGTGGCAAGGGCCACTGTGGCCCAGCTCCAGTAACTTCAAACAGTATGGGAAGCATCCTTCCCAGAGAGTGCTCATGGGGCCTCAGGATGTGCGTCCTAGCCTGCTTTAAAAGCCGCAGTCCTGAGAGCAAGGACTGCAGGGGTCTCTTCTGAAACACCAGCGGCTTCCGGGACTGAGATCTGAGGTTTTGCTTGTCATTTTCAGAAGAACAATGACAGACACGCACGATTCAGGAAACCAAAATTGCTCACAGACTGAAGCAGTGACTCGGTGCTCAGGCCAGGAACTGGGTGGCTTCCTGAAGTATATATAACCGCACTCCCACACAGTCGGCATTCATCTAGCTGTCAGGGGAACAATGGTTTTGCAAGATCGGCTTATCATGTTTCTGGATTTGCTAAGAAAGGTGGCGTTGGAAAAAAATGAGAAGAAAGAAAGGGGGAGACGGGGAAGGGAGCGCTCATGAGTGACAGCAGGGACCCGGGGCTCTCGGGTTTCCGCATGCCCGAGCATCTGCAGTCCCCCGGGGAGCTATTAAGTGGGATTCAATCGAGGGACATTGACATCTCAAGCAGGGCAATTTGACCAACTGATTCATAATTGATGGAAGAAATCATTTCCAAAGAGAACCAAATACAGCACTGGATCGGTTTCCTTTTAAATATACAGCACTGCACAGGAACAATTTTCTGCTCTGAGCTTCTTCAAAAAGATACCATGTCAAAACTCCGCCGTAGAACACTTTGCCTGGGGCGTCCTGACGCATCTCTAGTTAACTGAAGCCATCATGGCGTCACACGAACGTGGGCCTCGGTGCTTACTAATGTTCTCAGAGTTGGGCATGGCCGCACACACAAAGTCCTGATCATAGGATGCTGAAGCAGAAGGACCAGGAATTTGAGGTTAGCCTGGGGTTATGTAGCAAGTTCCAGGTCAGCCTGGACTACAGAGCGAGACCATGTCTCAATAGAAAAAGGAGAGGCTCAGCTGGAAAGGTGCTTCTCCTAAGTAAAGGCATCTGCTGCCAACCCTAATGAGCTGAGTTTGGTCCTTGGGCCCCAATGGCAGAAGGATGGAACTGAATCTTTCAGGTTGTTTTCAACTTTGTGCGCGCGCACACACAAACACTATTTTAAAATGTTTTAAAAGGAAAAGAAGAAGGGGAGAGAAGGCAAGGAGAGATTTTACTGGACATACACAGAGAGGCTTCTGAAGCCCCAGGAAGGTCGGTTTCGCTCTGAGCTTCTTCTAAATGATAAAATGGAAAGAAGGCCGATGGGAAGTGGGCCGCTGCAGGCCAAGGCTGGCTAGAGGCAACCTTGGCAAAGAACAAAGTTCCCGGCCATGACCTTCTCCAGCTGAATGTTTTCTGAGCCACTATCCCTCATGTCCGGCATACAGCCTGCTGCCAGGAAGAGGTGATCAGGTGCGTGAACAAATCCAGGAAGCAAGGTGGAGAGGGGCTGGGGCGGCGACACGGCACCTGTCCCACCAGCAGCATCAGAATAAGTTAGGCCACTCAGGGCAGCCCGGCTGCTGAGGAGACCGAGGAGTCAGGTCGGCTGCAGAGTAGAGCCTGGCCATGTGCCTGAACTCACCCTGGGCACGGGGGAGGAAAGCTTTTACATGGCAGCAAGCCTCTATGTACAGAAAGAACAGGGAGATTCGCTGCTCCCTGAAAGCAGAGGTCTCCTAGGGCCCACAGTGCACTCACACGTGGCCGCAAGAAGGGAGGCACCCACGCTGTCACTATAAGCAGAGCATTTGGCCAAGGTCACGCTCAGGGAGGGGCGGTGGGATCAGGAGCAGGGCAGGAGAGGCAGTGTCTGGGTTAAAGGAAAAGAAAAAAAGAAAAAGAAAAACCAAAAACAAATCTTCATTTCTTTCTGTGACAAAGAGCTAGAGCCTGCATTGTCCAATCCTGTCTGAGGTCCTGTGGAGAGAGCACAGAACTCGCAGACAGGCCCCTGCTAGCACAGCTCTGCAATTCTGCTACAACAGGTGTGTGTGTGTGTGTGTGTGTGTGTGTGTGTGTGAACACTAAGTGCCAGTGACATCACAGGCTGGGATGTATCGGGGTGAGGACTGCAAGGGACAAGTGGCAGTGACATCACAGACACGATGGAACTGAGGGCGGGAAGGGTGAGTACCAGTGACACCAGACAGGGATGCCCCGGGGTCAGAACAGGGAGGGGCCAGCGGCGGTGCAGATCCAGATCTGTGGAGATCCTGAGGTCAGAGGGGATGAGGCATCAGATGACTGTAGGCCAAGACTAGTACCTTAAAAGTCAATACACAAGCCACACAGAACAGCCGCGAACCCAAGGACAGTAAGTAATACAAGCAACAGGCTAAACCCGAAACGTCTAGTAAATCCTAATTTTGTACTAACATAGAAACAGCAACACCCAACGCAGTGTGCCAGGAACACTCGGAGAGCAAGGCTGGGCTGGACCAAGAGGAAAGGGTACGCTGCACGTAAGTTACAGACTTGACTGCATATAGCCTGGCCTTTACTTGAATTCTTACTAGACAGATTAACCTTTTCCAAGGAAAAAAGAGCAAGTCATAAAAGCCCTGGTTCAGGTATCATCTTGCTGATCCTCTTGGGTAGAGGATGATTGTCTCCTCTCATCTCCCTGCCCGACTTGACGCCCATCTCAGTGAGGATGGCCGTGACCTCAGCTTACCGTTATTTTCTCCTCAAACACTAAGCGCAATGCCACCGTGTGAGGAGCAGAAAGGGGCAGGTCCTGCGCATTTCAAATTCTTGGTGGTCAGTGACCTTTCCAGAATAGAAACGGCACGTGCTAGAGCGGTGACCTCCGCTTTAGTCCATCCCGTGTGACTCTGACACCAGTCACCCATGCGCCCCACCCCGGCACCCCCAGTGTGCTGCACTTACTTGGTCCGAGCACGTGCTGTGGGTCACAGGCTGGCTGGCCAGAGACTGCAAGGACTCCACCATTTCTAACTCCTGCTGGTAGAAGCTTTGCACTTTCTTCTCATGGAGGAACTCTTTAACTTTCTCACTCAACAAAGATGTGAGGCCGGCGAGATCCAAAGTGTCTTTATTGCTGCAGGGAGCAAAGTTTTAAAATGCCCTGCAGAAAGAAACCATCTCTTTGCTCCTTTTGGAGTACAGGAAACCAAAAGCTATCTAGGAGAGCCGTGCTGACTGTGCTTGTTTTGATCTGTTGTTGTTGAGGGTATTTTTGTTTTGTTTTTATAAAAAGGGAATCCATACGGTGCCCACTGTGTAGCTGTGGTGGAACTGCGTCACTTGATGGACACTCGTGACGGATTATAAAGTGGGCCAAGAACAGCACGGAGGAGGGCCCTGTCTGTGAGGGAGAAGAGATCCCACCAAATATCTGGGTGACATCCATGCTCGTGTATGCAGAGAAGACAGGCATCTAAAGGGAGCCACGCCGCTCAACCACACTGGCAGCCTCTGGCAGTGGTGCTGAGAGAGTTCCCACTTTCTGTGTTATATACACCCACTGTTTGACTTACTGAGTAATTTGTTTACATGTCTGGAAGTTAAAGAGAGGGCTGGGGTACAGCTCAGCGTTAGAGCAATGGCCTAGCAAGAGGTTGGTCCTAGTATATTCTCTACCATGAAAGAAAAACTGTGTGTGATGGCTATGCTATGTTTGTGTGCGTGCTGTGCATGTGCTGTATGTGTGTGCATGCTGTGTATGTATGGTCTGTGTATGCTATATCTGAGCGCGCATGAATGTTCTGTGTCTGTGTATGTGCATGCATGTGAATATGTATGTGCACGTGTGTGTGTGTGTGTGTGTGTGTGCATGTGTGTGTGTTCTGCATGTGTGCATGCAAATGCCAGAACTTGAAGACACTGCTGCCCTGCCTCATTCTCCCCACCCGTTCGTTCCCTTGAGAGCAGATCTCTCATTGACTGTAGAGTTGAGTAAGTGGACAGAAGCCCGCTGACCGCCCTGCTTCCATCTCCTTCCCCAACACCAGCCTGCCCAGACCTTAATCTAGGGTGGGATCTGAACTTAGATGCTCACGCTTGGGGGACACGTACCTCTACCCACTGAACTGACTCTCTAACCCCCTGCCACCAACCCAATAAAATAAATAAAAATAAAAGACAGAATAAAAAGTACCCCCGGTGCTGGCTAGTTTTATGTCAGCCTGACACAAGCCGCAGTCATCTACGGAAAGAGAACCTCAACTGAGAAAATGCCTCCAGAAGGCTGGGCTGCAGCAAGCCTGCGGGGGTGGGGGGTGGGGGTGGGGGGTGGGGTGGTGTTCTTAGTGATTGACACCAGAGGGCCCAACCTATTGTGGGCGGGGCCACCCTTAGTCAGCATTCTCCTATAAGGGGGATAAGCAAGATCTGGGGAGCAAGCCAGTAGGCAGCACCCCCCCACACACACACACCTCTGCATCAGCTCCACCTCCAGGCTCCTGTCCTGTGTGAGTCTCAGTCCTGACTTCCTTCGATGACGAACAGTGGACTGGGAGTAGAAGTCAAACCCTTTCCTCCCTAAGCTGCTTCGGCGTGTGTTCCATCACAGCAGACGTACCCCTAAGCAGGACACCCCTCGCTCTGTCCTCCCAGCTCAAAGCCTCTGGGGAGCCACTGGTAAGTAATTTTCTTTCCCCCATATGTTAGCAAATGTGTGTATACTCATGTCCCTCCTGGCGTTGCGTCCCCTCCGTATCGGAGTGAGGTCCATCCTTGTTGAGAACTACCCAGTTGGTTTTGTCCTTGTGTTAGGGTAGGGGATGCAGGATCGGGGTCAAGCGCAGGGCGCCAGGTTACTTTGTGGTGGGGACTGTGCCGTGCCTCAGTGCAGGCCTCTCCCTGCTTCTCATCTGGAGGTCAGCTGATCTTGGATCTGCATTTCTAGTTTTCAGCTAACTTGAGCAAGTTTCAGCCTCCATCCAAATATTCATCCGTGCTCCCTCCACTCCTCCAGTAACTCCAAGTATAATATGTTATACAATATATAATAATTAAAATATGCTTGTGTTTCCTTCACAACAACCCTAGTACCTCTATGCTGTAGTCGCCCTCTCTTGCAGAAGAGGAAACTGAGGCATGGAGAGGTGGAGCCCATAGTACTCAGGTGGAGGCTATCTGATGATCTGCACCCTGGCTGACCCCAGCATCTGGCTCCCACTGCCAGGCTCCCTGTGGCTGTCACGTTCTCCCCGATGATGGACAGGACTTACTTCAGTGCCTCTTCTTCCTTCAGGACCGGGTTGCGGAAGGGCTGGTCGTACACCTTCTTGTAGAGCTCTGGCAGCTCGAGCATCCTTGCAATCTGCATGTTCCACACCGGATCGTCCACCTTATCTAACAGCCCAGGAAAGAGAGGCCACAGGAGTAACTCTGAGAGAACGTCTTCTATGTCCACATTACCACTAGGACACTAGTCTAGAGTCACGGAACAGCTCCAGCCATCCCGAGAGAGAAGGCACTGCCCTATGTGTGATGTGTGACAGGCACATCTAGGGTGGGGACAGGTCTGTCACCAGCAATCTGTATGTTATGCTGACAGACTACTGGGACAGCCCTTGTAACATGTATTTATTGAGACAGGGTCTCCCTATGTAGCCCTGGCTAGCCTGTAACTCATTATATAGACTAGGCTGGCCTCAAATGCAGGAAGGTCTGTTTGTCTCTGTCTCCTGGGTTCTAGAATTAAAGGCATGTACCACCATGCCTGGCTACTTTTGAGATTTTTCAGCTGAAAACCAGCCAGAACAGTGCAAAGGGGGTGATTTTGAACTACATCTAATTAGCTATTTTCATTATGGTTATCTGATTAGCTATTTTCATTACGGTTGATGGGCTTCATGGTGTTTAAGATGTCCTCATCCTTTTGAACTAGTCGGTACTCGATTCTTTTAGACTGACATTTAGAATGTCAAAGTGCTTCAGAAATGGTGATACTATGCAAAAAACAAAAAACAAAAAAACAAAAAAACAAAAACAAAAAAAAACAAAAAAACAAAAACAAAAAAAACCTCACCAATCAAATAGACTCAGTAATTCATTGTTTCCAAATTTACTTCTAATTAACGTTCGAAATAAATTTTAAAAATGCTGTTTTCCTAAAAACAGCAGGCTAAACCTAGTTTCCCCCAACAGGATTAGGTCTTCTGTGAACCTTTGGGGAGTCTGACTTTGAGCTGAACAAGCATTTACCAAGCACACCCCCAGAAGGGCAGCTCATCTGGCGGAAACTTGCCATACTTACAGTAAATGGTGGCACCGATCTCCCGCTCTCCGCGGAACATGCGCACATAGCCTCGGACTCGGATGATGTCACCAATCCCTATCTTGGTCTTCTGCTCAATGGTCTCCTGCAGTTTCTTAAGCTGTGAGGTCATGCTAAGCTCCCTCGAAGTGCTCAGAATAGCTGGGTCTGTCAGGGCCAGGGGAAAAGAGGAGAGGTCTAAGCAAGGGTTCCTCCACACTAGGGACACAATCCGAGGGGCAGAGAAACCCAGTTCGCCTGTTCTCCTGATGAGGCGCTCTATTGCAAGAGCTCTTCATACCTTTTCTTTTTTCTTTTTTTTTTAAATTTTTTATTGGATATATTCTATATTTACATTTCATTTCCCTTTTTTTGTTTCCCCACCCCCCTAAGGTCCCACATGCCCTTTTCCCTCTCCCTGCTCCCTCATCCACCCCTTCCCACTTCCCTGTTCTGGTATTCCCCTACACTGATGCTTTGATCCTTTCCAGCACTAGTGTCCATTCCTTTCTTCTTGTCAGACATCATTTGGTATGTGAATTGTGTCTTTGGTGTCCCAAGATTCTAGGCTAATATCCACTTATCAGTGACTGCATACCATGGGTATTCTTTTGAGACTGGGTTACCTCACTTAGTATGATGTTCTCCAGCTCCATCCATTTCTCTAAGAATTTCATGAATTCATTGTTTCTAATGGCTGAATAGTATTCCATTGTATGTATATGTGTGTGTGTGTATGTGTATATATATATATATATATATATATATATATACCACATTTTTTGTATCCATTCCTCCGTTGAGGGACATCTGGGTTCTTTCCAGCTTCTGGCTATTATAAATAAGTCTGCTACGAACATAGTGGAGCATGTGTCCTTATTGCATGCTGGGGAATCTTCTGGGTATATTCCCAGGAGTGGTATGGCTGGATCCTCCGGAAGTATCATGTCCAGTTTTCTGAGGAACCGCCAGACTGATTTCCAGAGTGGTTGTACCAGCTTGCAGTCCCACCAGCAGTGGAGGAGTGTTCCTCTTTCTCCACATCCTCGCCAACACCTGATGTCTTCTGAGTCTTTAATCCTAGCCATTCTGACAGGTGTGAGGTGAAATCTCAGGGTTGTTTTGATTTGCATTTCTCTTATGACTAATGATGTTGAACATTTTTTAAGATGTTTCTCAGCCATCCGAATTTCTTCAGGTGAAAAGTCTTTGTTTAGCTCTGTACCCCATTTTTGGATAGGGTTATTTGGTTTTCTGGGGTCTAACTTCTTGAGTTCTTTGTATACATTGGATATTAGCCCTCTGTCGGATGTGGGGTTGGTGAAGATCTTTTCCCAATTTGCTGGTTGCCGATTTGTCCTTTTGACAGTGTCTTTTGCCTTACAAAAACTTTGTAATTTTATGAGGTCCCATTTGTCTATTCTTGATCTTAGAGCATAAGCGATTGGTGTTCTGTTCAGGAATTTTCCCCCTGAGCCAATGTCCTCAAGGGTCTTCCCCAGTTTCTTTTCTATTAGTTTTAGTGTGTCTGGTTTTATGTGGAGGTCCTTGATCCACTTGGAGTTGAGTTTAGTGCAAGGAGATAAGAGTGGATCAATTCTCATTCTTCTGCATGTTGACCTCCAGTTGAGCCAGCACCATTTGTTGAAAAGGCTATCTTTTTTCCACTGGATGTTTTCAGCTCCTTTGTCGAATATCAATTGGCCATATATGTGTGGGTTCAATTCTGGGTCTTCAATCCTATTCCATTGATCCACTTCCCTGTCACTGTACCAATACCATGGAGTTTTAAACACTACTACTCTGTAGTATTGCTTGAGGTCCGGGATATTGATTTCCCCAGAAGTTCGTTTACTGTTGATGATAGTTTTAGCTATCCTGGGTTTTTTGTTATTCCAGATGAATTTGAGAATTGCTCTTTCTAACTCTATAAAGAACTGAGTTGGGATTTTGATGGGGATAGTGTTGAATCTGTACATTGCTTTTGGCAAGATTGCCATTTTAACTATATTAATCCTGCCAACCCACGAGCATGGAAGATTTTTCCATTTTCTGAGGTCTTCTTCAATTTCCTTCTTCAGAGACCTGAAGTTTTTGTCATATAAATCTTTCACTTGTTTGGTTAGAGTCACACCAAGATACTTTATATTGTTTGTGGCTATTGTGAAGGGTGTCATTTCCCTAATTTCTTTCTCAGCCTCCTTATCCTTTGCGTATAGGAAGGCTACTGATTTGCTTGAGTTGACTTTATAACCAGCCACTTTGCTGAAGTTGTTTATCAGCTGTAGGAGTTCTCTGGTGGAGTTTTTTGGGTCACTTAAGTATACTATCATATCATCTGCGAATAGTGATAGTTTGACTTCTTCCTTTACAATTTGTATCCTTTTGACTTCCTTATGTTGTCGAATTGCTCTAGCTAGTACCTCAAGTACTATATTGAAGAGATATGGTGAGAGGGGGCAGCCTTGTCGAGTCCCTGATTTCAGTGGGATTGCTTCAAGTTTCTCTCCATTTATTTTGATGTTGGCTATCGGTCTGCTGTAAATTGCTTTTACTATGTTTAGATATGGGCCTTGAATTCCTGTTCTTTCCTTCTACCCAGAGGCATACCGTATCAATGATGGTTTGTATATGCTGGGCCCAGGGAATAGCACTATTAGAAAGTGTGGCCCTGTTGGAGTAGGTGTGTCACTGAGGGTGTGGGCTTAAGACCCTCATCCTAGCTGCCTGGAAGTCAGTATTCTGCCAGCAGCCTTCAGATGAAGATGTAGAACTCTCAGCTCCTCCTGCACCATGCCTGCCTGGATGCTGCCATGCTCCTGCCTTGATGATAATGGACTGAACTTCTGAACCCGTAAGCCAGCCCCAACTAAATGTTGCCTTTGTAAGGGTTGCCTTGGTCATAGTGTCTGTTCATAGCAGTAAAAGCCCAACTAAGACAGAGGTGTATCCAAAGGCAGAACCAAGGGAGAAGACTCTGGAGTGCGGCCAAGTGGGCAAGGCACAGGATGGTTGTGACACTCTTCCCGCCGCTGCGTCACCACTGCCAAGGGCTCTGCGCAGCCCTGGGCACGTGTTCGGATAGCAGGAGCAGCCGCCCTACACTGCCCTCTGTTTCGAGCCCTTTGTATTGTTTTTGCAGTATTAAGGATCGGAGCTAGGGCCTCTAGCATGCTAGCCAAACACTGTGCCACTGGGTGGCACCCCCTCCCCCGCCCCATTTTATTTTACTTTATTTTTCCAACAAGGGCTCAATGAGTTGCCCAGGCTAGCCTTGAACTCACTCACTCTTTAGCCCAGGTTGGCTTTTTAAAAGTACAGTATTTAGAGACATCGTCCCTCCCACCAGTGTCGAGAGGACTAGACGAACCCTTCTCCCCCACCTGTGTGGACCTTTTCCTCCTATCTTTAACCTTCACCTCATGGAGAAAAGAAGCTAACATCATTCAACCCTAAGTAATCTCTACTGCTATCTTTTACTTCTAATTGTATGAATTAAGAAAGGTCAAGGTAAGTATTAGAACCCTGAACAGTAGACAAATAGGCGCTCTTTTTTTTTTTAAGGATTTATTTATTTATTTATTTATTTATTTATTTAATGTATGTGAGTACACTGTTGCTGTCTTCAGACACACCAGAAGAGGGCATCGGATCCAATTACAGATGGTTGTAAGCCACGATGTGCTTGCTGGGATTTGAACTCAGGACCTCTGGAAGAGCAGTCGGTGCTCTTATCACCGTGCTATCTCTCCAGCTGCCAGATAGGTGCTCTTCTATGGACTTTGTAATGGGCCAGCGGATCCGGCCCTCACAGTTGCTCCATCTGGAGCTCCATTTCAGGGAGCCACAGAGAGATCAGGAAACTTCTCCAAAGTCAGCGTCTTCTCTCCAAAGAAGAAAGGCTGCAGTTTGAAGTGCAGTATCTGGCTGCAGAGGCTGTGATAACACTGTACTCTGCACCGCCTGCCCCAGGGGATTGGCCCTCTTCTGTACTCCGAGAGGCTCATTGGAGTCTCAGTGTTCTGTTCTTCCAGATACAGATGTGGCCACAGAAGCTGCATGACTCTGCGTTCTGTTATCGCGTTGGCTTCTGAAATGTGGTTTTTGCTGTGCAACCCCAGATGGCCTCAAACCCTTACTTCAGCTTTTGGGGTGCTGAGAGTCTCTCAGCAGCTCTTGTATATGACATCCTGCCGTGTTAACATGGTGGGCTAGTTGTAGCCTGGCTGCATGCTCCTCCCCATTTGATGGCTTCTCATTTCGATGTTTATCAGTGCGCAGGGCAGGTGGTCACAGCATTTGGCTCCTGGAGCTGGGTTCTCAGCTGCTGTGGCCCCGCCCCGTGCACGCTGCTACTCTACTCTGATGTCCCTTTCTCCTCGACTGAGTGAATGAAGGAAATGAGGAGAATGGCAGTCTACAAGTACTACTGCTACCACACACACACACACACACACACACACACACACACACACAGGCACACAGGCACCACGCTGCCATGCATGACTCAACCGTGGACAGAGGAAGTGACAACTCTGTGCTATTTGTGACAGTGGCCGAGCTCTCTGGATAACTATTTTCCTTTCTTTGGGAACTTTCACTGCCTCTTCCTCCCAAATGCTGGGATCACTGGCTTGTCCCAGATCCTGAGCTGGCTGTTTCCATAAGAGACGACAGACTCTGTTTCTTGGCTGATGAGCCCACCAGGTTGGTTTCATTAAACTTCAGGCAACTGTGCGCAGGGTGCTTATCGCACACAGTGCCTACTGCTTTATTTCTAACATTCACTTGATTTCGCTCTCTTGCATCAGATACTATCGTGATTTCTTTTTTTTTTTTTTGGTTTTTCGAGACAGGGTTTCTCTGTGTAGCTCCAGCTGTCCTGCTATCGTGATTTCTTAATCCCTGCCTTCTATTACTCCTGTTTTCGGGGATCCAGCAGCCAGGAGTTTCTAGGGCACGCATGTTTACTGGGATAGATGTACAATGCGCCTTCTTCCGGTTCCTTTACATAAGGTGCAGGATAGGAGGAATCACGGCCAACTCTTTCCAGATACTATTCTCTACCCGAAAAGGCGTTTGCCAACTGCTGATGTGTTCCCTACAGCCCTGGTTTGTCTCAGCAGGGGTTTCCTAATGGAGGATCTTGGTTTTGGTCTTTTGCTTAAGCGTTCTGCTTTCTGACCAACTACAGTTTTGACAGCCGTGGGTGTGTAACGTGCAGCAGCGCTGATACACATGCGCTGTCCACAGCAACACGGGGAGCACAAAGAACTGCGCATGTGGTGACTGAAACCCAGGAGTCTGGACGCAGAGAGAGCACTGGCTGCTCGGCTCACCGGGTTATCGGTTCCTAAAGGCCCTTCTCCCCGCCTTCCTACCTCCAGGCCCTCGCGCACTCACTGTGATGGTTAGGAGTATTTACAACCTCACTGCCACATCATAGGAGTGCAGACATCACGGGAGATGCTAAAAAGCTCCACGTGGCCCCACTGGCATTATCAGGTTGACGGCTGATCTGAGAAGAGGCCTCGCTTTCATTGAAAGACCAAGGCAAACTGGTGAGAGGAGGCCCCGGCATGCGATTTAGTGGACGCAATGAGGCAGCTGGAGGCTGGCGGAGCTTCCTTTTCCCGGTCTACTCCGTCCTGGAGATAAGTCCCTTTGAACAGTCTGATGGTGAGGGGCCAGCTTGTCTTAACGTTGCTCGTAAGCTAAGTGCAAACTTTATAGTCGATGCAACGCCCACAGTTTACATTATAGTTTTTATTTAACTGATTGGAACATGATTTTGACTCACACTGGATGCTGTTTTTTAAAAATGATCTTTTTTGGCCACCTTCCAACGAAAGCCTTTAAACTTTGGGCAATTAAGTTAGAAGGAAAGAACACGTGAGTCGGGAGCAATTTAAAGAAAACCCGCCACATGTGACATCATGGCAAGGGCCCTTTCTCCGGAAACGAGCCGTTTTCTTTATATTTGCAAAGCAGCTTTAACTGGAGACTGCTCTGTGACTGTCCACTGGCTCGCCACTTTCCAACATTTAGGACGTCTTCCTCTTGGCATGTTCGGGATTGACAACCGCCGTGTTGACCCAAAACATCACTAAGTTTAGGAGTTCCACAGTGTTGCTGCTCATGCCACTGTTTTAAAAGCAGTGAAGTAATCCGGATGTGGTGGCACACGCTTCTGATCCCAGCACTGGGGAGGTGGAAGCGGAGGAGGCAGAGGCGGAGGCAGGGAACGGTGTGAGTTTGAGTCCAACCAGAGCCACACAGTGAGACTCTGTCCCCGCCAAAACGGAGAAAACAAGACCAATACCTAAACCACAGAACAAATCAATCTATAACCTGTTTAGAATTTACTGGGACAGAGCTGTGCCTGATTGTCCCCTGTGTCATCCACGGCCCACTTTGTGCTGAAATGGCAGCATCAAGTAGCTAAGGTAGATCATGTCCGCGAAGCAGAAAATATACACCACCTGTCCCTTTACAGAAGTGTCTCACCCTTCGCCTAACTTGGGTGTGGCTGGACTGCACCTTCTGATTAGGACCGTGAGTAAAGCCATAAATCTGCAAATGACTCAGAATGCTGCTGGGGTTTGCACGCTTTTGTGCCCTTCACATCTCAAGTGTTGGAAACTGCACCAGCCCGTGGTCCGTCCTGGGAATGAAACAACAGACTCCTTATGGAACAGAAAGCTGCATTTTTTTTTTTTTCGAGACAGGGTTTCTCTGTATAGCCCTGGCTGTCCTGGAACTCACTCTGTAGACCAGGCTGGCCTCGAACTCAGAAATCCACCTGCCTCTGCCTCCCAGAGTGCTGGGGAGAGCTGCATTTTTGGCTCATATGTTCAAGTCAGGAAGCAAAAAGAGACTAAGGCATGCAGGGTACCATTTGATAGCATGTCCTCAATGACCTAGGACCTCGCATTAGTTCCCGTCTCTTACATATCTGCAAGATCTTCTGTCCTTGCCAGGCCTGGAGACCAAGCCTTTACACAGAGACTTTCTCCAGACCACAGCCACAGCACAGCAGTGTTAGGAGGTGGGACTCAGCAGGAGGTATTCAGAGCAGAAGGTCAGCGTGGATGAGTCAGCACTACCACGAGAATGTTCAGAAGGGCTTCTCTGTGTTTGCTCCTTGGCCACAAGAGGAACATTTGAGAGGGAGCAACATTTAAGGAGCCATCGTGGAGGTAGAGACTGGCCTGCAGGTACTTAGGATTCCTCCAGGCTTGACAAACTGTTTGTCATAAATTACCTGGCTAGAGTATTCTGTGGAACAGCACTGTGATGGTTAATCTTCACTGTCAACCAGACTGGATTTAGAATCACCATGGAAACACACTCCGGGTATGTCTGTGAGGATGTCTCCAGAGAGGATTAATGAGAAGAAATCCACCCTGAATCTGAGCTGTATCCCTGATTGCAGATGGACAGGAAGGAGAAAGCGGTAGACAGTGGCCTTCATTTTCCTCTGCTTCCTGTTCGTGTAGTGTGACCAGGTACATCACTCACCTGCCCCCGTCCCTTTCCTGCCAAACAACGAGCAGAAACGTCATCGTCCTAAGCTCCTTCTGACGGCCGGGCACGGTGGCGCGTGCACTTAAGCCTAGCAATCGGAAGGCAGAGGCAGGTGGATCTCTGAGTTTAAGGCTAGCCTGCACTGTGCGCTCAGGCCAGCCAGTGTCATCTGCCCCCCTACCCCCTTTACCAGGTATTGTGTCACAGTGACTGGGAAAGCGGAAACACAAGCACAGACCTCTAGATTGCGTACGAACATTGGGAAGCTAAACGAATGAGCACGTCATTGCTTGGCACAGCCAAAGGGAAGACAGGATTCTGACACAGGATGGTAAAAAGATGGAAGAAGCTCATAAGCACAAGCCCTTCCTGTAACATCCAGCATGAACCAACAGACACTGGGGGCTACACAGGGAGTGAGAAACTCCACGTGGGGATGGCCCCATGTGGGCGCCATCATTCTTCATGTGGTACAAAACAACCAGAGACAGGCCGGTATCTATGACGACTTGGAGCCTAAAAAGATCACCAACACTGCATAACACCCTGAAAGTAATTATGAACTTAACTTTTTTTTTTTTTTTTTTTTTTTTGGTTTTTTTTCGAGACAGGGTTTCTCTGTGTAGTCCTGGCTGTCCTGGAACTCACTCTGTAGACCAGGCTGGCCTCGAACTTAGAAACCCACCTGCCTCTGCCTCCCAAGTGCTGGGATTACAGGCGTGTGCCACCACGCCCAGCTCAATTTAACTTTTTTTAAAATTAATTTTGTTAGATGTGCTCATGTCTTGCCTGAATGCATTGGTATGTGCCACACGCATGCCCAGTGCCTGAGGAAATCAGAAGCTGGTTTTGGATTCCCTGGAGCTGGAGTTATGGAGAGCTGAGAGCTACCATGTGGGTGCTGGGAATCGAACATGAAAACTTTAAACATTACTTAAAGGGCTGGAGGCAAAGCTCAGTGGGTAAGAGCACTTTCCACCCTTGACCAGGACCCCGGTTGGGTTCCAAGTACCAACATGAGGGCTTACGACCCTGTAACTCCAGTCCTGGGGGATCCAGTGCCCTCTTCTAGCCTCTGCAGGTCCTGCATGCATATGCCACACAAGTATACATCCAAGTAAAACAATCATACACATAAAATAAAGTAAATAAACTTAAACAAAATTACCCAAGAGGGCTGGGGCTGCTAATCCATGGTGGAATACTTGCCTGGCATGCTTAAGGCCGTAGATGTTATCCCTAGCAGCACAGAACAAATATGCGTGCACGCACACACACACACAAGCATCATTGAAGTATATTCACGTAATTCCAAATGCTTCAGTTAGTCAATGTGTTCAAAATATAATTTTAAAATTTATATCACTTAGCGGCTAACTTCCCAAGGAATCCGACCGTAACAAGCTTTGAGCCCTTGCTATATATTTGAATAAATTAGAGTTTTCAGAAAATCCAGATCACGATGGCAGAGACATTAGTGCACATATGTGAGAGGAGCAACCTTCGAGACCTTTGCTCGGGTGGTCTGACCTGATGGGCCGACCGTAAGGCCACAACATCTTGGCTAGCAAAACCGTACTGTAGAAACTTCCAGAACCCCTTTCTCAGTGCGTAGGCTTAGGAGATGAGGACCAAGGAGGGAAGAGGGAAGCAACTGTCTGTCGGCCACAGATGCGGCCTGGCCCGGCCTGGCCCGGCAGCAGCTTAACCCGCCAACACTGATGGCTGATTTCGCTTGAGCGAAACCAAAGGGCCGCGACAAGCATCATTACCTGAGGATGACTCGGCGGTGCTCAGCTTTTTCCAGCAGACGCAGTTTATAACCCCGGTGGCATCGTCCACTGAAAGAGAAGCGGCAGGGAGGTGAGAGACCGGCTACGGCTGGAATCCCCGCGGCATCACCGCAGTCAGCCACAGTGTCACAGCCTAGAGGAACAGCTCCCTGAAAGAGCTCGGCCTGTCTTTAGATGCGACCTTTCACTACACACCAGCACCAACTACTCACCCGTGAGTTCACAGCCCTCGGTCTACCTCTACAGCAGGGATGAATCTACTCTGGTAACAGTGGGTAACATTAGGGGCCAAACAACCCGAGGGAGTGCCCACATCTGCAGCCCGCCTTTCTTCTCTCTCTCACTCAAACGAGGGGGCACCATGGGGCCTGTGGCTGTGGCCCTGGCACTCTGGGCCCAGCTTCTGTCCTCTCTAGCCTGCTCAGTCCCCAGCAAAGCGGCCCACAGCGTTGGGCCCGGGGTTCTCTGTGCAAAGGTCTCAGCGTAGTCCTCACCTCTACAGGGAGATAAGGGAGACGAGGCTCGCCACAGGACTCAGCTCTGTTTTCCTAACAGAAAATAATTATACCCTGGCCACAAAAATAGAACTGCACTGCCTTACTTTATTTATAGCCCCAAAAGGAAAAAAGAAATTAAACAGTTTCCATGAGACTTGGATTTGTGACTACAGAGGAACTTGAAGATGTCTGCTGAGAGGAGTCAGGACTTTGTCTTCGTCTGAATTCTGACAAACTCCAAAGATAAGCACGGAGCAGTGGGCCTCAGGATCGGAGTAAAACAAAGCAAAGCACAGTGGACTGTTGTAAAGGCCCCAGGCCCATGGAATATGGAATATAAGGGGGAAATGTTTTATTGTTAGATTAAATCTCTGTAGAAAGAGGATTATCTTCACAGTAAATATGAGTTCATTTATTAACACAAAGCAAGAAGACATTGGTGAGAGTCTTCAAACTCTGGACTTAGACCTTCTAAAGCAGAATCTGAAAATTGTAACTCACTAAACACAGCTTGATACATTTGCTGGCCTAAACCAATAACAGCAACTTTTCCAATAACAGTTACTGCTGTAATATATAAAGAGCTCCTAAGAACTAGTGAGAAAAAGAACAAGCCCACAAGAGAAGCAGTAGCAAAGACAAGGGACAGGCAAGGCGGTGCATGGGAAATGTGTAAGTGGTCAGGAAGACATGTCTGTACACTAAATCCATCCACTGCCATGAAAAAAATCAAGTTTACAATATAACTTCTCAGCTGCTAACGTGACAGTTTACAACACTGATGCCCAGGACAGGGCTCAGTGGTATATCACTTATGCATCCTGGTCCAGGGATTTTGTATTGGAGATAACAATACAAAAGCACACAGCAAAATATTGATGCCCTCATTGGCTATGAGAGGAAGTATAAATCAGCAGCTCACTTCTAAACAGCAGGCACACATACCCTTTGACTTGGCGATTGCTTCTAGTAAATTATTCCATGGAGAAAACCAGAACAAATGCACAGATATCTACATCTAGGATAATGCTACTCACTAAAATAGGTGCTTATAACACTGAAAATGGGAACATAAATGTTTACACACACACACACACACACACACACACACACATATATATGTTTAAATAAACTGTAATAATGTAGTATATGGGATTAGCGTGTTCTGATGAGGACCTAGGTGGAAAGACACAGGCCTCTCTGTAAAACACAAATCTATTTACCTTCTGAATCTTACATGTATCGAAATTGAACAGTATACGTCAACAGAAATTATTTTAAGACACTAGATGCTAGTAGTAGAATCTTCTGAAGTATGGAAGAAGAAGCCTCCATTCAATGTCAACATTGACCACCAGATAAATTTCAAAAACAGAGAGAGACAGGGTCTAACTCTATAGGCCCTGGCTGGCCTCAGTCTTAGGGAATCCTTTGCCTCCACTGGAGGTGTGTGGGGATTACAGGCCGGAACCATTGCATCAGGCTGGAAGTGTTTATATCAGAAGCAAGACAAGTAGCAAGTAGGCAAACACTTGTTCTAGGCTATCCTGGTCTAACCTGAGCATCTTTAGAATTGCATGAGAGCTCAAGGGCTCTGTGGACTGCGGGCCTGGCCACCAGAGCCTGACTCCTCTGGCCTCTCCCTGCAGGCCATGTAGCAGTTCCTGAGGCCTGCTGCTGAGTGACAGAGGAGACCCACTACAAAGCCACACCACATCCTTCTCTAGGGTGACACTAGGAGTCAGCGTGGGCGGAGACACACCATCCACACCTGCAGTGAGTCAGGAGCAGGCCCAGGGACCAGGCCTGGAGACAGCGCTGGGCCTGGAGACGGCGGGAGGGGAGTGGCTCTCTGCTTCAGCCGGTCACACAAGCGCTGAAGTGCCTCTCTGCCCCTGATTACTTCCACACGGCTGCCTTCCTGCAGCCCACGGATGTGTCAGCTCTCGACACCCACTTGGAGGGCAAGTCTGCATAGGGAAGAGCCGAGCACCATCTTAGGCGTCGCCACAGCGGGGAGTGAGTGACATGAAGCCAGCTTATGTCACAAGGCAGATCAGATCCGATTCCAGGGCCAGGGCTGAAATCCGCAACAGTCTCTTATTTCATCTGAAAACATCAGCTCCAGATGTCTGGGGCTGGGAGCCTGGACAAAGCGGGGGATGCAGGAGACAAAAGCTATTTTGAGCTCTGTGCCGACAGCAGGGCACGCTGTGGCCAGTGAGCAGTCAAACGGACTCACAGGCCTCGCTCAGCCCCACCCGGACAAAGCTAAGTGAGTCACAGTGTCCTCACCTGCAAAATGGAAATAGTTGTCCGTTTTTCTATTAATAGTATTGCCATATCTATTAATAGTGTTTCCATAACTATTTCTAAACAAAATGGGGAGGATAATATGGAACGATGAATGTAAGAAGTGCTTTGTGACTGAAAGCCACGGTTGCACCGTCACTGGGGCACGGAGAGCAGCCGGTGTTTAATGACATACAACGCGCTTGCCCACGGCCGGGCACACTGAAGGAGCACTGGGCAGGCTTGCCGAGTTGTCAGAGAAAAAACAAGACCAAGATCTTTGGCAAAATAAAGCAAAGAGTCAGAAGAGGGATGCCTGGCAAGATTTAAAACCCGCACACACATACGGAGGGTGGGGGGTCTGGGGGGTCTGGGGGGGAGAGGCATGCAGAGGGAGAGATCTCATCTCAAACATGGTCTTTATAAGCATAGGGACAATCACCTTCAGGAAAATAGGTCAAGGTGGAGATGCAGTGATCCGGACAGTGTCCACCAAATGTTCTTGGACATAAAGGTCAACTTTATTAATTATTAATCTTCCCCCACGTACAGCACACTGCCGGCAACGCCACACAAGTGATGGTGTCAGTCACAGCGAAGGGCTGCAGTTCAACCGTACAGCCTGGAATGTCTATCCGGGCTTCTTCCCCACAGAGTCTTGGAGCTGCTTGACGTGTGTGGCAATGTGACAAATGTGACACGTCGAGATGCTTGCCTTAGGGCTGGGGGGACTGCTTAGTGTCAGGAGCCGTCACTGCCCCCCCCCCCGGGGGGAGCCAAGTTCGGTCCCAGCACCCACACTGGGTGGCTCACAGCTGCTCAGAACTCTCGCCCCAGGGGATCTGACACCCTCTTCTTGCCCCCTTAGGCACGCGGACTCACAGGCACATAACCACACACTCGAATAGCAAGACACGCCATACTAAAGCCCATTCTAGCAATTGTCTGCTGTCTGAGCATGGAGGCTCTGGACTTACTTGTCAACATGAGGGACAGCCAAGTCTGATAACGGATATTTACACCTTGAGTAACAAAATGTGTTTTTTCCCTCTCCCCTAACTGCTCTGGATATAAATCTTTAAAAACGATTGTTATCTAAATAGGTCTATTTTTACATCTACTGGGCCTCTTTTCAAAGGGATTGCAGTAACCACTCGGTGCGGTCCTTGGCCCTGCACAGCCTGCAGCAGGTGTCAGGTGTCTCCCCTGACCGTCGGTGACCCTACACGGCTGCATTTCAATTCTTCCACGGTCTCGCCACCCCCCCCCCCCCCCCCCCCCACCCCCCCCCCCCCCCCCACCCCACCCCCCCCCCCCCCCCCCCCCCCCCCCCGCCCTCATCCGTGTCATTCTTACTCGTGGCTTCCTTCACTTTGGACAGACGCGGGACGCCACAAGCCTCTCAACAGAGCATTTGTTTTGTGTGAGGCCCAGGCTGCTCACAAACATGGGGCTGCTGAAAATCCAGCTTTCAGCCCAGTGGAGACAAACAGAGGTGATGGCTCTTACCTCCGTAGCTGTAGAAAGTTTCTTTTTCTTTCACGCTGATGACAGCTCCCATGATATCTACCCGTCGTATGGGATGCCCGTTGTAAAAATATGTACCTAAAAATCAAGAGGAAGCAGTTCAGATGACATAACCACATTCGCTCGCATTAAATGTCTCTTGGGCATAAGGTGTCACAAGTCACTGGCTAGCTGCGTGTTCAAATTCCAGCCTTAAGAGTCAGTCCTTGGCAAGTGGCCGGCACCAAGAAGGTAAGTGGTCCTTTTAAGGAACAGAAAGCAGAAAAGTGGACTCTTGAGAAGCCTGAGCTAGCACAGCAGGGAAAGCAGGCTCTCCCACTCAGGCTGGTCAGCTCCTTTCCACATCGAAGAGGATTGCGTCTACATGGAGGGACCCATGGCTCTGGCCGCATATGTAGCAGAGGATGGCCTTGTCGGACATCAGTGAGAGGAGCAGCCATTGGGCCTGAGGGGGTTTGATGTCCCAGTGTAGGGGAATGCCAGGGCAGAAAGGCGGGAGTGGGTAGGTGGGTGGGGAAGTACCCTCATAGTGGCAGGGGGTGGGATAGGGTGTCTCCAAAGGGGAATCAGGAAAGGGATAACATTTGAAATGTAAATAAAGAAAATATCCAATAAAAGGAAAAAAAAGTGTTCTGTGACCACAGTCCGCAGGGCTGGGCACAGTTATCACGTGACATGAGCACGCCACCACACCCGAGTGACCGCAAGGGAAGCTATGGCTTTTTATAAGGTTCTTTTTTTTTAGATTGATTTATTTTACTTTACACAGGAGTGTTTTGCCTGTATGCACACATATATGTGCACCATATGCACGCCTGCTGGGTCTCCTGGAACTGGGGTGTGGATACTACAAGCCGCCATACGGGTGCTGGGAATTGAAGCGGGGTTCTCTGCAAGACCAAGTGCTCTCGAGCCCTCTCTCCAGCTCCACGACTTTTTAAAACCACAATGTGCCTAAGAAACTGTCATCATTTGTGTGAACCAGCGAGGAGAAGATACACGCACTGCCCACTGGGGCCAGCTGACCGCAGCTCGGGCGCTTTTTAAAACCTTGTCCCTGAAGCTCAGGCTACATAGATGCCGGAGGCAGGTTCTGCCGCTGGGGAACCCCGAGGCGCGTGGGGCTGCCGCTGACGCGAGGCGGATTGTTTTTTTTTTTTTTCATATGTGGAAACACAGACCTGAAGCGTTCTAGAAGCCACCAGCTCCTAATTCCACTCTTATTCCCAGGACTTCCTGGCTGCTTCAGAGCCTCCCACCCAGACTCCCTATCCTATTCAAGCCTCTGCCACGTACTTAGATCGTGCACTGGTTCCCAAACAGCAGTCTCTCCACCTTCAGCCCCCTGCCACACCTGCAGTCTCTACCTTCAGATACGAGGGATATATATACTTTCATCTTTTATTTATTCTATTTTTGAGGGCCGTACATTATTATTTTTAAAAAAAGAGTACCATAGTAGTACCTTTTTGTAGTACTCTTCAGTTACAGCAGAAGAGGGCGTCAGACCCCATCACAGATGGTTGTGAGCCACCATGTGGTTGCTGGGATTGAACTCAGGACCTCTGGAAGAGCAGGCAGTGCTCTTAACCGCTGAGCCATCTCTCCAGCCCCCAGCAATACATTATATTTAAAAGAATGATTACTATTATTACCTAATTGTTTGGATGTGGATGAGAAGACGGGGCCACAGTCCACGGAGCTGAAGTTAGAGGCAGCTGGTTGTCAGTTACCCAGCTGGTTACTGGAAACCAAATTCGGGTTCTCGGAAAGAGCAGTACTCAAATACCAAGCCATCCCTGTAGTGCCACAGATATATATTCAAATGGCCTTTTCCTTTGTAAAGAAATATATTTGGATAGTACACAAAGAAGCCATGATTACTTCAGGCATTTGGCCAGCCCAGCTGGTCAGACCGCTGGATTTCAATGCACTAGGAGACTGCAGCCTGAATTTTCACACTGACCTCCGCGGATGGACGGATGGTTCTCTCAGTGAGCTACAGGGAGAGTGGGTGTGGCTTGCAGAGAAAAGCGCAGCAAACTTAGCTCTGAGCTGGCCCTCTTTTGTGGGGCAGGTGAACTTCTAAGGTTGAGCCTTTGGATGGGAGACTATCCTTAGGGCGACCTAGGAGGGCCGGAAGCTGACGATGGCAAGGCCCGCCCCCTGAGGGAGGGAGCCCAGGACACAGAGCCACCCCTGAATGATAGCCACCCCAGTTCATGAACACGCAGGCTGACTGGGTATGATGTGGATCTTCAGTCAATGGTGTGACCCTTAAGATGGGGTGAGGGGCTAAACAAGTCTGTTTCCCAAGGCAGGAAGAAGACTGAACTAGCCCACAAGCCAGCGTCCCCGAGTCACCGATCTTCGTTCGGCAAACCATATCTGGCAATAATAAAACTCTGAATACATTCTCACTTGACAACGTACTATACCTCCTTGAAAAGAGTCAGACATGGGCCTGACGAATGTGTGCCTTGGGAGCGAACAATGACCTGCTTTCAGAGCAGCCGCTCGAAGCTGCAGGAAGATCCTTCTAGTCCCAAAGGACTGAGGAGAAGTCAATTCTGAAAGCATCACAGAACAATGGAGAAGTACAGAAATAAACAAACAGCAGATGGTTTGAATTGGTGCGCGCGCGCGTGTGTGTGTGTGTGTGTGTGTGTGTGTGTGTGTAAACCTCTGAGAAAACTGGCTGAGGAAGAAATGAACTGCTTAAAAATACAGAAGAAACTTCTCAGGGCATATTAAGACACAAACCGCACGATAAGAAAAGCCAGGCCTCGAGATAAGGGCTTACGAGACCCACTTCCTTCCCCCACAGGGAGCTCAAGGGCGCTGCTCTGTCCGCAGAGACAGTAATTCAAATGATCAAACAGACAAGCTTACAGCAAGCCCATGCTCCAGCCTTTCCCATAGAGCCCACAGCAGCCTGGGATATCTTGGGTATCTGCGCTTCCCCGTGTTCAGATCCTAAGAAAAGGAAGCCACAGCCAGGCGTGGTGGCGCATGTCTGTAATCCCAGCACTTAGGAGGCAGAGGCAGGCGGATTTCTGAGTTCGAGGCCAGCCTGGTCTACAGAGTGAGTTCCAGGACAGCCAGGGCTACACAGAAAAACCCTGTCTTGAAAAGCCAAAAGCAAAAAAAGAAAAAAAAAAGAAAAGGAAGCCACGCTGGGAGGGCTTGCAGAGCCAAGGTCATTGGCAAATTTCACTCAGAGTTTAAGCCACAGTTGATGAACATGTACAACCCCAGGAAGATATTTCTGTTTTCTTTCCTTAAGAAATATTTTTCAGGGCCGGAGAGATAGCCCGGGTGTAGGGCACTGGCTCTTCTTCCAGAAGACCTGAGTTCAATTCCTAGCACCCACATGGGAGCGCCAGTTCCAGGAGAACCTGGCGCCCTCTTGTGGCCTCTGCGAGCACTACATGCTTATGAAGCGCAGACATACTTGTGGACAAAACTCCTATCTACATAAAAATAAAGTAAAATAATTAAAAATAGGACTTTTAAACAGATCCATCTCAAGAAACAAGATCAAAACCATTCAAGTCCAGGCCGGTCTACATGGTGATCATCTGGTCAGCCAGGGCTACAAAGAGAAATCCTATCTTCAGGGAAGGTATCCTCTACAATGAACAAGCAAATAAATAAAACAGCACAACTACCTACCACAGACTTCACATTTCTACCAGCGAAGCCCAGCGTTCAGGTCTATGGAGGTGGCGCTTTACAAGGCAAACCAAGAAGTACCCAGCTAGGTAGGTAAAGTTTCACCAGTTTAGGGCACACTCTCTAATAAGATGGCCCCCCTTTTTAGCTACTAGCCTCTGTCTAGCCTGGTATAATGCTGTTTATGTGACACCTGCAGCTTTGATACTTTATAAGAAAGGGCACGAATCAGTGTCAGCTAAATAAAGTGCAAAGGAAGGCGTGGAGGGCTCCAACGCGCGCCTCTGGCTCACACCACCCCCTGACGCAGTACACCTAACTAACCAGGTAAGCTCGGGCAAGCCTCAGCACCGGGCTACTGGGCTTCCGATGGCTTTCACAGTGTAGGCATGATCGATTCACTGGTCATGACCTCACCCTGCAAGGTCAGGCTGACAGGGTCTCCCCTAGATTCCCAACCCTCCGTTCCTTGGGTATAGATAGGTCCATTCTGATAACGTGTTCCATTAACATAAACTAAGGTGTGGCCCCCAACTCCAGTTACAAAGACACTCCTTTACTCAGGAAATTCCAAAGATTCAAAGATTGTGGTCTGAGGGCAAAGGGCGAGCAGATACATTACAGAACACATTTGCTTCCGGTTCTGTCTTCTGTTGTTAATCTCTATTGTTTTGCTTCAGATATTCTCTGGCTTTTAAATATTTCTTAATTTTATGGAGTCACAAGTATCTTGTGTGTTTGCTTTTTGTTTTGTTGTTGTTTTCTGGTCTTGAGAGCCAAAAGAGATCTACCCACTTCTGCAGCCTGTCAAACCCTGGGATTAGAGGCAAAATCCCACATCTCTCTCGTCTCGGTTTTTTTAGAGCCATTGTATCACGTAGACCTGGCTGGCCTTGCATGTAGTTGAGGATGGATGACCCTGGATGACCTCCCAAACGCTGGGATTACAGCTGTGTAATCCACACCTGGCTCATGTGGATTCTCTTTATGGTGACTTAAGACATAAGCCCAAGCCAAAAACCCTCTTGGGGGCTGGAGAGATGCTCAGGGGTTAAGAGCACCGACTGCTCTTCTAGAGGTCTGGAGTTCAAATCCCAGCAACCACATGATGGCTCACAACCATCTGTAATGAGATCAGATGCCCTCTTCTGGTGTTTCTGAAGACAGTTACATTGTACTTACATATAATAAATAAATAAATCTAAAAATAAATAAAAAAGGAAGGAAGGAAGGAAGAAAGAAAGACAGAAAAACAGACAGAAAGAAAGTAAAAAAACTCTCTTGGAATTCAACAGCACAATCTAAAGAAAGCCATTCTAAGACTGATGTTTGTATCATCTGTGAGAGTTCCTCTTACATATGGACACCTGCGACGTCTCGGCAGAGCCGGAAAGGCCCTCGGGGCTGGCTCTCGCTGAGATTAACACATCGCCGCATCCCTTTGCCCATGGGGATGGATGCCCCTGGTACTTGCTTGCTTCCTGACTCACAGATCTTTTAAGAAAGACTGGCGAGCCGGGCGTGGTGGTGCACGCCTGTAATCCCAGCACTTGGGAGGCAGAGGCAGGCGGATTTCTGAGTTCGAGGCCAGCCTGGTCTACAGAGTGAGTTCCAGGACAGCCAGGACTACACAGAGAAACCCTGTCTCGAAAACCCAAAAAAAAAAAAAAAAAAAAAAAAAAAAAAAAAGAAAGACTGGCATTTGGTGTGAATTAATTTCTTCCCAAGGAGATGAGCTAAAGAAAACACCAGATAATTCTGGAAAACTCTGGAGGAGGCTGGCTGCCTTCCAAGTGGAGGGGGAAAAAAATCCATAGACTAAGTCCAACAGCCGGGAGGAAGTAAAGTTATAGGGAGAGAATCCTGTGCAAATGGCTTTAGGAGAAGGCCATCCAAGTATGGAAAATGGACCGCAAAACCTTTTTTCAATCAAACTGAATGTTTGAAATCCTGACCTTTTTTTTTTTTTTTTTTTTTTTGACTCAAAGCTTGTTACTCAGAATGTCCCTGAATGGAAAGCAAGGGGTTTAACCAAACTTCTCACAAAACACAGTATTAAACTCCCAGAGGACTACCTGCAAACCACCTAAATTACTACAATCTACATATTTGTTAAATTTTCAGGTATGATAATCATATCTCTAGTGACCAATACTTTAATTTTAAAAATTGTGGCTGGGGAGGTGGTTCGGTTAGTAAAACACCTGCCGTGCAAACAGAGTGGCCTGAACTCTGACCACCAGCACCCACAGAAGCTTAGCTTGTCTGTATACACCAGTAACCGTGCAGGGCACCGAGCAGACATGAAAAGATCTTTCAAGCTCATTGTCCAGCCAGCCTGCCCGAGCTGATAGCCTCCAGGGTTAGCAAAACACCTTGCCTTCAAAAACAAAGGTGAGGGCTGAGGAGAGGGCTCAGCGGTTAAGAGCACCGACTGCTCTTCTGAAGGTGCTGAGTTCAAATCCCAGCAACCACATGGTGGCTTACACCCATCCATGATCAGATCTGATGCCCTTTTCTGGGGTGTCTGAAGACAGCGACAGTGTACTTACATATACTTACATATACAGTGTACTTACATATACTTACATATACAGTGTACTTACATATAATAAATAAGTTAAAAAAAACAAAAACAAAATTAGTTCGAGTGGAGCGAGCGAGTCGAGCAGTTGTCTGGTCGCGTCTCGGAAACCCGTAGCCCTTGCAGCATGGCTGACCAACTGACTGAAGAGCAGATTGCAGAGTTCAAAGAAGCGTTCTCACTGTTTGACAAGGACGGGGATGGGACAATAACAACAAAGGAGCTGGGGACGGTGATGAGGTCCCTGGGGCAGAACCCCACTGAAGCAGAGCTGCAGGACATGATCAATGAAGTAGATGCGGATGGTAATGGCACAATTGACTTCCCTGAATTTCTGGCAGTGATGGCAAGAAAAATGAAAGACACAGACAGTGAAGAAGAAATTAGAGAAGCATTCCGTGTGTTTGATAAGGACGGCAATGGCTATATTAGTGCGGCAGAGCTTCGCCATGTGATGACAAACCTCGGAGAGAAGTTAACAGATGAGGAGTTTGATGAGATGATCAGGGAAGCAGACATTGATGGGGACGGGCAGGTAAACTACGAAGAGTTTGTACAAATGATGACAGCAAAGTGAAGACACTGTACAGAATGTGTTAAATTTCTTGTACAGAATTGTTTATTTGCCTTTTCTTTGTTTGTAACTTATCTGTAAAAGGTTCCCCCCCCCCACACTGTCAAAGGATATGCATGTATAGTAATTAGGACTTCCTTCCTCCATGTTTTCTTCCCTTATCTGACTGTCATAGTCCTTAAACCTTACTTTAGAGAATTGATCAAGTAACCTGTTGCATGTGGCTTACTCTGGATATATCGAAGCCCTTCTGCACATCTAAACTTAGATGGAGTTGGTCAAATGAGGGAACATCTGGGTTATGCCTTTTTTAAAGTAGCTTTTAGGAACTGTCAGCATGTTGTTGTTGAAGTGTGGAGCTGTAACTCTGCGTGGACTGTGGACAGTCAACAATATGTACTTAAAAGTTGCACTATTGCCGGGCAGTGGTGGCGCACGCCTTTAATCCCAGCACTTGGGAGGCAGAGGCAGGCGGATTTCTGAGTTCGAGGCCAGCCTGGTCTACAGAGTGAGTTCCAGGACAGCCAGAACTACACAGAGAGACCCTGTCTCAGAAAAAAAAAAAAAAAAAAAAAAAAAAAAGTTGCACTATTGCAAAACGGGTGTTTTATCCAGGTACTCAGACACTATTTTTTTGTACTGCTGGTATTGTACCAGAAACATTTTCTTTTATTGTTACTTGCTTTTTAAACTTTGTTTAGCCACTTAAAGAAAATCTGCTTATGGCACAATTTGCCTCAAATCCATTCCAAGTTGTATATTTGTTTTCCAATAAAAAAAAATTACAATTAAAAAAAAAAGAAAACAAAAACAAACAAACAAACACAGAAAAAAAAAGTGAAAAATCCAGGAAGACACCTACAGGTATATATACATATGAGTCCCATGTACATCTGCACATTCTACACACGTGTGCACAAACTTATGAGTTTCTCAAGGGCCCGCCTACTGCAAGCAGATGTCACAACTCACCGACAAGCCAGATGACGTCCTCCCTCCCAGGAGTTTCTGTTATTTTGATTGTGATTAACTCAAACCAAAACCAACCCCCACGCTGTTAGCTGTTTCCTAAGAGGACACCGAAACTTTGCAGAATGTGAATCACATAACCGGAAGGTAAGTACCACATTAAGAGTTAAGCCTTAGCCCACTTCAAAGCAGGCTCCCAGGAAGAAAGTATCTTAAAGTATGGAATACCTTAAGCATTCATGGTTTTAGTTATGTATTTTATTGAGAAAAGGTCTTATGTAGCCCAGGCTGGCTTTGACCCCCTGATCATCCCTACTTCCATAGTCTTAGCATGGGAACTATATCTGGTTCTGTATAGATTTGGAGGAGGAGCCCAGTGCAAAGGTTACACCCTTAAACTTCTATTTAACTTAAAAATTTTTAGATTGTCTTTACTTTGCACAAAAAAATCATGGAAATGAACTCTTCCCAAGGTTGAGGCTAGACAGAGAACGTTCACACTGGGCTCTTCAGATGCCCTAAGGCTTTGGTTTTCGGTGTCTGAGGGAAACGGAGCTGTCAGGGTGCAGCACGGGGCATCCCTTAAGCTGACTGGCCACATACCTGGCATTTGTTGGGACTCCTTCATCTCCAGGATATCCTTGATGTAGAGTTTTGCAAAGGCTAGAAATATGGGATCCAGACCCCAAAAGAGGGGCGGGACCTCCTCTTCCCTCGGGCTGGAGTCACACTGCATCGAAAGGCCAGGTTGTGGCATGGGCTGACCCTGAGCCAAGGCTCTATAAAAGACACAAAAACAAGGTTTCAGGGTGTTTAATGTGAGTAAGGGTCATCCAGAAGTCCTAGGAGGGTAAAACAGGGGTTCAGGACCCTTTCAAGCTTCGTGCCTAGCAGATGGCAAAGAAGTGTTCCTTGTGTGAGGCCCCTTTTCACGAAATACCAACAAAGAATCAGTTAAACAACGAATTTTCTTTTTAGACATGATCTTGGATGGCCCAGGCTGATCTTAATCTAGCTATGTAGTTGAGGATAACTACTGATCCTCCAGCCTCCTCCTCCAGTACTGGAATTACAGGCATGTCCCATCAGGCCAGGTTTATACAGCGCTGGCGATCGAACGCAGGGCTTCATGCAGACTAGGCAAATGCTCTCCACCAACTGAACTACATCCCCTAAATATTAACTCTCCGCTTTGAGGATAACCATGCACACTGGCGTACCCCAAAGGAGTTTTAACGAATGGGTCCGGAGAGTAATGGCGCCCCTGTGGCCGTGGACTTTGGGCTTTGGAGGGGTGTTTATCCACGCTTGGATCTTTCACCTTCTGGGAAGAGCGGAGGAAAGGAAAAGGAGGCAGGATCAGAGCAGTTTACAGCCTCTCCCGAAGCAGGAGCAGTTAGCCAAGATTGCAGAAACAGTTCCGGTTGCGAGAAGGAAGCGAGCACACTCCCGCCGGCGTATTTCCTTCCCGCCACCCGCGCCTAGCTACCGCCAGCCACTCCGGCGGAGGCCACGCCCCCGACGTCCGCCTCACAAGCCACGCCCACCGCACGCATCGGCTCCGCCCACGCTGTCTTCCGGGTCTACACCCTGCGCAGGCTCTTCAGGGTCTCGACTAATCTCGGAGATTCCCGAGCCAGCCCCGGGAATTCCTGCTGCTCAAATCCCGCCTTCCACGTCACATTTGTCACTCGGATTCTCTCTGAGGGTTCCAGGAAATTGGGACGAGATCAAACTTAATTTTCTCTTTTAAAATTAGGGCGGGGGGGGTTGTCTTGACTTATTAAAGCAACAAAGTAACAAAGTAACAGTTGCCTAAATACTGTTAGGCAACAGGATTTTACTGTTTCTTTACATATGGCAATGATCCACTGTCACGCTGTAGGGATGCTCTAGTCTCGCTAAACCTGAGGTCCCGAGTGAATGCGAGGTCTTGTCTCTGAATATGCTTTGTCTCCTTTCCCCTTTCTTAGGGTACAGTCCGGGATGTTGTAAATTTAACTCTTGCGAGACTGGATTTCTTGTAAACCGTGGGCACCTTGTTGGAGCCCTGTCTCCACCCATATAAATAAAGAAGTTCTTGCCTACTCGCAGAGACACGACTAGGCGAGGGCAGGTCACTCACTCCAGCGGCAGAAGAGGCGGGAGGCCAAAGAGATCATCGCTAACCGATCAGAGAAGGTCTGGAATGGAAACTGGGTGTCCTTAGAACCATGGCTTCCAGTTACCTCCCTGGTCACAGAAGAAGCTGAAAAACAGTGTTGCCTAGACTCTAGGGCACGAAACGGCTGGGCCGGTGGAGTTTAAGATCTGTTTAAGCCCCACCCCTCTCTAATAGAAGAGGTTCTCCCCAAGGAAACAGAGTAGGACTGATGCTTCCAGTTCACCTGTCGGGTAGAGACAGACAGGTTGGGTGACATTCTCAGGACAGCACACATCTGCTCCAGGGTGGCGCCCAAGAAGAAAACCACTCTTAGCTGCACTCAGAAGTTGAGGTATTTTCAGAAACGACTCTCAGGGCTCTCAGGGACAGAGTGTTAGCCAAGAGTGCTGGGACTCTGGGTTTACTGCCAACCTGGAGGAGGGCCACGCCCTGTGGTATAAATAGGAGCAGACTCCCCTGATGTCATCTTTTACAGTGATGGGGGACTTTTTAGAGGGGAGTGTGCCTCTTGATTTGAGCCCCAGACCTGAGCGGTAGGTGGTAAAGCTGAGGGTGAACTGCAGACTTCCAGGTTGAGGGGTTTGGGGAGAACTTGGTTAAGATCTCAGCCTCCCACCTGCAGAGCTCCCAGACTCCAGGCCTTCCTGGACGAAAATCCAGCACAGCACCCTACACTGTTCAAGGCTGATATTTTAAAAGTCAATGCTAGGAGCCCTTTCTTATGGCAACTTGGTGCAAAATAACAAGTTTTATAGACTGTTTTGTTTTTTTCTTGTTTTTATTTTTGTTTTTGAAAGATATCATTCTTTCCTGAAAGCTAAGATTCTAGCAAACTCTTTGTAAAACAGCGAGTTTGAACTGCATGTCTCAAATACCTCAAAGCTCATATGAGTGTGCTTTGCGTGATTTCCATCTTGACAAATAGAACAGGGTTTCCTCTACCTGCCAATGAATTTCTTTTTGAAGTTTGTAATTGTTCAAGATTTTTCTTCCTGATCAGATAGATCTTCATCAGGCTTCTCAATCCTCAAGTAGGCGAGCTGGGTCTATAAAGATCTGAGCAAACAGGCAGAGTTTATAACAGCAGCTAGGCACATTCTTGTACCTAGTCCCCCTTGAAATGCTCAAGAGAACTCCAGACTACAGAATTGTTTGCTCTAGTTGACAGCCAGCCACAGGGAGCCATCCCTTCCCCCACCTCCACCCCCACCCCACCCCTGCCCGGAGAGGGGCGGAACCTGAATACCATAGGCAACAGTTAACACACTTGGATTAGGTTCTTGTGGGCTAAACTCCCTTCACCCTTCCTCAGCTTCTCACTTCCCTGACTGCTCAAGTCCTGGCTCCATTCCACAGCCCCTACTCCCTCGTTTTTTCTTTTAAAAATCCCCAATGAATGAACCCCACTTTTCCTTCTTGTCCGTGATTACTGAATATAATCTGTTTTCACTGTTTTAACCAATGTCAAGCTGTGTTCAGGCTTTGATATAATAAAGACAACTTGTCCAAGGGGGCCTCTTCAGTTCCTCAGTATCCTCTGAGTTCTGTGTGTGTAGGGAAACTAAGATGTCACTGGGGCAAAAGAATGATGTATGTGATCAATTAAATGATAAACAAGGGCTAGGGTAGAGCTCAAAGGTAGAATGTTTCTCTAGCTGCTAGAGTCTAGCATGGGCATGGTTCTGGGTCCAATACCCAGCACTGAGGAAAAAAAAAAAAAAACAAAACAAAACCAAAAAAGACAAAAATTAAAAACATGGAAGAAGCCAAGAGTGTGTGGCCTGGGTGATAGCTACTCTCTGAGTCATGGGAGATTGATGGAGGAGGCTCATTAAATGAGATAATGCCTTATGGTAACAACTCCCATTAAATGAAATAATGCGGTACAGTGACAGCCAGAACAAAGTAAGCACAGGACAGATGAACTGCTATATGTATTCACTGAGGATGTGGAATTCAAGCTGGATTTTTAAAGAGAAATGGAGGAGCTGACCATTCCTTTATTGATGAAACATATTTCCAAAGCTCCTGTCAAGCAGGATCCTGAACACAGGGAAGGGGGGGAGACGAGATGTGTTGGGGGATGAGACGGGTCCCCATGGAGTGTCTGTTTCATGAGAGGACAGAGAAACAATGGACAAAGGAAAGTGAATAAAATAACGACAACTGTCACTGCTTAGAAGGACACAAGAAGCTCTCTGTGTGTGTCTCGTGTACAGGATTTGTTCTCTTCAGATGAGATGACTGAGATCTGGGGCGGAGACCTGTAGACTAAGGAGCCAGTGGCACCAAGTACTAAGGAGATCATGAGCCAGGTGTGGTGGTGCAGAGGCCAGCCTGGTCTGCAAAGCGAGTTCCAGGACAGCCAGGCCCTCTCTCGGAAAAAAAAAAGAAAGAAAAAGAAAAAGAAAACAGAAAAGATCGTTCCTGGTGGTAGTCAAGATGAGCATGGACGTCTGGAGTCACAGCCGCAAAGTAGTTCCGTGTTCTAGGAACAGGAAAGAGTGGGGGAGTGTGGCCACTGTGTGAGAGGAGGTAGGCAGACCGTAAGTCCAGATGAGCTGGTAGGTTGTGAGCAGGATGGGTGTGTGGGCAAGCCGACCCGACAGCCTTGCTGCAGACGGCAGTGAGGTCAGGCTGTGAGCAAGGCTCCGGAAGCTTCAACAGGTGTCTAGCTTTATGTACACACATGTTTACTCCCCATACATGTTTACTCGCCGGAAACAATGCGAAGGAGCTGCTTTTGATCGGGGCAGTGATCGAACAAATCAAACTAGTGGTGCAACTGAGAGCTGAGCCCTTGAGGGTCCTTGCCGCCAAGCCTGACAACGACAAATCGTGCGTAGGTCTACCTGCCACACCTGGGATACTACAGAAAAAATGTAAAAACATGTTCTCTACCCAACGAACTGCAGCAATCCTGAAAATTGTATTTTAGGGGTATTGACCTATTGAGGGTCAGGGAGTTAAAATAAGACATTCAGGGGCCTATTTCAGTGCTCCTCATCTGTGTTCCCTGTCCTGCCCTTACATAATTCTGTCCTGTGAGCTCTGAGGAAACTCTCCTCTCCCTCCCTCCTCCTTCTCTCCCTTCTTCCTCTCTTCCCCTCCCTTCTTCTCCCTCCTTTTTCCTCTTCTTCCGTTCTCCCTCTCCCTCCCTGCCTCCCCTTCTCTCCTCTCTCCTGTCTATTCCTCCCTCACTCCCTCCTTTTCTCTTTTTTCTTCCCTTCCCTCTCTCCCTCCCTTCCTCCCCCCTCTCCCCCTTTCCCAGCATTTATCTACTTTGGAAAAATGGCTTCTCTGAAGACCTCCACCCTTTCATTTCTGCCCTGTGGCTCAGAGCCAGGAGTCCTAGACACTCTTCACGCACACGTCCTGATGGTGGCTGTCCAGGTCATCCCAACACAATCGCGCTCACTCTAAGTTTCAAATGGCCGCACCCCAGCCTCTCACCCTTGTCAGTCATCACGACCCCACTGTGGTTGCTTTTTGTTTCAAGGGTTGGACATTGAGTTCTCTCCCGACCTTTGACTCCTGACTGCATCCTTTGTGGTTTCCCTCAGACCCCCTTGTCTCTGCATTATTCTTAACTACATTTCTCTCTTACAGGATCCAGTCTGTCTCACCCTAAGCACACTGGGAAGCCTCATTCAAGCCAAAGTTGAGTTCTGCCTGAGCCCCAGATGCCAGTTTCCGAAGGACTCTCCTGGTACCACAGTCTTTCCCGGTAACTGCTCCTCACCCCCATTCTGTCACTCTCCTCCCTACCAAGGTGAATGCCAGCCTCATCTGAAGACTGGGAGACTTCAAAGGCACCTCACCCATATCACTGAGATGCAATTAGTCACGAACCCATCAATCCCGCTTTGAAGGTGTGTTCTCTAATTTAGTTCGCTCCCTGTTCTTATTGTCACGGCCCTCACCCAGGCTTTTACAGCGATTGCCTGGGCTGCTGACGTCACCTTCTAACCAGCTCCTGTGCCTCCAGCCCATCCCTCCTCCCTCCGTTCCATCCTCCACACGACAACACAGATGCTCTTCATAAAATGCAAACTAGACAGCTTAGCTCGTTGTCTAAAATCTCCCAGGGGCTTTATGTGGATGGCAGAATAAAGTCTGGCTTTCTCTGCATTTCATGTCAGTCCGTCCCAGCCTGCCCATGACGCCTCTAGACTCATCTCCCATGATGCCTCACGGCTGAGCCACACCGCAGCTGGTATCTCCGAAAGCTGCTCCGAGGAGCCTTCACTCAAGGTATCAAGGAAGTCTGGCTAAATAAGTTTGGGTTTGAATCCAGTAAGGAGACTCAAACTCAGGGCATGGAGAAAAGCTGAGAGAGGAGCCCAGCCGGTAGAGCTTGACCCTCAAACCCGCACCTCAGTGAATTCGGTTGGGAAAACACACTGCGGGCATCTGGAGCCTATGATTTCTGGAATATATCAAGCTGCCTTTTCTTCCTCCCCTTCTGCCTGGGATGCCAATCACTTAGGAGCTACAAAAATAACTTCTGTATGTGCAGGGGATTCAGGAAAAAAAAAAGTGTTAAATGCTTGGCATATAGCAAGAATAAAGGCTCTCGCGAGCCAAGCATATAAACCCAGGATCACCATATGAAGGAAGAAGAGGGTGTCTTGGCAGCACAGGGTGGGGACCTGAGTCACTGGATCAGAGGGACAGTAACTCACTCTCGATTCTTCACCTGGCCTCCATTTCACCCCTCCGATTTTGCGCTTAGTTCTTCAGGGCACATTCTCATGTTATACCTTCCTAATATACTAACTCTCCGTGGTATGAAGAGTCCCCCGCTTAGTCTCCAGACGAGGGGACTTGTCTTAAAGTCCATTTGGGGGGTGGGTGGAGCGATGGCTTTAGTGGGGAAGAATGTTAGATGCATGAGTGTGAGGACCCGAGTTCAAATCCCTGGCACCTACATAAAAGCCGGGCACAGCTCCATGTGCCTGCCGTGTTTTATGTTATACGTGATATGCCACAATCTTAAATGTTGAAAAGAACATCAAGGGTGAAAACTATAATGGAACTTTTTGTTTTAGGGTCTTCTTCCTCAATTGCATGAGGATTCACCTTCCTCATGAATAATACAATAACTGTCTGGACCAGGAACCTGGTGCCCGTGTCAGAGAAACAAGTAGTTACTGATGTCCGTTAACCTGGGGCAGCGAAAGTCCCTAAAACAGAAACCTGGAAAAAAATAGAACTAGCCAAAATACCCAGCTCACCCTGGCTGTCATCTCTGTGTGTGGATTTAGAACCCACTTAGGTAGGTGGCAAGATCATTGGCTTTGGCATGGCTTAGGATTCCTTTAGTTATGCCAAGAAAAAGAAGCCCAAACACAGACTTGCAAGACACAGCTCTATAAAAAGAGAGAGTTTAGAAACTAGTGCAGAGGAGGCAAGAGCAGGATGAAGAAAGGAGGGGTCAGTGGGTGTAGGGATGGAGGGTGGGGAGAGGTGGGGGAGGGAGTAGAGGAGTGGGGGCTGGGCTGATGAGTGGGAGGTGGGGATGGGCGGGGGTTGGGGGTGGGCTGCAGGGGTGGGGGTCAGTGGGGGATAGGGGTTGGGGGTGGGGGTGGATGTGGGGAATGGGGGGGTGGGAGGTGAGTGGGGGATGGGGTGTGTGCAAAGGCCCAGGGTGAGGCTGGCAGAGGTGACCTGACACTGGTGATGGCAGAAGGAGTGAAGATTCTGCAGCGACTTGACCCGTGGTGACCGCTCAAATTCATAAGGTGAGCACTAAAATCCTGTACAATTTTAATAAAAAGATATATATCTTTTTAATTCTTTATTTTTTGGTTTTTCAAGATAAGGTTTCTCTGTGTAGCCCTGGCTGTCCTGGAACTCCCTCTGTAGACCAGGCTGGCCTTGAACTCAGAAATCCACCTGCCTCTGCCTCCCAAGTGCTGGTATTAAAGGCGTGCACCACCACTGCCGCCCAGCTACAAAAGGAGACTTTTAAGCCGTTGTCCCACAGCAATGCTGAGCACAGCTTGGCTACCGTGGCAGGTAAACTGGCATGACTGTGCCCTGGGTCTCACACTGTGCCTGATCATTTCAGCCTCTGACTCTGCTGCATCTTGCCAAAGGCAGAGGTTCCCATTGTTACGGTAGTTTGTGAGATGGGTTACGTGTACACACCCTTTTGTGATGAAGTCAGACAGGACTTCTCCAGCAGATGCCCCTATAAGGCCAGAGCTGGCCACACTCCCACGTCAGTAAAGGTTAGCAGCTATAATGAAGTCACCAGCTGAGAAACACCTGACTCTTTTATTTATTTTATGATAATGTTGCTACACCTATTAGCAAGAATTTGGAGCTGTATAAACACTAAGTGCTGGAGAACTTAGATTAATAATCATAAACAGGCCAGAATAAAGAGATTAAGAAAAATGTCAAAAAAAAAAAAAAGAAAGAAAGAAAGAAAGAAAGAAATCAGAATTTCTCTTTTTAGGTAAGGCACTGACAAAATGTCAGGCAAATGAATTGTGCATGGACACATGTACTATTTTAAAGTAATCCTAACTGATGGGACTTTTCAATATTGAATATATATTGCTTAATACTGAGCATTTTTAAAGTTATAACTTCCCAGATCTCCTAAATGTGGTAAGTAGCAAAGCCTCACACGGCCCATGATTCTATTCCTATAAAGTACAGAACAGCGCAGAAGCGCCCTGTGCTGTTGGAAGTCAGGCGAAGGGCCACGCGGCAGGGTAAACCACACTGGAAATGTGCAGAAGCCTCGTGTGGCTCGTGGCCGTTTGGTATCTATTATCTGAGCTTGTGTTGTGTTTTCCTTGATTTTCTAAAATTGCATTTGTTTGTTTCTTGCGTGTGAGGTGTGTGGTGAGTGTGCATGTGTGTCTGACACCCTCGTGCCACAGTGCACACGTGGGCATCAGGGGACGACTTCAAGGGCTCAGTTGTCTCCTTTTACCATGTGAATCCAGGAAGTCCAACTTACACAGTCAGGTTTAGTGGCAAAAGACTTTCCCTGCTAAGCCATTCCTCAGCAAGATGTTATGGTTCAATAAAGTATGTTTTCAATATTTATCCTTAGTATCTGAAGTTGATTTTTTTGTGTTTGTTTGTTTGTTTGTTTTTTGAGACAGGGTTTCTCTGTGTAGCCCTGGCTGTCCTGGAACTCACTCTCTGTAGACCAGCCTGGCCTCAACTCAGAAATCCACCTGCCTCTGCCTCCCAAGTGCTGGGATTAAAGGCGTGCACCACCACTGGCCAGCTTGAAGGTGAATTTTAATTTATCCTCATTTTTAAAAATGATCCATATTTGTGCTTGCCCTTGTGCAGGGATGTACAGTTTAGTTAGGGTGCTTGGACATGAACTCTGGCCTCTGGATGAGTAGTTCTGGTTCTTAACCGCTGAGCCATCGCCCCAGCCCTGACGTTGCATTTTAAGTTGAGAAGAAATTTAAAGTGAGCTTGTTAAAGGTCTAAGACCCCATGTGTTGTGTTGCCATCACTTAGAGTAGTAGTTTTCACAGTAGCGTAATTCAAGAGAAGGGACGCAGCACCATCCGGTATTTTTCTTTACTGATTAACAGGTGCCCATAGACTCAAATAGCTGTGATGTCACAGACCTTAGCGTCAAGTTGGGTAACAAAATAAAATTTTGCTTCTCCCAGGGACGCTTTCAATCAAAGAAAAATTTAACTCCCAACCGGTGCTAAAGGCAGCACATTCCAGAGCTTAATTAACAGAGCCCTCGGGGAGACTGAACTGCTATTACACTGACACCTTTAAGAACAGATTGACTGGGGTGATACTGTTTACGGTAGTGTTTAGTGTTATATTAGCCTGATGGGGAACAGCTGCTCTGTCCCTGATGATTAAACTAGGAAGTAAGTGTGTGTGTGTGTGTGTGTGTGTGTGTGTGTGTGTGAGAGAGAGAGAGAGGGAGAGAGAGACAGAGAGAGACAGAGAGACAGAGAGACAGACAGAGACAGACAGAGACAGAGACACAGAGAGGGACGGACGGACTGATGGACGGACAGACAGAACGAGAACTGTTAAAAGCAGGAGACTTTACAGAACCAGAGGGAACACACCTAGTCAGGCTGACCCCAATCTAGGGACCACATCACTCTGGCTGACACTCACCCCAGCATCCCTCTGGCTGACACTCACCCCAGCATCCCCCTGGCTGACACTCATCCCAGCATCCCCCTGGCTGACACTCACCCCAGCATCCCCCTGGCTGACACTCACCCCAGCATCCCCCTGGCTGACACTCACCCCAGCATCCCCCTGGCTGACACTCATCCCAGCATCCCCCTGGCTGACACTCACCCCCAGCATCCCTCTGGCTGACACTCACCCCAGCATCCCTCTGGCTGACACTCACCCCAGCATCCCTCTGGCTGACACTCACCCCAGCATACCCCTGGCTGACACTCACCCCAGCATCCCTCTGGCTGACACTCACCCCAGCATCCCCCTGGCTGACACTCATCCCAGCATCCCTCTGGCTGACACTCACCCCAGCATCCCTCTGGCTGACACTCACCCCCAGCATCCCCCTGGCTGACACTCACCCCCAGCATCCCTCTGGCTGACACTCATCCCAGCATCCCCCTGGCTGACACTCACCCCCAGCATCCCCCTGGCTGACACTCATCCCAGCATCCCCCTGGCTGACACTCACCCCCAGCATCCCCCTGGCTGACACTCACCCCAGCATCCCCCTGGCTGACACTCACCCCCAGCACCCCCCTGGCTGACACTCACCCCCAGCATCCCCCTGGCTGACACTCACCCCCAGCATCCCTCTGGCTGACGCTCACCCCGAGTATCCCTACCACTGCCAGCTTCACATACTTCAGAGCTCTGCTGGTTATGCTGTGGATGTTGCCCTGGGTCCCTAACTCCATCACAAGCTATTCAACGCATTTTTATTTATTTATTTATTTTAGTTTTTCGAGACAGGGTTTCACTGTGTAGTCCTGGCTGTCCTGGAACTCACTCTGTAGACCAGGCTGGCCTCGAACTCAGAAATCCGCCTGCCTCTGCCTCCCAAGTGCTGGGATTACAGGCGTGTGCCACCATGCCCGGCTCAACGCATGTTTTTTTCTATATTCTGACAACATGAGGGATGGCAGAACAATTTTTTTTTCAAGACATGGTTTTTCTGTGTAGCCCTGGCTGGCCTGGAACTCAGAAATCTGCCTGCCTCTGCCTCCTGAGTGCTGGGATTAAAGGAGTGCGCCACCACCGCCCGGCTCAAATTTTAACTTAAAAAACAGAATTGTTCAGGGGCTGGAGAGACGGTTCTGTGGTTAAGTGTGCTTATTGCTGGTGTAAAGGATCCGGGTTTGGGTCCCAGAATCCACCTCAGGTGCCTCACAACCTCCTGTAGTTCCAGTTCTAGGGGATCCGGCACACTCTGGCCTCCATGGGCATCTGCACACACAGGCACACATACACTCGAGCAGGTACACAATACATGTAACAAATACGTATTTTTTTAAAGTTTTATTTATTATTTATATGAGTACACTGTTGCTGTCTTCAGACAAACCAGAAGGAAGCATCAGATCCTATTACAGATGGTTGTGAGCCACCATGTGGTTGCTGGGAATTGAACTCAGGGCCTCTAGAAGAGCAGTCAATGCTCTTAACCACTGAGCCATCTCTCCAGCCCCCACAAATAAGTATTTTAATAATTGTTCAAAGAGCAGTGGAATTACATGGGAGTCTAATCTACTGTCCATTCTGCTTTTCAGTATTTTGAGAAATGCCTTGTTGGCCAGGTGATGATGATGTCTTTGGGTGATATACTCTTTTGTCCTTTTTCCATCCTTTCTTTTTTTTTTTCTTCCTTTCTTTCTTGAGACAGAGTCTCACTGTGTAGCCCTGGCTGACCTGGAGCTCACTATGTAGACCGGGATGGCCTGGAACTCGTAGAGATCTCTCTGATTCTTCCCAAAGTGCTGGGATTAGAGGCATATGCCACTGCACCAAGTTTATCTAATTTGGTCTTTTATGTGCATAGCCTAGTCTTATTTGAACAGCGTCTACTGTTTTCATGCTGCGGACCTGACCTAAGAGACGCTAATATTTCTGATGGATGACTCACTGAAGATGCCATGTCAGATATACTCAGATATCTAATAGCCTTTTGTAGTGAAGTTACTCCTTGCTCTTCACCCAATGTCCCAGTATCATAGCTGTTAGTATAGAATCTACTAATATATATTCACTGTTTCCAGGAACTTAACAATTGGGAAACCTGTAGCACATATCAATATTTTAGGGCTGGACTCCTGAACAGCCCACTGTACTAAGGACATTTTCAGTGTTACTTTGGTATTTCCGTGTCCAAAGCCAGTTCTCAGTCTGGGGTGCTCCTACCTGCCTTAGCTGTAGCAGATGTCATGGTAGTTATCCACATCTCCAAATTCAGAGCCATAGATAATACTTGAGCCCTTCTTCAGGAAATTGCTTCACCCACAGCTATGCCCTGAGTTTGATGGCAGTGACCAGTTGCCGTAGTCCCAAGCTGTGACATCACCAGAGCACCCTGTGCTCGGCTCTTCAGTTTAGATTCTCCTCCTGCCCCTTTGGGCTTCCTCCACTCCCTTGCAGGGGGAGCTCCTGAAAATGCATCCCAGCGTTTCCTTCTGGGCAAGTCTCAGCGTCTGAGAATCCGAAGGAACTGCCTAAAGCCGGCAGACAGGATGCTGGAGGAAGTGGGTGTGGCAGGGGAGGGGGGGGGAAAGGGCAGCCTCTGGGGAAGGCCGAGGTGCATTGGAGAGAGACCCGGAGGGCTCAGGGTGGTGAATCGCCAATTTACGGCTGAGTATAGAATCAAAGTCCCCTTTGTCACCAAAGAGATTCTTCTGCAAAGTCCAGATTTCTGAGGTGGACACCCTGAACTGACAAAGTACCAGAAGGCAGGGGTGACAGGATCTCAGAGAGGGAATGAGATCCTGGGACACAAGACGAACACCTTATGAATCCGACTCCCCAGATATCTTCTACCGTCTCTCGGCCTGGAAAAGGGGCCCACTCTACCAGTGCATTCAAGGTTAGTGTTCTTTACTTTGGGAGGCAACACATGGAGACGTCTGCCTTGAAATATGAGGGCTTGCTAAAGGGAACAGGAAGGGGCTGGGCCTGGACAACATGTCCTAGGAGAAGCTAGAAGGGTAAATACGATCCTCGACTTAGGATGATTTAATGATGTTTTTTTAAGAAAACTTTATGATGGTACAAAAATGATATGATTCAGCAGAAACTAATTTTTCCTTTTGAGATAAGGTCTTATGTAACCAAGGCTGGCCTCAAACTCACTAAGGAGCAGAGGCTGGCCTTGATCTCCAATTGCCCTGAGTCTACCTCCCAAAGCTAGGATTACAGAAGTTGACCACCACTCCTGGTCTATACTTTGATTTTTGATCTTTCTTTCCCAGGCTAATGAGAGGTGGCATGTTGGTGTCTCACGTGTGGGCAGCAGCTGTAGGGAGCTGCAGTCCCCTGGTAGCCATGCGGTCGTTATGGTGAGCAACCATACAGTGTTCTGGGCTGCTCAGTGGTGGTGCTCTGTAGATTAAGTGCAGTGCCTACATTTCAACTTAGGTTAGTTCCACTTACAGTGGTGTCTTAGGAGTTTATTGCTCTGAAGAGACACCATGATCATCCTAATTCTTACAAAGGAAAACATTTCATTGGGGCTAGTTTACAGTTCAGAGGTTTGGTCTATTATCATCATGGCAGGAAGCCTGGCGGCACGCCGGCTGACAAGGAGCTGGAGAGGGAGCTGAGAGTTGCACATCTGGGTCTGCAGGCAGCAGATAGCGAGTGTGACACCGGGCTTGGCTTGAGCCCACCCCCAGTGACACACTTCTCCAACAAGGCCATCCCTACCCCAACAAGGCCATACCTCCTTCTTTTGTTTTGATTTGGTTTTTTCGAGACAGGGTTTCTCTGTGTAGCCCTGGCTGTCCTGGAACTCACTCTGTAGACCAGGCTGGCCTTGAACTCAGAAATCCGCCTGCCTCTGCCTCCCAGAGTGCTGGGATTACAAGCGTGTGCCACCACCACCCGGCAAGGCCATACCTCCTAATAGTGTCATTTTCTGTGAGCATATGGGAGTCATTTTTCCTCAAACCACCACAAATGGGGTTATCTGGAGTAACCCCACAGTAAACCAAGGAGCACTTCTACATATGGACACTAAAAATACACATTGAAGGAGGTAGAATATAAAATTGGCTAAGTAATAATTTAGAGACAGACAACAGTCTTCGGATGTATAGGTATTTGGCTTGGCAAGGATCCCAGGACATGGCGCCATAACACGGTTAGGACAGTTCTCAGAACCTGGGTCAAATGTCACCAGAATCAGCCCACCATGACAGCATCTACACTGATAAGCACCTGAGCTACATAAGTGTCTTAGCCAGGGTGTCTACTCCTGCACAAACATCATGACCAAGAAGCAAGGTGGGGAGGAAAGGGTTTCTTCAGCTTACACTTCCACATTGCTGTTCATCACCAAAGGAAGTCAGGACTGGAACTCAAGCAGGTCAGGAAGCAGGAGCTGATGCAGAGGCCACGGAGGGATGTTACTTACTGGCTTGCTTCCCCTGGTTTATTCAGCTTGCTTTCTTATAGAACCCAAGACTACCAGCCCAGGGATGGCACCACCCACAAGGGGCCCTCGCCACTTGATCACTAATTGAGAAAATGCCCCACAGCTGGATCTCATGGAGGCACTTCCTCATCTGAAGCTCCTTTCTCTGTGATAACTCCAGCTTGTGTCAATTTTTGTTGACACAAAATCAGCCAGTACCATAAGATACAAAAGTTTTAGTGGGCATTGGTATGACAATTGTGGAGCTGTGCTCTCCCTCAGTGAAAACTTCAGGTACCACGTGCTCTGTCCGGGTAAAGACTTGGCTCTCCTGGGACATTCCCTTCAAAGTTAAGGACAAATGGTTGCATTTCTTAAGTTCTCCCACTACTCAGAGAGAAGGAAGATGCTTGGTAGGTCCCGAAAGCCGTATTCACCTCTGGGCCTTCTTCCTGGTAACAGAGAGATATCACAGCTGTGGCTGGTGTTTCACAGAAAGTCCAGGATTTGACAACAGCCCTGCATCATGAGGCTTTATAACCAGCAGCCCTAAGCCCTGGAAGCCAATTGCATTGCCACGTAAAGTCTTATACCGCTCCTCCAGGTCCTCCTACGGGAGTTTCCCTCCATATTCACATGCTGTGAAGAGAGACTTTAATGTGGGGATATAAACTGAGAGGCTATGGAGAATTTGAGTATGTCAGGAAATGTTCAAGAAAATAAGGGAAAATGCGCCAAGGATGAAAAGAGCAGAGGCCCCCAGCTGATAACTGTGTGCACATCTAATTGATCGTTATACAACTGAGGAAGATGGGAGTTGTTAAAAATAGAAAGCTCATCATTTAAAAGGCAGCACAATGCTATGCTCCCAGCAGTTGTCCTCAAGAAGCTTGAACCATATCAAGTGACTGCATGGTTCTCTACTAGCTTGACGGGGACACAGTCTGGCTGCTCCTGTGAAATCGCATGTCTTTGGCTCTCCCACCAGGTGACATCACTATGGGCCTCCTCTGTCCCTCCAGCATCCTGGGAGTCTGTCTGCAGCTAAGACTCCCAAGGCATGGGCCCAAAGGGCCTGACTCTTCTACAGATTCCTACGCCCACGCTGGGCTCATGCTCCTCCTGCAGCAAGAGTGGTGAAGCCACTGCCCGGTTGTTAGCCCTGTGCAGCCCTCATAGCTTCTGACTGGCCTTTAGGCTCCCAGGACTCACAAAGAGTCCAGAGGAATGGTCTTCTCAGCCTGTCCCTTGCAAAGGGATTACATGGAAGATAAAATATGGAAGTACTTTTGGCTATTGGCCTCCATAAATTTGACATATATTGAGAATTATCATCCAATGTGCTCCGTTGAAGCACAAGACTCTACTATTAACAAGCTGACTAATTCTTCTCTCCATAGGGAGTTAGTTCTGTCTGACTGTCTGTCTCTCTCTCTGTAGAAGAACAAAGAACTTCTTTTTAAAGTCATGAGGTCCAAGACGACTGCCATTTTAGAAACTCCTCCCTAGAGCGAGCTAAGGCTGACTCGGATGGAGTTCATGGCAAAGTTTAACATCAGGCATTTCCTGAAATAAGTCCACAGACATTCAGCTCTCTTGATGGAAGCTGACATTGATGCTGTAGGCTCCCGGTGTACATTTGACAACTCTCTGGGAACCAGGACCACACCCTGTCCCCATGAAGAAATGTTCAGAGATTTATGTTACCTGGCGATAATGGTCAGGCACACTCTTGTACTATTTGACTGCCATTCTCATTGGCAGGAATAGAATATAAAGTCAGTCCTCCCCTTCTACCAGTGTCTTAGGGTTTTATTACTGTGAACAAACACCATGTCCAAGGCAACTCTCTCTTTTTTTTTTTATTGTATATATTCTATATTTACAATTCATTTCCCTTTTTCTGGTTCCCCACCCCCAAAGGTCCCACATGTCCTTTTCCCTCCCCCTGCTCCCGCATCCACCCCTCCCACTTTACTGTTCTTGTACTCTCCCACAATGATGTTTTGGTCCATTCTAGCACCAGTGTCCACTCCTTTCTTCTTGTGAGACATCACTTGATATGTGATTTGTGTCTTTGGTGTTCCAAGCTTCTAGGCTAATATCCACTTATCAGTGACTGTATACCATGGGTATTCTTTTGAGACTGGGTCACCTCACTTAGTATGACGTTCTCCAGCTCCATCCATTTCTCTAAGAATTTCATGAATTCATTGTTTCTAATGGCTGAATAGTACTCCATTGTGTATATATACCACATTTTTTGTATCCATTCCTCTGTTGAGGGACATCTGGGTTCTTTCCAGCTTCTGGCTATTATATATAAGGCTGCTATGAACATAGTGGAGCATGTATCCTTATTGCATGCTGGCCAAGGCAACTCTCTTAAGGACAACATTTACTTGGGGCTGGCTTACAGGTTCAGAGGTTCAGTCCATCATGATCAAGGTGGGAACATGGCAGCATCCAGGCAGGCATGGTGCAGGAGGAACTGAGAGTTCTACATCTTCATCTGAAGGCCGATAGCAGAATACTGGCATCCAGGCAGCTAGGATGAGGGTCTTATAACCCACTCCCACAGTGACACACCTACTCCAACAGAGACACACATACTCTACCAGGGCCACACTCTCTAACAGTGCCACACCCTGGACCAAGCATTATTGAAACCATGACAACCACCTAGGTTCAAATTAAAGCTCATTAGGGTGGGTGGCAAGAGCCTTTCCTCACTGGGCCATTTTCTCCTGCCTGTTTCTGTTTTAAATTTCAAAGTAAATTTCATTTTCCCCATATTATGTTACTTACTTTTCCGTTGCTGTGAGAAAATACCATAGACAAGGCCACCAGCTGGGACCAAGTATTCAAATACACGCCGTTTAAGGGGGATATTTATGATTCAAATCACCACATGTATGTATTCTTTGAAAAGTTCAGGGAAAACAAAGAGTTTCACATTCAGAAACAGAGAAGACTCCTTTAAGAAATTCTTTAGTCTGGATTGGGGTAGGTGGTGCATGCCTCTAGTCCCAGCACTCAGGAGGCAGAGGCAGATGGATCTTGGAGTTCGAGGCCAGCCTGATCTACAGAGTGAGTTCTAAGACAGCCAGGGCTCCACAGAGAACCCTGACTCAGAGAGAGAGAGAGAGAGAGAGAGAGAGAGAGAGAGAGAGAGAGAGAATATCCTTCATTCTCAAGAATGATCATGTTTTGATGATGGAACCCAAAAATTGTATATTATCAGGATTAACAAGCTTAAGTGAAGAGTTTTCCTTACAAGGGTCATTTTACCTTCGAGGTAATTCCTTTGTGGTGGATTTAAATCTTCTAGGAAGAGAGTTTATAGGAACAGTTTGATTTCTCAGATGAAGACCTAGCATAGTGCATTTGATCTCTTTTCATTTCCTTCCCTTTTGGAAAGTGTAAGGAATTCAGGCATGCGTGGTGGTGCCAGTTTGTGATTTCAGTCCTGGGCAGGTGGAGATTGGAAGATCAAGAGTCCAAGGACACCCTCTGCTTTCCTTAGCTGCATGAGATTCTGTCTCAAAAAAAAAATAGTATAAGCAATTTGAACATACAAGCTAATATAGAGATTAACAACATTAGTACCTATCTTCCACCCATATCTATGCTACTTTAATATTTACCAAGTATGGCAGAAAAAGTGCTGTGGTCATTAAATCCTACTTCCTTTTCCTTTCCTGGGAACACTAAAAGATTGAACTTCCCAGCCTCTCCTGTGGTGATACGGTTGCCACTGCACAAATTCCACCAATGGGCCATAAACAGTGTGGTATGTGTTCTTTGCAGGGTAAACCTAGAAGAATGGTGGAATCATTTTTGTTACCCTTCCCTGATGCATAGATCCTGGAAACCGTGTGTGTTTCAAAGTAGCAAAGCCTAAAGACTCCACTACACACACACACACACACACACACACACACACACACACTGCCTCCCGCCAGTGAGCAGCCTGTATCCCTGAGTGACTGGTGGTGGTGTAATGGATTAGTGGTTGGGAATCCCCCTTGCTGTTTATCTTTGAGTTTTGACTTCTCGTAACGTGTCTCTGTCTCGGTGAGTGTAGCGGTCTGTAGACCGCTGTCTGAGCTTGTCTGAGGTTGACCCTCAGTATTGCGAAGCAGCTTTCCGAATGCTTGACTGCGATTGGTGTGCTTCATCTGCCAGCGCCCAAGTTGTGGTTTCGTCTGAAATGGGCCCCGCAGCTGCAGCGGCGAAGGCTTAGAGTGACGTTTAGCAGTGGGTCCTTCGGGAGATGATAGGCTTTCAGGGTTCTGACCTAGTGACTGGACCGATCCATCCATGGATTCATAAATTTTTGTTTTTTCTTGGAGGAGCTTCGTTACAAAAGCAAGAGCCTAGTTTCTCTCTTCTTCCCTAAAAAGCTATGAAGAACATAGTAGCTACAGCCCACCATGTGTTTTCTGGCCAGGGTAGTTTGTCTCATCAGGTCCAAAACCAGTGGCACCTGAGACTGTGGATTAAAACCCCTAAACCATTCTATCTGGCTGAAGTGAACAGAAAAAAAAATGTTCAAAAAAGAACACAAATAGTCAATTAACTGCTCCAGAAAGTGTTCAATGTCCTTAGTTATCAGGGAAGTGAAAATTAAAGCTATCTTGAGATGACATCTCACACTGTCAGAGGCTAGGGTCAAGAAATCTAGCAACAAACGTGGGGAAAGAGGAACCCTTATTTATTGTTGGTGAGAATGTTATTATGGAAATCAGTTTGGGAGTTCCACACAAAGTTAAAAATAGTACTACCATATAATCCAGCTATCCCACTCCTGGGCACACACCCCCAAACTCCATGTCCGATCCCAGAACTATTTATTTGCACATCCAGTTTTGTTGCTATTGTGCTATGTATCACAACAAGGAAATGGGACCAACATAGATATGCAGGAAATTTGCAGGAAAATCGGCAGATTCCTTGCTGATAGCCTCTGACAGGGTAAGAGGTTGTCTCAGTGAAGCTTCAGTTTTCATTTCCCTGATAACAAAAGGCACCAAACACTTTACAGAGCAGGAATCAATACAGGAGGAACGTTCCCCAACCAATGAATGGATGGATATGCAGTGCATGTCCCAAAGGGAATATTATTCGGCTATAAATAAAAATAAAATCCTCGAAATTTGCAGGAAAATAAATGGAGACAGAAAGTATGATATTGAGTAAGTATAATATCAACCAAACTCATAATGAACTCTCACGTCCTCCTTCATGTGTGGACACTAGCCTGTAATGTATGCGTGCATACATGCAAAGAGCTGTAAGTATAAGATTTACACAGACGACCAAGGGAGGCAGGCAGAAGGACACATGGGTCATATCGAGTTTGGGGCTGGGCAAGTGTTTGAGTGGTTTCCTTAAACTAGCCGTGTGATGTCTTTATTTGTGGCTTAACCAATATAAAATGGTTTTATTTAAAAAGACTATTTAACTCAAGTCTTTTGTCACAGTCATGGAAACACAGATGGCCAACACAGCAGGTTTCTGTTTGTTGTTGTGGCCTTGGGAAGAGTTTCTCACTCTAGGCTTTATTTTCATCTTTCTTTCTTTCTTTCTTTCTTTCTTTCTTTCTTTCTTTCTTTTTTAAAGATTTATTTATTATTATATGTAAGTACACTGTAGCTGTCTTCAGACACACCAGAAGAGGGCGTCAGATCTCATTACAGATGGTTGTAAGCCACCATGTAGTTGCTGGGAATTGAACTCAGGACCTTCGGGAGAGCAGTCAGTGCTCTTAACCGCTGAGCCATCTCTCCAGCACTCTTTCTTTCTTTTTTAAGATTTATTTTTATTTTATGTATGTGAGTACACTGTCGCTGTCTTCAGACACACCAGAAGAGGGCATCAGATCCCATTACAAATGTTTGTGAGCCATCGTGTGGTTGCTGGGAATTGAACTCAGGACCTCTGGAAGAGCAGTCAGTGCTCTTAACCGCGGAGCCATCTCTCCAGCCCATGTTTATTGCTTATTACAATAGCAACAGCAGGAAGACAATGATGAACGAGGCATAGTGCACGCATCTGTAAGTCCAGCACTTGAGAGAGGTGGAGGCAGGGGGATGGGAGCTCATCTTCAGCTACATAAATAAGTAAATTCAAGGCCAGCCTGGGCTACATGAGACCCTCACCCCTGAAAGATGAACAAAGACAACCCTGCTCACTAAACACTCAGGTAGCCTCGTCCCAGCCTCATCCTGGGGTTTTGAGGGAATAATTTTTATTCTTTGGAAACCAGTATTTTTATTAGATACATTTGCTGCAGATACTTTCTTCAAATACTGGCTATGTTTCTGCTTTCTTTAATTGTCTTTGTTTAACCGAAATTTAAACTGACCAGTTTTGTTCTTAGCTTCCATATAAGAATTCTTTCCTATTTCCAGGTCATAAAGGTCCTCTCTTGTATTATCTTTTTTCCCCCAAATATTTATTTATTTAGCTTATGTATATGAGTACACTATTGCTGTCTTTAGACATACCAGAAGAGGGCATCAGATCCCATTACAGATGGTTATGAGCCACCCTGTGGTTGCTGGGAATTGAACTCAGGACCTCTGGAACAGCAGTCGGTGCTCTTAACCGCTGAGCCATCTCTCCAGTCCCTGTATTATCTTTTGAATGCTTTAAAGACCTTTTATGTTTTTTTACTTCAACTGTACTAGCATGGGAGTGCGTAAAAAGACTGCCCCATGAGCTAGCAGATTTCCTGAGATAAACTTGTTACTAATTCATCTGTTCTATTGATAGTAAGACGACTTTGCCAGTATCAACGACTCGCTCGTGTTGGGCTTTCTCTATAGCAGCGGCTCCAACTGAGACCCTTTGACCCACTTCCTAATGTTGGAGGGACCTTCACCCATAAAATCATTTTTTGTTGCTACTTTCTGCCTGTTATTTTGCTCGTTATAAATCATAATGTAAATATTTGTAATGCAGAATATCTGATATGTGACCCCGGTGAAAGGGTTGTTTGACCCCTCAAGGGGGTTGTGACCCTTGTGACCTACAGGTTGAGAACTGCTGCCTTACTTTTTTGTTTTTAAGATTTATTTATTTACTTTATGTATATGAGTACATAAAGTATGTCCCTATCTTCAGACACACCAGAAAAGGGCATCAGTTACAGAAGGTTGTGAGCCACCATGTGGTTGCTGGGAATTGAACTCAGGACTTCTGGAAGAGCAGTCAGTGCTCTTAACCGCTGAGCCATCTCTCCAGCCCCTGCCTTACGTTCTTAATCATCTGTTGCTCTGGGTTAGTTCCTGGTCCCACGCCCTGTCTTGTTTGCTGCAAGTCTTGCTATCTGGATGCGTTTCTCATCTTGATAGTCATTACTATCGAGTATCAACACTGACTCTTTCTTTGTACTTCAACAGAACTTGACGTTGTGCTTGGTACATTCCACAAAAGAACCCTGAGCTAGCCTTTTAGTTGAAATTGCATTTGCATGTCTTGCTACTGTGGTTCTGAATGGATGCTTTCTGCTATTACATGTTCATGTCCATGATGTGCATGAATATTGATTTTATGCCTGGAAAAATTGTTATACCCTTATTGATTGTATCTGTGGAATGCTTTGAATTTGTAGATCATCTGAATTCTTAGTGAGAATAAGTGGCCTTTGTATTTTTCCCTTGCTCATTCTGTACTATGCTGCATGAAAATGGTGAATCTTACTCTTGACTTTAAAAGTCTTTAAAAGCCGGGCGGTGGTGGCACACGCCTTTAATCCTAGCACTTGGGAGGCAGAGGCAGGTGGATTTCTGAGTTTGAGGCCAGCCTGATCTACAGAGTGAGTTCCAGGACAGCCAGGGCTACACAGAGAAACCCTGTCTTGAAAAAAAAGAAAAAGTCTTTAAAAGTGTTTTTAGGGGCTTGAGAGATGGCTCAGCAATTAAGAGCATGACTGCTCTTCTGAAGGTCCTGAGTTCAAATCCCAGCAACCACATGGTGGCTCACACCATCTGTAAAAGAGATCTGACGCCCTCTTCTTCTGTGTCTGAAGACAGTTACAGTGTACTCAGACATAATAATAAAAACATGTTCAGGTCAGAGCTAGCAGGGATGGAGCGGGAGCAGAGGTCCTGAATTCAAATTCCCATCAACCACATGATGGCTCACAACCAACAGTATAGCTACAGTGTACTTGTATACATTAAAAAAAAAAAGTTTTTGCCGGGCGGTGGTGGCGCACGCCTCTAATCCCAGCCCTTGGGAGGCAGAGGCAGGCGGATTTCTGAGTTCGAGGCCAGCCTGGTCTACAGAGTGAGTTCCAGGACAGCCAGGACTACACAGAGAAACCCTGTCTCGAAAAACCAAAAAAAAAAAAAAAAAAAAAAAAAAAAGTTTTTATTATTATTTTCTGTTCTATGGTTATTGGCCATTCGATTTTTCTCTATGTTTTTTAATAGCTATACTTAGGCAAAGGAAGCATATTTAAGCCCTCTTCAATATGTAATATGACATACATATTGCCACCCATCTCTCTTACTTTGCTAGACCAATATTAAATCTTTTGTTTGTTTGTTTTTTTTAAACTTCTTTCTGTCTGTCTTTCTTTTGACAGGGTTTCTCTGTGTAGCCCTGGCTGTCCTAGAACTTGCCCTGTAGACCATGTTGGCTTCGAACTCAGAGATTTGCCTGAGTCTTCTTCCTGAGTGCTAGGATTGAAGAAGGCACACACCACCATCACCCAGTACCATTATGAAGTTTTAATGGAATGCCATACAGGAAATACCTTACTCGACTCGAATGTTAGTTAGTTGGTAAGTGGGCATACATATTTGTACATTTGTTTTCTGTTGCGTGCCCAGTCCCTAGAATATTTCTTGAAAGACAGTTGGTATGCCACAGATAAATGTTAGACGGCTATGAAGGAAGAATTCATATCAGAGAGGTGCTTCATGTAGTATAATATTTCTCACATCGTAACAGGAGTAAGAATGCTGAGTTATGCATGTTGGCATTCCTCATGTTGTCTGTCCGTAGCAAAATCCACTGTATTATCTCAGAACTCTACTGAGCTCAACCATCAACCTCAGGGTTCTAGACAACAGCTATTTCAAATCTACTGCAACTGGCATAGGAACAGTGGCTTATTCACCAAGCTACTGTAGGCTTGGTTAAAATTTAATAGCACTTAACCTCTAGACAATTTGACATTGGCCATTGTTATGAAAAAGAAATTTAGAAACCCAAGGTTTCATACTTTCAAAGGCATAGCCACAGGATATCCACAGCACAGCTCAGTCTAACTGCCTCTTCTTTGGATTTCTTCCTAAGTTGAAAACTCAGTGATATCTGAGCAGAACCCAGCAGCAGGCCTCCATGAATGCTTTTTCTTGGTTAGTAAAGTGCTTTTGTTCCTGAGTTTATCTTCCTCATTATGCGACTGGCTGGAAATGAGAACTCCCAGCCCCATTTCAATGCGTGGATTAAAGGGCTTTAAATTTTCTAAAAACTCTTCCAGGGATGTCTGCTGAACATTTTATTCCTGACAGCTAGAAACAGAGGTGAGTCATAAACAAGAATAAATGGGCATCAAATTCACAAAGCAATGAAGAAAAAAGATCCTGTCCTGCGATTTTGAACACCATGTTGCTTCTTATAGGATACGCGCCATTTTCCCGTCTCTCCGTGTTATCAGTCTCAGGTTTCTCTTTCTCAGAAGCTCCAGGCTGCCACTTCCCCCTCTCCCTCCCACATGGCACAAACTCTTCCAATTCTTGCCCTAGAATACACAACATTGGGAGATTAAAGATGGGAGTGTAAGGCCTGTGTCACTGCAAAGATGTGTTCATTTGTCGAAAACCAAGTGATCAGGAGTACTTAGACCTAGTTGCACAACAAGCCACAAACGCCTTCTGCCCAGAGAGACTCGAGCTCTTTCTGTGGATGGATGCCTGCCACTCCCACACCAGCTCCTGGGAGATGGATGCGCTCCAACTTTGCTCTCACGCTGCTGAGCTTTTAGGAAATGTGTCACAGCATTACAAAAAATAAAAATAAAGAAGATCAGATGCTATATTCTCCACCAACTAGCATTGCCAAAATCAAGCTTTGAGGCTCTTATAAAAGATTAAAATGTCAAAGCCAGTACTTTGCAGTGAAGGGCATACCGTCATTATTTTGTTCTAAGCTGCAACCACCTGACAGGCCTAAGAAGCAAGCACAGCCAGGCCCCAGAATCCTAAGTACTGTAACGTCATTGTTGATTTTCTGTATCGATTCAGCCTGTTCAGAAGCAATCAAATAAGGAAATGTTTGTGATCTAAGATTACATAAGGAACGGGCATTTAAAGCTGTGGAAGCCATGTGCGTCTATACAAAACACTAAACAGGTCAGTTAAGGTCTGTGTGAGCTTCTACTTCCGCTTCTTTAAACTGAAAACAGTATAAAAATACAGTGATACATATATAGCTCATAGCATTATGACAGTAGGTGAGAAAACTTATGTATAGTATACAACCCAGTGCCTGCCAAGAGCGTGTGCACAGTCTTGTAGGTGCACACTGTTATCAGTACTCTAGAGCAAAGGCACACCTAACCCACACTGGTCATTTCCGGGAGCTGTATAGTGAGTGCTACTTTCTTTCCTTTGCTTTGACAGTATTTCTACATGTTCTTCCCTTTATAAGAAGACGCAGGCTTTTCTCTCCTTCAACATGGTGGCCAGGCCACACTCGCTGAGCTGTAGAAGGTTTAGCAGGAGGATCAGTATTAGGGATAGCACCACCTGTCCTGGGTCAGCCGCAGTGAGGAGTGCCATCTCTCTAGTCTTCAATGTGACTTTGCTGTTCTGATGATAATAAGCAGAGTCTAATTTCCCATCTGCGGACTCTGGGTTGTTCACATGACAGTCTTTGGCTCACAAAGCAGAAGTGAGGCTACGCAGATCCCAGAATTTAAAAGACTTCGCTGCTAATGTTTTCAGCATCGCAAACTACTGACTGAGATGCTTCAGGCAGTGGAGAAGGCCAATTTATATTATAGATAGCACGAACCCCAGGGACACCCAGCTCCAGCTACCACACTTGAAGACGCCATCTTGGACTCTCTAGCTCTGGGCGGGTGGTCAGATGACCAGGGGCTCCTGAGTGACTCCAGAAGTGACTGAGAAGGAGGAGCCCAGATGGCCCACGAATAGGACCTACAATGTCACATCAATATTTTCAGGTCCTGTGATGGGGATATTTGTTCCACTGTGTTCTAGAGGTGTCAGTGCCACTTTATAGAGGCTGCGAAGGGGAACGCCTCTCCAAACGTTTTATTAACTTATTAAAAGTGGAGAGTAAAGGAAAAAATGTTTTCTTTTATTTTTGCTTTACAACCTGAACTTATACTGCTGTAAATGTTTATGGTTGTTACTTGGTAGCTATAGAATTGAGGGTCCACTCATCAATGAAGTAAGTGCCCTGTCCCTGTCCCACTCCCACCCCACCCTCGCCCCCGCCCCCACCCTCGCCCCGCCCCATGGTACCAGGAGTCCAATGTTTGATACTTTCTAAAACTAACACCGCATCTCCCTTTCCCATTGTTTAAATCCTGCCCCCCTCCCGCTCTTTCTGTGGACAGTGGCTAAGATAGCAAGGAAACAAACAGTAACTCACCGACTTGTTGATCTCGGTCTCCAGTACTTATTGACTACACAATGGGTACGGGACTGGATTAAGTAGGAAAAGGGTAAAAGACCTTAAGATTTGGTTACTGCTCTTCACAGCAGGAAATAAAGCATAGCTTAGGACCCAGAAGTGTGTGCAGCTAGAGTTGACTGTACAGGCGTCTCACAAGTCATGTGAGTTTAATTGAGAAGACTTCCAGCCAGGACAGGCAGCTCTGCCTTAATAGGAAACATGTGATTTGACTTTGGCGTTAAAGATAGAGTTAAGAGTCACATGAAGGTTAGTGTTAAAGGTCTGGCCGGGAAAGCTTGGTAGCAAAGGGCAGGGAGGGTATTTGAGCTGTTTCTGAGAAAACTGTTCACGGGGGTTAATTGAAGTAGCGAAGTAGCGGACTTCTTTACTGATCCCTTGGAGGGATCCGCAGCTATCTGATAGCTGTCTGTGGGTGTCAGAAACTCTGCCAGCTCTGAAAATACTGTTATACCAATGGCAAAGAGCCCATTGCAAGGAATAAATAATCTCATGTGCAGGCAGCAAACAGCCAGCGCAGAACATAATAAGATCACCAAAGTTTGTGGCTCAGAACCAAGTCTAGAAAAGTCGCTGATGCCCAGCATGTGGCGGCCCTGGAAGCTGAGATTTCCCACTGTGACCCAGACAACCAGCCCCCTTTTGGAGAAACAGTGACATTTCCTTTCTCATATGAAATGTTACTTGAAGCAACAAGGTGAAAGACAAGGTTACCAGGTATGGTAGCCTGTGCCTGAAGCCCCAGCTACTGGGAGGCTGAGGTGGGCAGATCGCTGTGAGTTTAAGGCCAGCCTCTTCTACATAATGGGACTGTGTCTCAGGGGGAAAAAAAGAACTGAAACACACATATTTACCTGTGGTTGAAGAAGCCCAATATAAGGTGCTCTAGCCCTCAGTTGCAGCTTGGCCCAAAAGCTGAGCAGTGCTGTCTGACCAAGGGGACAACTTGGATAGACACAGCATTCTGAGCGGCAAAGCCGTGTTCTGACGTTACTATCTGTCTAGACAGTTGCAGCAGTTTAGGATAAGGGGAAGATTTTAAAATTCTTTCTCATAGACATTTTACATACAAAGGCGCCATGGGTTTAATTTTCTACCTGCTACTGTCAAAGATGAAGACGTTTTGTTATATCTAAAGCTGATGAGGCTACAAAGATAGAGGCGCTCTCTTTCGTTGGCTTTGACAGCCTTTGGAGTTTACACCTGCACTGCCTTTTGTTGGGGGACTGGGAGAAATTATTTGGCAATATTTTTAAAGGACTAAATCCCCCATAGCTTTTGTTCCAAGAATTCTAGATTCTACTTTATGAATTTGTCTTATAGCTATAATACTATACAATTAGGCAAAGAGTATTTGAGGGTTAGTTCTTTGAAATTAATATTTGTGAAAGGGAAACATCCAAATAATACTGATATACTCACGTAGGAGGAAAGACTAGTTAAAAGTATTCTAGGGAGGCTGGGCGGTGGTGGCGCCCGCCTTTAATCCCAGCACTTGGGAGGCAGAGGCAGGCGGATTTCTGAGTTCGAGGCCAGCCTGGTCTACCGAGTGAGTTCCAGGACAGCCGGAGCTACACAGAGAAACCCTGTCTCGAAAAACCAAAAAAAAAAAAAAAAAAAAAAAAGTATTCTAGGGGAACTGGAGAGATGGCTCGGTGGTTAAGAGCACTGACTGCTCTTCCGAAGGTCCTGAGTTCAAATCCCAGCAACCACATGGTGGCTCACCACCATCTGTAATGTGATCTGACACCCTCTTCTGGTGTGTCTGAAGACAGCTACAGTGTATTTAGATATAATAAATAAATAAATAAATCTTTAGGCCGGAGCAAGCAGGGAGCTCGCAACCATCCGTACAGCTACAAATGTACTCATATACATAAAATAAATAAATAAATAAATCTCTTAAAAACCTATGCTAGAATTATGGCGTTAGTGGAGTGATTTGGAGCTACATATGCTAATGGGAAAAGCAATTTATGCAGAATATATCAAGAAGAAGCCAATCCAACAGTAGGGCAACTTATCTATTATGCTCTTCTGATAGTTAATTTGGGTCAACTTGATTGATTTAAGAAACTCCTAGGGCATCAATAAAGGCGTTTCCAGCGCGGGTGGGGACACGACACCCCACCCTGAATGTGGGAGGTGACATCCCATAGGCTGAGGTCCAATTGTGAAGAAAAGGGGGAAGGGTCAAAGGACGTTCCATCAGGGCGAATATTCCCCCATTTATGCTACCTGGTCCGCTGAGACTTGAGCAAGGAACCTCTCATGGCTACCCCTTCCAAACCACTGCAGATTGTCTCTTCTTGAATCACAAGTGAGATGAACCCTTCCCCCCTAAGCTCATGTAACGTGTTTGGTCATGTGATAAGTAATATAACTCTTGTTTATATAAAAAGTAATGCATAGGCAGAGAAGGAGCTCATGGGAGGGCGGGGGTGGGGTGGGAGGTCTGTGGGAGGGATGGGGGAGATACAAGGATATGTAAATGTTTCTGTAGATGGAGATTTATAGACATCTGGAAGATATCTCGGTGACAGTAATGATTTGCGCTAGGAAACAGTCTCGGGGGAGCAGGCTTCTGACCACTCACTAAGGGTTTGGGGCTGATAGCTCTGGGACGGAGGAGTGGGCGATAGGTAAATACTATTGGGTTGCGTAAGAAGCCCTTGGTAGACCCTGGCATCATTCAGCCAATGGGTGAGCTCATCCAAGGAAATGGGTGGAGCCTAGAGTCCTCACTTGGCACAATTGTGAAGAGTTCTAAAGCCGGAACGGCATGGCGCACTGAGCCCATTTCCGTAATAAGCTCAGTCTTTTAGGTCAATGACTATTTAAATTTATCATAAATCCTCTTTCAGCTCTCAGGACCACTGACTACAGCTAAGAACAGCTCTGGGATTTGGCCTTGCTTTTACTTGGCCTTGGCTGTCCATACTAAAGTACTGGCCAACGTCATTTAATTGGCCTTGGGCTGCTAGGAATGTAGCTTGGTAGTAGAAAGAGCACTTGCCTACCCTAGGCAAGGTCCTGGGTTCCTTCCTCTGTGATTGGACTGGAAAAGGGAGGCAGAGCTAGGAGTTGGGAGGGGGAGAGGTCACAGGAGGGAGAAGGGAAGAGAACCGAAATGGAGTTCGACGTGGTGTGTTATCAAAAGGTTAGAATAAATGGGTTAAGGCTTTATCATTATCAATTGGCTCTAAATTACTATATTGGCATCTTGTAATTGTGATTTTAAATATACATAAATCTAATGGGGCTAAAATCAAGCATTAAGAGTCAAGCTTCTACTGGGTAATTGGGGGCTGAGCTGGCCGACCGTGGGATATGTGGGGTTATGTGGAAGCGAGATGAACTTGCCGGACCCCCCCCTGGAGAGTTGGCCCCCCCCGGGGGAGGGTGGGTGGGGTGAGGGGTGAGGGGCGCGGGGGGGCTGGTAAGTGAGCATGATGGCAGATCACAGGAGCGTGGGCCCAACCCACGGAGAGTTCGTGGATCTATTGGCTGGCTAGCAGGAGCCCTTTGGCCCTGTGTGAGGTCTGCGGATCGTCATTGCGTGGGACCGTGTTGGTGGTTTTTTAAATATTTCCTGCAACAATCCTCTATACCGATAGAAAACCACGCCAACAGCAGAACAATCTGTGGGTCTTTCAGACAATCTGCGGGTCTTTCATGAGCTTAATTTGTGCTAAGATAATTAAAAAAGACAGCAATATCACCTGTACCAGAAATTTCACTGTGTTTTGTTTTTTTCTTGTGTGTGTATGTGGGTGGTGTGTGTGTGTGTGTGTGTGTGTGTGTGTTCGGTTTTAAAACCCCGTGTCCACTCATTGTTAAAGGGGTTTAAAATCCTCTGGTTAATTTGCCTCAAGCTCTTGGGAATTAAGGGGCTATTGAATTGTCCTTACAGAAACCTCATTCTTTAATAATAACTGCTATCTCCCTGAAACGAGGAGGCACACCCTCTTACAGTGCTTTCTTTAATGAATAGTTGAGCTAGTTCGCTTTGCTAGCTCAGTAGAGGGGTGAGTGATTTGGAAATAACACAGCTGGGTGGCTTAGCAGGAGCATACCACATTGTGAATGAGTTGATCTGAAGGATCAGGATGCTATCAAAACAGAGTGGAACACAGCCTCCCTTGGGGAAACCAGATCACACAGCTTGAGAGCTGGACAAAAGGAGGGAACAAGGACTTCTGAGGCGTTTGGTTCAGCAGGACTGGCTCTGGTGCTGGGCGGCAGCAATACTTGGTTTCAAAGCAATCTTTATCCCCTAATAACTCCCTAATCCTTGTTATGTGAACCAGGGAACATTTGAAATGCACACGCCAAGATTAGAATCAGGATGGTCTCTTGAGTAAAGCACAGGACTTGGAAGAGAGTCACTGCTCACATTTTGCAAAACTCAGTGGGTTCTGATCAGAAAAGAAATGCCAACAAATCAGTGAAATATCAGTGCGGTTAAAATGACAAAAACTAATAAAGCGGCTTCGTATTACAGGAAGAATTGCAGTAAGAGGAAGGCCTTGTGGGATGGTGGAGGATTTGTAGGAATTGGTTAGATTCAGAAATCAGGAACTTCTCTTCAAGCTGTTTTCATAGAGTCTTATCTCATACCAAGAAAAAAAAGGTGTCTATTCTATTTGTCCATTTCAAAGATCAGTCATTGCCAAGCAGACTATGGTAATGTGTCCATAACTGTGCACCCAGAATTTAGGAAGCTGAGGCAGGAGTATTATGAAAGCAAGACCAACCCGAGTTTTGGAGACAGAACATGCTTCAAAACAGAGCAAACAAATTCCAACAGCAACAGAAAGACTGGGGCTTGCCAATGGCCACGCTAGGGCGACAGAAGCCATTCAGGTCAAGCCTGTCAACTAGACACAAGATTATGATTATTGCATTTATTGGCTGAGGAGACACTGTTATAAAGTACTTTTCAGTTCTGTCGAGGTATAATTGGCACAGAAGTTACGCAGATTTGAGATGTATTGTTGGATGTCTCAACCTCTGTGACTCTATCTCCACACTCTCATTGAACATGCTTGTCACCCTAAGGTTCCCATGGTCCTCTGGAAAGCCTCCATTTTCCCATCCTCTCTAGTCAAAACCAGTCTCTGCTCTTTTCCTCACTGTACTTTGTATTTTAATCTCCATTTCCTATCTGAATAGGTGGGACTGTTTTAGGGAGGAGGGCTTGCCTTTTTTCATTTATAGTAATTCCTTTAAGGATCGTCTATACTATCGTGTATTATCTTCTGTACTACAGCTCATGCTTTCGCATTGTCAAGTAAAAGTGCTCTTTTTTTTTTAAATGAGCATATCATAATTTTTAAATATTTAATATTTTAATTATGATAAATTATATCATAATTTTAAAATATTTTGTTTCTTTTTCTTTCTTTGGCTTTTCAAGACAGGGTCTCACTATGTAGCCCTGGCTGTCTTGGATCTCTACGTAGACCAGGGTAGCCTTGAACTCAGAGACCTCTTCCTCCTGAATGTAGGGTTTAAGGGCACACACCATGGCCATCTGGCGATCTCTTGATCCATTTCCTCGTTGGTGACTATTTGGGTCCTTTGCAGCTGATATGAAGATTCGCAGGCAAACCTTCCTATGGGCATGCATCTCCTCTCCTCAGTACCCACAGGAGTGGCGTAACAGGATCATATGGTGGATATATATTCATTTTTCTATGAGTCTGTCAAGCTGCTGTCAAAGCAGCCACCTTGAGTTATCTTTTTTCATTAGACATTTGCTTTAATTACATTTCAAATGGTATCCTCTTTCTGCATTACCCCTCTGGAACCTCCTATCCCATTCCCCTTCCCCCTGCTCACCCCCGCCCCCTAATTTCCTGACTTGCATTCTCCTATTCTGGGGCATTGAGCCTTCTCAGGACCAATGGCCTCTCCTCTCATTGATGTCTGAAATGGTCATCCTCTGCTACATATGTAGCTGGAGCCACGGGTCCCTCCATGTGTACGTTTTGGTTGGTGGTTTAGCCCCTGGGAGCTCTGGGGGTACTGGTTGGTATATATTTTTGTTCCTCCTGCAGGGTTGCAAACCTCTTCAGCTCCTTGGGTCCTCTCTCTAGCGGCTCCGTTGGGGACCCTTTGCTCATTCTGTTAGTTGACTGTGAGCCATGGGTGTTTTGATCCACTTTCCAACAAGGATCAAAGTATCCACACTTTGGTCTTCCTTCTTCTTGAGCTTCATGTCTGTGAGTTGTACCTTCAGAACTTCTGGGCTAGTATGCACTTATCAGTGAGTGCATACCGTGTGTGTTCTTTTGTGATTGGGTTACCTCACTCAGGATGATATTTTTCTAGCTCCAAGTTCATAGCAGTCTTATTTAAAATAGCCAGAATCTGGAAAGAATCAGATGTCCCTCAACAGAGGAATGGATACAGAAAATGTGGTATATATACACAATGGAGTACTACTCAGCTATTAAACAATGGATTCACCTGGCATTATCTGCCCCGGCAGTGCGGGGAGCTGGTCCACTTGTTGGGCTTCCTTGCTAACATCTGCTGGGGGGAGCATTTAAAACTGCCACTCTGGCAGGTAGGTAATAGTATTTCATAGCGGGTTTAATTTGCCCTTGAGAATATTTGCATATATGTGCCTTCTATATATTATCTTTGGTGAAATATGTGCTCAAACCAGTAGACTCAGGTTCAGTTGGAGATCTTGTCTCTAAAAAAATTAAAAAAAAAAAAAAGGTGGAAGGTGATTGATATTGATCTCTGACCTGCACATGCCTACACATTCATGTATACATACATATGTACCAGGGCAGTCAGAGCTACATAGAGAGACTCTGCCTCAGCCACAAAGCAATCGAGTGTGGCACAGTACTTAAGAGGCGGAGGCGGAGGCGGAGGCGGAGGCGGAGGCAGAAGTGTCAGGAGGACTTCAGGGTCATCCATACTGAGTTCCCAGGCTAACCTGCCTTTCAAAGAACAACAACAAAAAGCATCCATAGACTTTTAAAAGGGCTGTTTTTCAAGTTGTACGACAGAGCAATAGGATTTAAATCCAGTTTGGTGTTTGGACTTGCCTAACTGACTGCTAGCTAAAGGCTCGAATGTCGAGGCAGGGCACAATGAAATATGCCTTCTGCCACAGCAGGCGGGGTGGTGACTGCCTTGGGAGAGGTAGGCACCAGGCTCAGAAGAAAAAGCCATTCAGAACAGACCTTCAGTCCAAACTGGAGGATAGAGAAGGAACTTGCGTCAAAGTGGACACATTTGTTAAGGACAGCCTGAAAAGTCATGGAACCCGACAACACCTAGTGAGTGCAGATAAGACAGAAAAGAGGCATCCTGGATGTTCGTGATGCCCAGGGCCGGCCCTGTTAAAGTCAGCATAAAGGGGATTGCCTGGGTCGCCGCGGGGACGCATTCAGCCTGACAAATGAAACTCCAGGCTGGATTTCAGTCCCATTTGGATCCTCTTCATGGTGTGGTTTTGCAAGGCACACAGAAGCCAAACAAATGCTTATTCCACAAGCTGAAGAGAAATCTAGCAATCAGAATTCCTACCACAGCTGGTTAGTGGGAGGAGATTAGAATCAGCATACCTTGGACACAAAGGTTCAAAGAGAAAAAAGCCTGGTCCGGTTACCAGGTCCGGGTCACCACCGAGGGTCAGACCTGGGGGGAAGTCCAGGCAGTGCCGGCAGCAGGAAGAGTGGAGGAAAGGAGACTGAGCCAGAGGGGAGCGCAGTTCATCTGTAATCTCAGCTCTCTCCAGCGGTGAATGGGGGGGGAGCAGGCGGTCTGTGTAATCCCTGGCTACACAGCAAGTTTGAGGCCGATCTGTGTCACACGAGACCATCTCGACAACAAAACAAACGTAAAACTGAATGGAGAAGGACTTTTTGAAGGCAGGCGCTAGCCAGAGGGTCTGAGAGGCGGAAGAGGGACGATTACGTGGCACCCAGAGATGGATGCGTGCCTAAGCCTTCGCGAAGCTACGCTTGGACCCAGCGCTTTCCATCCCTCAACCCTGCCGCGCTCAATGCACATGCCTTTTAAATATAAAATTTTAATTTTTTTGAGAATTCCATAGTCCATATAATGTCTGCTGGTCATATCCACCTCCTACTCTTTTGTCTAATTCCTCCCAGATCTAACCCCTATCTCCTCCCAACTTCACGGTCTCTCGTTAGAGCTCATTGTTCCAATTTGTGCTGTCCAAATACTCATAGGTATGGGGAACGGATATGCTTGAGGAGAAATAAATATAGAGGAGTTGTGGGTGTGTAAGGGGCTAGATGTTGGGCTTTGGTAGGAAAATTAAAGCCTGGTTTTGAATAATAACAAGAATACGCAGCCTAAAATCACTCTGATACTGTACCTTATTTGTATATTTTCTTCTTGGTCTCTCTCTATTTATATATCTATATCGCTCTCTCTCTCTCTCTCTCTCTCTCTCTCTCTCTGTGTGTGTGTGTGTGTGTGTGTGTGCTTTATGGAAGAACTTTACTGAGCCATCTCAGCTTCTTTTTGTTGCGTTTTTAATAACGAGGAATTTGGCAATTCTAAACAGCAGTCATATGTTAAAGGAATCTGTGATTATTTGTAAAGGTAATCTGACATTATATTATGTGTCTGGAGAAGGGCGACTCTTATCCATAAAAATAAGTGGAAGTTTTTAAAAGTTCCTTGAGTGCGGTATAACTTAAACAAAACAAAACAGCAAAACAAAACAACAACAAAACCAAACCTGCACAAATATGTACTCTCTCCCCACCACTTCTGAGGATTTAACCCGGAGAGACACGGAACTTTACGCTGGGGTATATTTAGGGAGCTGTGAGCCACTTGGTGTGGGTGATGGGAACTGAACTCAGGTCTTCTAGAAGAGCAGCAAACGCCTTTTAAACAGCTGAGCCACCTCGCCAACACCTAGAGTCCCCTTACAAAATTATTTTTAATGCTGGTCGTGGTGGCACACACGGTAGGATTTGCTGAAGGAGGCAGAGGCAGGAGGATCACGAGTTCAAGGCCAGCCAAATAAAAGAATGACAATAAAAAACAACAATAAAAAAAGAAACAAAGAAAACTTTTTAACTTGACAAGCTTCTGGTGGCAGACTGCCGCCACCCCACCTTCCTGAAGGTCTAGTGGCTTCACTTAGCAGTGGTCCTTCATGTGGCTCTTCAACCTGTAACTGGCTCAGGGCTCAGCAGGGATGTGTGCCTTTTCTGCACAGAGGGTCAGGAAGGGAAGTTTGCCCAGCTGCTGGAAGATTCACTTCAGAATTGTTCCTTCACCTTGCTGGCAAGGTGATGGGAGCTGTCTGTCTGTGGGAGCTTAGTCCTGACCCGGGGCACAGGCCTCCGTGGGGATTTCTTTTCTTTTCTTTTTTTTTTTTTTGGATTTGGTTTTTTCGAGACAGGGTTTCTCTGTGTAGCCCTGGCTGTCCTGGAACTCACCCTGTAGACCAGCTGGCCTCGAACTCAGAAATCCGCCTGCCTCTGCCTCCTAAGTGCTGGGATTACAGGCGTGCGCCACCACCGCCCCGCTGTCTGTGTGGATTTCTTGAAGGGCTGTTTGGGGTTCACCAGGTGCTGTGGTGGGTTCTGAAAGTGAGTGTCCCACTTAAATACCAGGAGTGGGAGCTGCTCATGTTTCTTTTAACATTTATTTACTATGTGTGTGTGTTCATTCACATGGGCCTTAGCACGCATGTGGAGCTCAGAGGATAATCTGTGGGAGTTGGTTCTCTCCTTCCATCATGTGGGCTCTGGAGATCGAACTCAGGTTGTCAGGTTTGGCGGCAAGCACCTTTTCCCCCAGAGTCATTTTCACTGGTTCAGAACTGCTAACTTCTTTTGTAATTCCTGGCTCGGAAACCCGTGCAACATTGTGTCTGCTGTGTCTTGTTGATTAAACAGTCAAAGATTCAAGCTGCAAGAGGAGAGCATATAGTGTTGTGGTCATAAAAAGAGAAAGAGGAGCTGGGCAGTGGTAGCCCACGCCTTCAATCCCAGCGCTTGGGAGGCAGTGGCAGGTGGATTTCTGAGTTTGAGACCAGCCTGGTCTACAGAGTGAGTTCCAGGACAGCCAGGGCTACACAGAGAAACCCTGTCTCGAAAAACAAAACAAAACAAAACAAAACAAAACAAAACAAAAAACAAAGAGAGAGAGAGAGAGAGAGAGAGAGAGAGAGATTTAGAGAATATGGTATATGGCAGTGTGGGGCAAGGGGGTGTCCCAGTGGGGCCCATGCCGAGGCATCTCTTCCCCCAAGGGATCAGACACACACCGACATGGTATAAAGTAGAGTTTATTCAGGGCAGAGGTTGGGAGTTAATGGGGTAGTGGAGGCAGAGAAAGGCAGAGAGAGGGAAAGTAGAGAAATGGAGGCCGGCCATAACCACGTGGAGAGAGGGGGAGGGGAAGAGAGCACAAGAGGGGCAAGAGAGGCTGAGAGTGAAAGAGAGTAAGAGTAGCAAGAGAGAGAGGAGGGGCTGAGCACCCTTTTTTTATAGTGGGCCACGCCTACCTGGCTGTTGCCAGGTAATGGTGAGGAGGGGCATACCGGGCTGTTGCCAGGTAATTGTGGGGTGGAGCTTAGACGGAATCCTAACATATAGACCCTATTTTTTTTTTCTGGGAGGACTTTCAAAGAATGTGGGGACTATACACTAAAATCTGTAACACAAACGTGGGGTTCTGTGAGTTTTTACGTATTAACCTCATGTGTTGAGTAGGCACCCCGGAACCTTCTTAGGCCCTCTTGCAGTCACTGCTCAGGGGTAACTACCAGCTTCGGACACCATCTATCACAAGGAAGTCTTTTTGAGCTGTTTATTCTGTGCTTGTAGGCAGGTTAGCAACATCCCGGGCCTGTACCCAGCAGATGCCGCTAGTTTCCTGTCTCCTAGCTGTGACAATCAAAACCCGCTCCAGAAATTACCAGCTGTTCAAAGGGATGCTGACAGCATTGGAAACCTTCGCCCCCCCCCCCAACCCCTACCCAGAGGAGTGTCAGCAAAATACCATGGAATCACCGGGATGTAAGTTTCATGTGAATGTAGGATCTTTCTGGTTTATTTTGATTTTGGATGTCTCCTGGGACGCTGTCTGGCACACTATGAAAAACTGATGATTACCTGTTGGGTGAATGGATTAAATGTGGATTTGGAAATAGTCAACTTTGAAATATATATAGTTTTTAAGTCAACTGGATCATTAATCACAACTATTTGACTCGTTGCAGTTAGTGATGTCTGTTTTACGAAGGCGGCATTGATATAAAATACATTTGCCTTTGACAGGAAGCCATCTTGGTTAACTGCTTCACGTAGCAACACAGAAATATATACCATGGAGATAGAAAAGATTGTGATTTGCCTGACACAGAGGCGCGGTCTTGTGACTGTGCCAATAATCTAGTGTGGCAATCATCAAGGCTCAAATTGTGGTTGGCAATTGCTGTAGCCTTTGTGAATCAGAATTGTGCGGGAGGTGCTGGGTCCTAGGCAGCTAGAACAGGAACGGGGAAGAGTGGACTGTCGCAGGAAGGGTCTAGGACGCTCTTGCTCCACAGCAGGGTTGTGTGACAAAACTTTCCCTAGGGAGACAATACAAATGTACTCACCACAGACACCACCAGGTCTAATTAGTGAACTAATGACCTTTATTGGGGTTACTTACAGGAATATGGGTGTGGGGTTCCTTATAGGAGAAGAAATGGCTCAAAGGCAGCTGTATCACCAAAGCCCACGACAGCATGGGTGACAGTCACCAAGGTGGGAACCTGGAGCCCTGCATAGCCTGTGGGTGGGTCTTAGCCTCTGCCAGGCAGTTGTAGCTTCGCTGCCTCTGAGGTGGGACTCTCAGCTTTTATTGTTTGCAATAAAATGCAGAGTGGGACCAAGTGAATCTGGTTAGTTTCAGGGACTTGAAGCTATTTTGAGTTGTTTACCTTCTAGCCTAAGGAGCATCCCTGAAGGATGGACTGATTTAATCTAGGAGGAAACTGCTGTGACAACATGTAGAAATTTGAACACCTCTTTTGGAAGACAGGCATTGATGCTATGTTAAAGATCTCCTTCTCTTCCCTCAGGGTCCAATCTCATTATGCAAATTTCCCATATCAAAAAAAAAATTTGCCCATCTCACTACGTAAATTACTTAAGGGTTATCCCCCAAAATACTTTTTGGTGGGAGGATGGGATTTTGTGTGTGTGTGTGTGTGTGTGTGTGTGCGTGTGCGTGTGTGAGTTTTACCAGCTGTCTTTCTTTCTGAAACTTATCACTGCACTTATTCACTAACCAGTCATAATTATGTCAGAAACACGAACATGGTCACCTTACTTACGCTTGAAGCAATCACACATTGGGGCAGGGTGGAAATAGAATTGTATGCCACAAAAGCCCTTGGAGGTCATGTAGTCATTTAACGTGGTGATGCTACAAAAGATTTGACCTTAGCAGTGATCCTGTCCTGCCGTTCTGAGCTGCGTCAGTTCCTGGAAGCCATATGTGCTAAAGGTGAAATAATGCATGCAAGCCCTAAGGGAGGAGCGGGTTCGACCTTGCCTGGTGGCTCAGAGCAGCTAGACGACAGGACAAGTATTTTAAAACTAGGCAGCATGGTCGTGCATGCCGTTCTATTTTGTTTTGTTTTGGTGCATTTCTTTAGTCCCAGCACTTGGGAGATAGAGGCAGGAGGATCTCTGTGAGTTTGGGCCCTGTCTGGTCTACATCGGGAGTTCCAGACTAGCCAGGGTTACATTGTAAGGCCCTCCTCCAAGATGATTTTTTTTTTTTTTGGTTTTTCGAGACAGGGTTTCTCTGTGTAACCCTGGCTGTCCTCCAACTCAGAAATCCGCCTGCCTCTGCCTCCTGAGTGCTGGGATTACAGGCGTGCGCCACCAAGCCCGGCTCAAGATGATCTTTAAAATGAATTCTTGCAGAGTTTCATACAATGTGTTCTGCTCACTTTCATCCCAAGCTTCCCCCACATCTCTCCCCATGCATACTTCCTCCTCTTGACCTTTGTACGACTTTGAGGACAAATACTTTTGAGAGGATGGATTGAACTGTCAGATCTAACACTGGACGCAGAACAGATACAGTCCATACATAGGAGAGACAGGGACTGGAGAGACGGCTCAGCAGTTAAGAGCACTTGTTCTTGTGAAAGACCCAGGTTCAGTACTCACAGCCCCCATGGTGACTCCTGACCACCCATAAGTCCTGTTCTAGGGGATCAGATCCCCTCTTCTGAGCTCTACAGAGACTAGGCCAAGCACACAAGTGGCACACACATCTACATGCAGCTAACACAAATGCACATCTAAAATAAAATAACATAAATCTCAAAAACAAAACAAAGCAGCTAACACAGGCCCCTCCTCTTCCTTCCTCATCTCTCTCCCTTGGTCAGTGTTGATTGGTTTGATCCTGAGCCTTGTCGCGCTACCACAGAGCTACATACTCAGCTTCATAGCAACTTTTGGTGGCCCTAGCGGGTGGGTTGCTAGTGGCTTCTACTCCTGGGTTATTCTCACTTGGCCAATGTCAGAATAAAGAAAATTCAATATTGAGCATTGTCTTAGTTAGGGTTTTACTGCTGTGAACAGACACCATGACAAGGCAAGTCTTATAAGGACAACATTTAATTGGGGCTGGTTTACCGGCTCAGAGGTTCAGTCCATCATCATCAAGGCGGGAGCATAGCAGCATCCAGGCAGGCATGGTGCAGGAGGAGATGAGAGTTCTACATCTTCCTCCGAAGGCAGCTAGTGGAAGACTGACTTCCAGGCAGCTAAGAGTAGGGTCTTAAAACCCATGCCCACAGCGACACACCTACTCCAACAAGGCCACACCCACTCCAACAAGGACACACCTCCAAATAGTGCCACTCCTTGGGCCAAGCATATACAAACCATCACATGCATCTAGGTAAGATTCAGAAGGTGTTCAGGATAGGGTGGGTCAGGTTTTTAAACAGAAGTTGAATGTTGCTTATAGAGTGCTTTCATTTTCTATTTTCCCAAGGCTTTAAAGTGTTACTCTGTCTCATTATACTGCCTCAAGTTCATGATTCATTTTAGCAGAAGTGACTAGGAGTGAGAAGTGGGTGGGTGTGTAACAACTCCCGGTGACAAAGCAGAGAGATGAATTGGGACTGAGGATATTTTTAGAATTCTTTCTTTCTTTTTTTAACAGAAGAAAGCCTAAAGCAGGTGATTGTTTACTTCTCTTTCACGTTTAAAACGGAGAAAACGACCAAATCTCCCATTTGGAATACTCTGATCAGCACACACATCTATTTCAGGAGATTAATTGCCATAACTGCAGGTATCTTTTAAAAAGTACTTGTAAAATTCCTTTCCGGGAATTCAATATCTGAAGATAGAAAAATGTATTTATACCACTGAGTACAGCAGAGGGCTTTGCTGCCTCTGTAATGCCCACAGTAGCATTTAAAGATTCGACTGGTAAACTTACTGTCTAAATTGTGGCCAGGCGGTGGTGGCGCACGCCTTTAATCCCAGCACTTGGGAGGCAGAGGCAGGTGGATTTCTGAGTCTGAGGCCAGCCTGGTCTACAGAGTGAGTTCCAGAAAACAAAACAAAACAAAACAAAATATTAGAATTGTGGAAGTGGAAAGGAATGAATGTGTACTTTCTTTTCATATATATTATTATTATATAAATAATGTATTTATATATTACACATGTATAATATATAATATATTTATGTATTTTAATAGTTTACTAATATATAATATACTTAATAAATAAAATTATTTAATACAAATTATTAATATATAATGTATATTATATATCTTCACTTTAACATATTCATTCAAGAAAAGTTTATGCAACAGAAAGACACTGGACTAGACTTAGGAATCTAAGGATGATAGAATTGGCCCAGTCCCTACCCTCAGAGCTTCCACTCTGAACACAGAAACATATATGCACCCTCACACGTGTGCACTGATGCACCATGTCCCCATGCAAACACCCACACACAGCTAATCTCATACCTGCACATGCTCTTACAATGCACATATACACATATCGCTACACATACATACTTTTACAAACTCATATTGTGCATATAAGCACAAAAACACATAAGTGACCGGGCACACACACTCACAAGCTTACACTCTCGGGAGCTGACAAAGCTGAGGTTGTGAGCGGAACATGTTTTTGTAAGTTAAGAAAGGGAGGAGAAATGCTGGAGCTGTGTCTCAGTGGCTAAGGACACTGACTGCAGGTCCTAAGGACCCTGGTTTAAATCCCAGCCACTGCGGATGTCTAACTGCCGCTGTCTCGACTTTCATTTTAGCTGAGGCCCCTGGGGTGGGGGGCTGTCAGGGTGAGCAGCTTTGTGGAGTTGCTAAATACCAGTGAGTTACGTTCTTCGAGATCCGCATTCAAATGTAGTTGCCATTATTATCCATGAGAAATAAGCGCCCTGTTCAGTTTTCCTGCTTTTAACACAGCTTATCATAACACAGATTATCAGAGCTACTGCCTATCAGCGTTGGCATGGGGTTAGAATGAGGTGACGTACACAAACCACTTAGCAAGGGCCAGCTGTGTAGGAAGCACTCAGTGTATGCTAAGTGCCTATTTCTAATGACATCCTTATTATCAGAGTTACCAGGTAAATTACTAGTCTCCTCAGTGAAGTTAAAACAGAGTCAAAAATTGAACACATGGGGTCTGGTTAAAATTTAGTTAAGTTCCAAAAATTTAGGAAAGCCAAACTTTGATTAAACACGGACACAAACATGTGGGTGGTGTGGCTCATTAACAGAAGGTCTGAATCAGCCTGAATGGCATCTTACCCAGCATCACCAAATCATTCCTGTGACTTATAACTTAAAGGTGGAAATGTCTAGACTATCATTTAGCCCTATGGACACATCTCCAAAAGTAGGTCAGACCTGACCATCTCGTCAGTAGGGTACCAACAAAATCATCTGGTAGCCTTCGTGGATCTGAGATCATTTATAAAATAGGAAATACATGTGGTTAAAGCCCATCTGAAAAGGCAGAATCTCACCGATGATCTGAGAGTTGTAAATTGATGAGAGGAGATTTGGGGGGTGGGGGAGGGGGGGCTGCTGTCAGCCTGGCAAGGTTAAAGCAAGCCTGCGTGGACCTCAGCGTTCTGCCGAGGGTGTAGTGTAAGTGGCTCGCTCGGGCATCGCTGATGGAAGTGTAAACTGGAGTGAGCCCTCTGCCAAGGCTGGTTTGACAGCATAGGCGTCATGTTAGTGCAGCTTTTGTCTTTCCTATTCTACTTCCTTGATTGTATCTAAGGAAAAAGAATCGGAAGAAGACACAGAGATGCTTGTATCTGACTGTTACTGTACGAGTGTTTATGATGGCAAACACCGGAAGCCACCTGAATGCCACCAAGTGGGAGGCGTTCAATAAATTATGACCTAAGTAGACATGGGACTCTAGCCAGCCACTGAAAAGAGAGAGATTGATGATTGACAGCATTGAGAGACGATGTATACAAACTACCTAGGGCCTGATATCTAGTGAGCTCCTACTGTAAGCTAAGTGCCTATTTAAACTTCTTTATTTTTTCCTTTTATTGGAAATTGACTTTTTTTTTTTTTTTTTTTTTTACATAATAGACCCCAATTACAGTTTTCCGGCTCTCTTCTGCTCCCAGCCCCTCCCTTCTCCTCTCCCATCCGGATCCACCCCTTTCTGTCTGTCAGTAGAAAACAGGCTTCCATGGGACAACAGTAAGATAAAATAAAATATAATATGATAAACCAAAACTAACACATGGGGATTGAACAAACCAAACAAACAGAAGGAAAGAGCCCAGGAGAAGACACAAGAAACAGACCCACTCATTTGTACACTTAGTAGTCCCATAAAAAAAAACACTAAACTAGAAGCCATAATATATATCCTATAAAATGGGAGAAGAAAAATATAAATAAAATAGAATAAAAATAATAAAGGATTACCCCCAACTAAAAGACAAAGAACTCCAATGTGACAGACATTATGAGCCAGGGAACCTCTACAGATACTGTTGATTTTTGTTTGTTTGTTTGTTTTGAGACAGGGTTTCTCTGTGTAGCCTGGGCTGTCCTGGAACTCACTCTGTAGACCAGGCTGGCCTCGAACTCAAAATCCACCTGCCTCTGCCTCCTAAGTGCTGGGATTAAAGGTGTGCGCCACCACTGCCCGGTTTGATTTCACTTTCTATGGGTCACTATTGCTGGCATGCAGCCAGCCTACTCCTAAGAGTACTTTGTTCCTCCTCTGAGACTCCCTTGGAGGAATCCACATTTTCATTTGCTGGTGGATCAGTTGGAGATAGGTTTTGGGGTATGGATGGGGGCACAGGGCCACTTCTCCTTTCAGCTCTAGGACCCCCCCCCCTCCACTGGTGCAGAGACATGGGAGCTCTCTGCATGCTGCCTCAGCCTTTGAGTTCATATATGTGCTGGCCCTGTTATGTTTTGAAGGTTTGTTGGGGTGGTGGGAGTGTCAAGGTTCCACTGTGTAATCCTGTCTACTCTTGGATTCTTAATCATCCTGCCTCAACCTTCTGAGTCTAAGATTATAAGTGTGTTTTATCACTCTTGGCTTTGCAATGGCATTTTAGAACTTCTTAAACATTAGGTTTATTTTATCTTTATGTGATGAGTGTTTTGACTGCATGCACCTTGTGTGGGCTTTATGGAGGGGTAGAATCTCCCGGAAGTGGAGTTATGGAATATTGTGAGTTACTAGCTGAGTGCTGGGAACAGAACCTGGGTCTTCTCCAAAGAACAAATGCTCTTCACTGCCGAGCCATCTCTCCAGTTCCAAATTTTTGAGCTTTTTATTATCCCTGTTTCAAGTTACTTCATATTCATAGGCTTAGCATCTTTTGGCCATGCCTACTACTTTAATTTTAAAACATCTTCTTAAGAGGTCCACTTATTTTTTTCCATTATATATGGAAAAAGAACCTATGAGAATATTTATAGTTGTTACTATATCTGAACTTTTCCTTTGCTTAGTGATTTTACTTTTTAAACACAGAGCAACAGGCACCTTTGTCAGAGGAGCCACAGATGACCTCTGCTCACTCCCCTGGACTGTGAGCGTCCTCCTTGTCCTCTGTCCATCTTCTCAACGGCACTGGCTGTTTTTCGTTTATTTACATCTATTTTTTAGAAAACACTTTATTGAAGTATGACTGACATGTAAATCTTCTTGTAGCTAAGGAAGAGTTTGGAGATGGGTACATATTCATGAAGCCATAGTTATAGTCTATGTCAGGGCTATATTGAATATATATCTACCATTATAGTCTTAGCCATGTGTGTGTACATGTGTGCACGTGTGTGCACGTGGAGGCCAGAGGCCAATGCCGGATGCCTTCTTCTCTTACTCCCTTCCTTAATTTTTTGAGATAGGTTATCTGACTGAACCTGGAGTTTGAGGTCTAGGCTAGGCTGGCTGGCCAGAGAGCCCCTGGGATTAGTCTGCCCTCCTCTCCCCCTCCCCCCAGCCCTGGGGTTATAAATGTGCTCTGCCTGGCTTGTACATGACTGCTTGGGATTGAACTCGGATCCTCAAACATGTAGAATAGTGCTTTCCCCACTGTGCCATCTTCCTAGGCCAGCCTTAGCTTTCTAACAGGAATGGCTCTGAGTGAGGAAGAATTCAAAAGGCGAGAAGCATGCATAGCTTCCTAGATCATAATTTCTGTATTTTATTTTTGAGACCGAATCTCACACTGTGGGTCAGGCTGGAACTAGAACCCACTTTATGTTGGAGATGGCCTGGAATTCATTGTAAGCCTCCTGCCTCAGCCTCAGGAATGCTGGGATTACAGGTATAAATCACCATGTCTAACTTTCATTTCTTAAGATTTAATATGTATGTATGTAATCTTTGGGGAAGACCAGAAAGCCTCGTCCTATTCTTTCACCCAAATCTACCTCGGGTGCTTTACACGGAGGAAATGATCAGATACAGGGACTGAGAGAAAGGATTCGTAGGCAGAGGTATCTGTCAGTGTGGCAGAAATATTGTAAACGATCCAAATATGTCATTATGGAACAGAACAATACAGATGGTACTAGAACCTTATAAGTGCTAGATATACATCTTTCTACAGAGTGTAATCTAATTGATGTAAACATATAAAGTTAATCCATGAAAAAAAAATCCTGTTTTAAAATACGAGAAAATCATAACCAGTGTTTATGTCTGGCTGGTGGAATTGTAGTACTTTTTATTTTATTCTTTATACTTTCCTTCACTTTCTCATGAATAATATTAAAACTGACTAGGCCATTTTCATGGTCTGTGTAACTTTAAATAAATGAAAGTATATATTGCATACGGTCACACCCATGCCCACTCCCAGCATTTGGTGGATAGACACGAGACAGAAAGGGTCCTGGATCTGTCTCCAGACACAGAAGTCCTTGCACAGAGGACAGTGGCCCAGGGCCAGCTGCTCCGGGTGCTGGTCCTGCGTTGTGCGGGGTAGTCAGGTCATGTAGCGGGTGATGGCACGGAGGGCTTCGAGCAGGGCCGCTTGCATGCGGGCTTCGAGGAGCAGCAAGTTCACGTGAACCTGAGCACCCGAGAGAACGAGGCTGGATGTCGACTGATCTCCCTTGTCAGATAAATAGGCAGGTGACAAAGCATTTGTTTAGTGCCTTAAAAATATCTAGCAGCAGATCTATCCCATACGGGCTGGAGAGATGGCTCAGTGGTTAAGAGCACTGACTGCTCTTCCAGAGGACCTGAGTTTAATTCCCAGCATCCACATGGTGACTCACAAACATCTGTAAAGAGGTCTGATGCCCTCTTCTGCGGTGTCTTTTAAAAAGTGTTTTTTTTTTTTTTTTTTTTTTTTTTTTGGTTTTTCGAGACAGGGTTTCTCTGTATAGTTCTGGCTGTCCTGGAACTCACTCTGTAGACCAGGCTGGCCTCGAACTCAGAAATCCGCCTGCCTCTGCCTCCCAAGTGCTGGGATTAAAGGCGTGCGCCACCACGCCCGGCTTAAAAAGTGTATATTTTTAATGTACGAGGTTCAATGTATACCAATTATACATATCTTGAAACAATCAGAAGGGTCTTGACAAAACAATCTTCAGCCTTCTACTGGAAAACGGCTACATTTTGGGGTTGGAGCAAAAATGTGGTTAAGAGCGAATGCATGTCACGTCCTCTCTCTCTCTCTCTCTCTCTCTCTCTCTCTCTCTCTCTCTCTCTCCAGCCCCAAATTTCAGAACTTACTATCGCCCCCTTTGGACTCATTAGGCCCCATCTTTTGTTAAGTCTACTGTTTTAATTTTAAAACGTCTCCTTGTGGTCCTTTCACTCATTTCCGGGTCTTATCTCTACTCCTACCCTGGAATGTGGTGTGCACTTGGACACCTAGGTGGGTGACCCCCGCCTCCGCCCTCAAAGGGCTCCTGTCGCGCGGAGGAGGGGAAGGTAAATCATTTGACAGACTCCAGGCAACACCCACATAGCCCCAGCGAATCTGGAATCCCAGGCTGGATTAGTTCAGGTGAGCCTCAGGAAGGGCGGCACCAGTTTTCTGGCTGTGGAGGTGACCCAGAGGTTTTCCTTAAGGGAGTGTCACCACTCCAGAATAGAGTTTATGCAATTTCCTTTTTAACTTTTTTAAGACAGGGCTTCTTTATGGCTGGTCTTGAACTCGTGGTCTTCCTTTGGCAGCTTCCCCAGGGCTCCACCACACCTACCTTTTAAACATTTCTTTTTTACAACCTATGTTTACACTACCTTCATATTGAGTAAAGATTGAGCACTTGCTGGTGCAGGCCCTGTGCAAAGAGTTTCCATTTATTGTCTCTTTTGATCTATGCCGCAACGTTCAAGTATGGACTGTGGGGGATCATTGCAATGGTGAATCGGATGCTGTATTCAAAGTCACTGAAATATGGCCCAACGCCCAGGCTCCCGGCTCTCCCTCTCGCTGGACTCTTGTATGGGTTTTGAAGCGGAAACAGTCCATTTGAGGCACCAACAAGCATAGGCTGCTTTCCCGCGTCCCCCTGTGCAAAATGAGGCAACATCCGCCAGCGCAATCAACAGGGTCGCGCCGAGAAGGAGACCTCATCAACATTGTGGAGCCACCCGGCTCCGGCTCGGAGAGGTCATCGCAAAATCCTCGCAGCGGATGGAAGCGCTCAAGCCTCCACCACACCTCCCGCCGCAGGCGCCAGCGAGCCGCCCCGCCGCCAGCTCGGCGGACCCAACGCGCGTGCGCGGGGCCAGAGGGTACGCCCTCGCGAGCGCGCGGGGAGCGGGGCGCGTCCCCGGGAGGGCGAGCGCGCGCGCGCGGCCGAGGAGCTCGGGCGCGCTGCGAGTCGGCGTCGGCGTCCGTGCGCGCTGCGGGCCGAGGCTGTGTGGGCTGAGGCGACGAGCTAGGCGGCGGCGCCCCAGAGGCGAGGGGACGCGCGGGTGTCGCGCAGCGGGAGCGGACGCTTCGGATCAGACGCAGGGGCCCCGGCGGGAGAGCTCGGCTTCGCCGCTGCGCGCCTGGCGGGTGCCGGCCGCTTCCCGTGCCCGGAGCGGCCGCCGCCCCGGGAGACGCGCGGTGACACGGGCCTAAGGCGCCGCGGGCCGCGGGCGTCCGTGCTGCTCGGAGCCGTGCGGCCCGGTGCGGGCCGGGGACGAGCGCCGGGGCAGGTGCAGCCCCCGAGGCCCGCGAGCGAGGTGCCCACCGTGCCGCTCGGCCCGTCCCGGCTCGCAGCGGCCGCGCACCCCGGTCCGGGGCCGGAGCCGGGTCGGCGCCCCGCCTTCTCCGGGGAGCGCCCGGCGGGAGCGGCCCGGACCCCGGGCTCGCGCGGGAGACGACGCGCCACAAACTTTACCTTTTATTGTTCCTAGCCCTTTAAGTGCAAGGGGCTCTGTCGGGGCTGGGAAGATGTCCTTCTTCAATTTCCGTAAGATCTTCAAGTTGGGGAGCGAGAAGAAGAAGAAACAGTACGAACACGTGAAGAGGGACCTGAACCCTGAGGAGTTTTGGGAGATCATTGGAGAACTGGGCGACGGAGCCTTTGGGAAAGTGTATAAGGTAAGAGGGAGAAAACGGGAAGTTGGCTTAGGAGATGAAACGCCCGCCTGTCCGGAGTGGCACGAGGACTTCACCCCCACAGCCCTTCCCGTGCCTTGCCCGCCCCTTGGCGTTGTCGGTTGAAACTTCAGCTTAGCATCCGAGCAGTGGCTCGGGGCGCAGGGCTTACGGAATACCGTGGGGCCGGATGCCGATTCAGGAGTGATGGTTCTGCCCTCTTACCCTGTCAAACTTCCCGAAAGAAAGGTGTGTAATTTAATGGGAGGAGCGGGCGGTGGTGGCCCTCAAGTCTTTTGAAAATCGGAAATTCATTAGCTTCTCACTGTGCTAATGTTTGTTTACTAATGGCGTTTGCATGTGTGCATGAAACAGACCATTTTTTTTTGGAGATGGGGACATCCAGGTGGCGTTAGCTAAAGTTAAAAAAAAAAAAAACAGCAAAAGATGCATTGCCAGCTTGGAGTCTTTTCTTGAGTTGACTGCTTGGCCACATGGGATGGAATTTCTGACAACATTTCCAGAAGATCTGCATTTCATCCTAGTTTTGAAATATGATAAGCATTGTCTAGAAGGCAATACCAGTGCTTGAGGAATCAAAACACTAAACGAGTCTTTATTGATTTCAATAGAGGTTTGATGTTTCAACCCAGAGGTGTGAATGTTAACTGTTTACACTGTCCTAGGAAGTATCTGAATGATGTCATTGGAATATTTACTTCCTGAAGGGTGAGGTTTTTCTGAGCCACAGTTTAGGGGAAGGACCCACAGGTTGCCTAGAAATGAAAACATAGAGTCAAGACTTTTTCTGCTCACATAATTTGTGTCCTATGAAAGTCCTGGGAGGTGAGCAGGGAAGTGGCAGTGTCCACCTGTCCGTGGAGGCAGACTCTGAAGCTCACGAATTGATCGCCATGGCCACATTGATTGGGTCTCGCCTTGAACTCAGGCCCCTGTTCCCGTGTGTGTAGTAGTGTGTTTTTACTTTAACTCCATTCAGTAGAAAGCATGTCCTCTACTTTCTAAGCACAGTACACCTTGTCTTGTAATGCGTGCCTTGAATGCGATCTGTCAGCATCCCAGCCATTTTTTTTATCCAGTCTGAAAGACACACGTTGATTGCTCTGTGTGTTTTCAGAACAGCTTGTTCACATGGCTACTGTAGTACTTGTCACATATTAGAATTGACATTTTCGTGTTTATATATTAAAATTAAGGCCCTAAGTTTCACATTTTAATCCTTTCCTCAGCACATGCATTTCTTTACGTATTCGTTGAAATGAAATAGTGTATGTTACCTTCAGATGAACGCTATTGGAAGTCCGCATATAGTATGGTTTCAGCAAGAGCTTACTGTGTAAGATGCAGGTCGGAAGGGCATGTAAGTGTGGTAGGAAAATGACTCTAGGAGAGACTCGTTTAGTACTGGCCGTCAGTGCCAGCTTGGCCGTCCTGACCAAAATAACCACCTCTACCAACTTCCATTTTCTTAGTGTAAAACCATAGGTTTTCTTAAACAATTCTTCAGATCTTTCCACATATTTAATGTCCTCTGAATATGCAGCTACTGAGGAAAGACAACGATTAACTCAGAAGGGACCTGGAGTCTTGTAGTGAGAAGGTGGTTGGTGATCACAGTTTTCATGGTTGAAGACATCTCATCAAATATAAACAGCACAGGATCAAGAGCATGGGCTTCTCTACTAGAGTATTCCCCTCCCCGCCACAGTAGTCTGTGACCTTGGGCAAGGTACCTCTTTATTCAGTGACTGCTTTCCCTCTTGAGAAGGCCTACTCTGTAGTATAAATATATAGAAAGTATAAGGCAGCCAGAAGGGGATCAAGAAATGGTACAGATTTCTGTTACTGTCTATAGAGGTTGTAGAAGCAAAATGTGGGATGGGAGAGAGGAAAGGGACCCAGAAGCTACTGACTTGGTTCCTAGGGCAGATGTGCGGTTCTACTCTGCAGCAGATGATGCATAATCCTAGTGTGTCCTTAGTTGAAATTTCCTGAAAAATTTGAGACACCGTGTAGCTCAGCATTACAAAGTGCGTAGCATAATTCCTGGGGGCTTAAAGATTGCTTTACAATGGTATTGACCAACACAAATTCTCTGTATCTGTTTTTGAGAAGTCAGGCAGGAATTTTGTTTTGTTTTTTTTGTTTTAAACAAAAATTTACATATAAGACTTATCTGACTTTTTAGCTTTCTTTTTCCTTTTCCAAAAATTGTTTATTTTTTCAGAATTTTCTGAAAGTTATAGACTTATGTGAGGGAAATTAGACTTCTTTTTGTAGGGTGGATGCTATCACACCTTAATATTTTTTGGTAGTGTGCAGTAGACAACTATTTTAAAACTTGATTCCAGCTACCATTTGCTTATAGAATGACTTGGTGACTGTTGAAAGGTTAAATCATAACTAGGCAGTCATGTTGTGTAGGTAGTTTTTAAAATGGACTTCCCATCATATAGTCGCACTCCTCCTGCTCGGCCCAGATCTGCATGGCTCTCACAGTTACTTGCAGGCTTGAAAAATCACCACAGTTTAAAATTTGTTTTCTTTTTAATGTAGGGTGGTTAAATGTAAATAAAGATATGTAATATCCTTCATTTAATCAGAAACAGAAAGATAACATAAAAAATACATATAGAGTAGCAAGTCTAGAAATTGTTTTACCTGTTAAAGTAATTGAAAGTCCTGACTGTGCTATATCACAACTAACAGGCCTATGCCTTTTAGAAAGTAGTGAAATATGTAATTCTTGTATGTGTGTGTTTAGGTGATAATAAAATAAGTTTACATTGACAGCATCAGGGTCAAGGAATTCTGTTGCACCTCAGACTCTCAATTTAGTTTTATAAGTGTTTGAGCGTTATAAAAATAGATTCATAGTAAGTGTGTGCTGTGTCTTCCCTTTCAGAATCATTATTGTTTGTTACATGACCTTGGCTATTATCTGTCGCTGTGGTTAGTTCATTTTCATTGTTGGGCTACATCCGTCTTAGGGTCATGTTGCAGCCATTTGACGTTTTTACTGCTAGTGGGCATGTTGGTTGTATCTAAGTTTTGACACTGACATAAAATGCTGGGATGCTTCACTGAGACTCAGGAGTGGCATTGCTATGTTTCTGGAGAAGTGTGACTAATTTTACTAGTTGCTGTCAAACTAAACTATTTTACATTTCTACTGGCTGTAAGATGTCTTTGATCTTCATTCTTGTCAACATTTGGTACTTTTAGAATTTTTGATCATCTGATTATTAATAAATACTTTTTATGTTTGTTGTAGTTTAAATTTTTTGTATTCCATTCTTTTGTTCATTTTCTTATTAGTACCATTATTCATCTATGTGTAGTGCACACATTTGTAGTAGTGTTTTTGTGTATTCTGTATTCCAAATGCGTCCATATACATCATTTTTACTATTTTTCTGGTTTGGTATCATAAATACCTTCCCATTCTGTGCCTTGTCTTTCTATTTTCATTGCAGTGCCTCTGGTGAGAGGCCTTTTCAAGTCAGAAGAGTACAACTTTTCAGTTTTTCCTTTCAAGCTAATGTTTATTTTTAAGGCATTCGTTCCTAAACCAATATCATGAAGATACTTTACTTTAATCTTCCAAAAGCTTTAGAATTTTACTTGTAACTAGTCCACAGTTTGCGTAGACTACTACATTTTTGTGTGTGGCATGAAGTAGGGATTCCGTCCTGTGTGCCGTGTGCCTGTCCTCCCAGTCAGGATCTCTCCCTTAAGGACTGTCCTGCTCTGGAGTGCTTTGTCTACTCTATATCCACTGCTTTCTGCAGTTTTCAGTTTGTCAGTCTGTTCCTGTTTCACTATCCCACTATCTTGATTAGGAAAGCATTAAAGTAAGTTCTCACTGAGTAAGACAGCTCCTTATTTTTTTCAAGTCTCTAGTATATTCCTGGCCCTTAACACTTTCATGTTTGTTTTAGAAACACCTTGATTGAAGTTCAAAACAAACAACATCAAAAGAAAAAAAGCGAACAAAAGCCCCACAAACCATTGTGCTGTTTTTGATGTTACTGAATTTATGCTTCAGCGTTGAGAAATTGTCTTGTCTTGCCGTGTGTATTTTAACCTCTGTTTATCTTTCCTCAGTAATGAGTTCTAGTTTTTCCTAGAAGTCTTGGGAGCACAAACTACTTCCAAGAGTCCTTATGCTTAGGATTTCTTTTGCGATTTTGTGTAAAATCTTTAGTAGCCTTCTGAAAAAGAATCCATAGGAAGTATATTTTCCATCTTGCCTGTTGGAATATTTTCTTTTTATAATATTGTGAGTAGCATGTAGAATTCTACTTTAAAACACAGGTTTTCCTAAAAATTTTTAAGAATGAGATTTTTTTTTCCTGATTTTTTTGTTTCATTTATTTCTTTTGGGTTCAAGTGTTGATGTTGAAAATCTGATGTCACTTTGTTTCCGATTCCTTGTGATCTTTTTCTCTTCACAGCTTCTAGGATTTTCTTTCTTTCTTTCTTTCTTTCTTTCTTTCTTTCTTTCTTTCTTTCTGTCTTTCCTCCCTCCCTCCCTCCCTCCCTCCTCCTTCTTTCTTTCCTTCCTTCCTTCCTTCCTTCCTTCCTTCCTTCCTTTCTTTCTTCTTTCTTTCTTTTTGTAACGTGAGACAAATTGCACCTCACTTCCCGCCTGTCCTGCTGAACTTAGTCCTTCCAGTGCAGGGCTCATGCCCTTCTCTTCTGTGGCATTTTCCTATATTATTTATTTGGCAATTTCTGTCCCTTCCCCAATAACTCCTGTCTGGGTTTTAAGATGTCAGTGGCTACTTACTCTCCTTCCTGAGTTCTCGGATCCTGGGACACACCTGGCCACTCCATCCTGTTTCAAGCTTTTATTTCCTGTTTCTTCTGTGTTTACTTTTCAGGCTCCTTTGCTAGCCCATACTTAACTGTTGCGGTTCTTAGGATTTGGGTGTGCCATTGCCCCCTTCCCTGCCCCCCCTCGCCCTCTGGACCCCTGCTGCTCTGGGGCTCCCTGTGCTGATGAGGCTGGCTTTGAATTACAGCACCCTTTCTGCTAGATCACAGCCATGGCACCACCTTAGGTTCCTTCTCTCCTTTGCTTATGAGAACTTGTTTTGTTCGGTACTTCAATTACCACTGAAATGTAGTTTATATCTGTGCTCAGATGTTGTTCTCAAAGTTTGAATCCCACATCCCGCTGTCCCTTAGCAGTTGTCTTGGCTTTTATTTATTTTTTAAACAGGTCTTGTCGTACATCCCTGGTTGGCCTTTAACTGGCAATGCAGCCTATGCTCCTCAGCATCCTAGGTGCTGGGGTCACGGGCTGGGTGACGTCCTTTTATGTGGCTGTCAGTACTTTAGAATTGAGTTGACATTTACCTTGAACAAGTCCAGAACATGAATTCCATATTGTTAGCCTCTACTTTATCCCTGTGGTCTGTTCAGTATTTACTTACCATCTGGAGCTACTGTTTGCTTAGGCCTGTGCATGTTCTCTTAAGATGGGGGTCTCATATATAGCACAGTATGCTTTGAATTCTACTTCCTACTTCTTCCTCCAAATTCTGGGATTGCTGACACAGTGGGGCCATTCCTGGCTTTCTAGAGGTTTTTATTTTTAATTTCATTTTTCAGTTAGCTTACAAAGTAGGTTTCCCAGTGGCATTTCACACAAGCTTAGTTTTGGTTGACCCCCCCCTCCCTGCTCCCCTTGCATGTTCTTGCTCCCTGTCTTCCTTAACTGCTAACTCCTACCTCTATTTCCCCTTCCACTTTAGCAACTTGTTTACCTAACACCAAAATGTGTATACATTTTTATTTTTGATTAATTAGTTGATTAATTTTTGTGTGTGTGTGTGTGTGTGTGTGTGTGTGTGTGTAGGTCCTCATGCCACAAGACCTGTGGCGGTCAAATGACAACTCTCAGGAGTTGGTTCTCCCTGGGATGGAACTGTAGTTGTCAGTTCCACCCCAGATATGCCTTCACCTTCTGAGAGCCTGGCTGGGCCAAGTAAATATACCTGAGAAACAGATCTCCATCCCCTGTCCTCCCCTGCCCTCCCCTGCCTGCCTGCCTGCCCTCCCCTCCCCTCCCTTCTTCCCCACCTCTCTCTCTCTCTCTCTCTCTCTCTCTCTCTCTCTTTCTCTCTCTTGTTTTTTTGCTTTTCGAGACAGGGTTTCTCTGTTTTTCGAGACAGGGTTTCTCTGTATAGCCCTGGCTGTCCTGGAACTCACTTTGTAGACCAGGCTGGCCTCGAACTCAGAAATCCGCCTGCCTCTGCCTCCCAAGTGCTGGGATTACAGGCGTGTGCCACCACTGCCCGGCTCCCCACCTCTCTTTATCTCTCTTTTTCTCTTCTCTCCCTTCCTCTTCCCTCACTGTAGTTTTTTAGTCAACCGCTCTGTCTTACATGTACTACTGTGATTGTTATTGCTGAGTTTTGGGCTTGATATCAATTTATTCTTTTGAGTAAGGTTATATTTCTGGTATAATGAGTGAGACCATTTGATGTTTTTTCTACAGTATTAAAATTTTCGAAATGCTACAGTTTACAGTTTATTCTTTTATTGGTAGCATTTGGATGGCTTTTACTTTTTGTATATTAATAGTAAGATTAATCTATGTACATACGTGTTTTTCCTCATGTATATGTGTGTATGTATGCAATTTGTCCTGTGCGGGCATGTGTGTTGTAGTGTAAGTGTGCAAGCGTGCAAAGGCTCAAGGTCCACGTGCTCTCCACTTTATTCTTTCAGGCAGAGTACGAGCTCTGCCAGGTGGACTCAGGGGTCTGGCTGGCCAGCCTGCTCCAGGACGCCTGCTTAGCCTTCCTGTGCTGGAGTGACAGGCAGCTACCACGACTACACAGAATTTGTGTGTTGTTTGGAAATCTGAACTCAGATCCTCGTGCTTCTGTGTAAGCCCTTTAACCACTGAGCTATTTCCCCAGATAGAAGATGTTTCTGTAGTCCAGACTGGCATAGAATTTGTAGCCCAGGCTGTCCTTACATTTGTAGTCTTCCTGCCTCTGATTCCTAGTGTTGAGACTGCAGGCTTATGTCACCTTGCTGGCAGCATAAGTATTTTCGTGTGTGTGTGTGTGTGTGTGTGTGTGTGTGTGTGTCCGTGTGTGTCTCTGCATGCATGTGTGCACATGTGCACCTTCATTCATTTGTGTTGGATGTGTACCTGGCAATGGATTTTCTCGCTTGTAAGTATATTTGTGAATTTGAACTTCCACCACGAGGATTCTAGAAATATTTTGGTAAATTTTTGATTACTATAACCAGTTGAGTATAAAGAATAGAGTATTATTTGGTTTATGATCCTGGAGTTAGGATCATCTGAGAGCTTGGCACAACATCTGCTTAACATTTGGTGAGAGCTTTTATGGCAAGAAGCATCATATGGAGACAGTAATGTGTCAAGCTCTGCCTAATAGCCTAACTATTTTTCCAGTAATCTATTAACCCATCAGTGGACTCTGCTTACTGAAGCAATTTCTGACTACAAAGTATGTGCAAGGGAACTTCTTGATCATGAGAAACTGGTTTGAAGCTTGACAGTGGCAGAGCCTTCATGATCCTGGTGCTTCCTTAAGTCCCATCTCCAGATAACATTAATGTGTGAATTCGGCAATTAAATTTCCTGCATTTGAAGTTTAACTCAGACAGTAAAGTGTTTGTATGGAACAGAATTCAATCTGTGTAGGCATCAATTTTTTGCAACTTACTTTTAATAAGGGTTCAACCTCTCCTCTAGCCTACCATCCAGCAGAGGTCGTGGAAGAGAAAAGTTATTAGGCTATGGGGAAGTGGATCTATTCAGCAATAGTTCTTTAGGGTTAAGCTCCATCTTCTTTGGCAGCAGTTCAGTCTTGTAGCAAACACCAAATACAACTCAGCAGCTGCAGACCAGTCCTCTAGGCAGGCAGACACCACACATGGTAGTTCAGTCATGGAGAAACCGCCAGGCGTGCCAACCGGCCTAGGCATGGCAGTGGAAGTAGCGAACTGCTGCAGGACATCACGAGCAGGTCTTGAACAAGTTTCTCTGTCTGCTATGAAGATGAACAACACTGTGTAAGGTAAACCAATGTATGCGTGTCTTTAGTGAAGAATTGTGAGGGGAGCAGACCAAACCAAGGCTCAGTGCTCATCTCCCACTGTCCGTGGGGTCGAATTTATGCTCCTTCATTAAAGATTCTTTCATGTGTTTGCTATATCAAAACATCCTTTCCCCTGTGTCTGCTTCGGGAAAAGTCTTTCCTTTAGTAAGACATCCTTTTACCTGTGTGCCCCAGCAAACCATCATTTGACATAGCTAACTTCCAAAAAAAACCCTCGAAGTTTTCACTTCACACCTGTGTTATTCAGCTGGGACACTTGGATGCCAGAGCTGGAATGGCGCAGGCAGACAAATCCTTTGCCAGCCGTGTTAGCTCATAGAGTTCCAGACCAGTGAGAGCCCCTGTCTCAAAAAAAAGACAAATAGTACCTGAGGAGCAGCAGTGAGGCTGTCTACTTGCCTCCACCCATACACTCGCGCGCGCGCGCGCATATGTGTGTGTGTGTGTCGGTATACACTTAAATGAACTTGTATACACACGCAAACACACATAGACAGACACACACAGAGTGCTTTGTCCAGCTATTTTCTAAGTCAATAAGAGAAACAGTTCTTTTGCCAAAGGTCCATAGCTGCTGGAAAATAAGATGCTGCTGCTACTGTGTAAATGTTGTTGCTTCTTCACCTGGTCAAATAAGAAACAAAATTGGTGTGCGGTTATATACTAAAATGGGAACGGAATGGTTTTACATTTCAGAATACTTTTTAATGGATGTTGCTAATCCAAACTGCTGAATTTATTTTCATTCCTAAAACTTGATTTTAGAAGGTTTTAAATAAATAATTTCAAGAATATGAAAAAAGCAAGAAAACTTACTTTCTACCCCTCCATTTTATTAGCTTTCTGCTTTCTATGTGGCTATAATTACTTAGTTCACATAAAAGGAGTAAAACAATATTTAGCCTTTCTTCTTTTAATCTATAATATAGTGAGTCAGCTTTGTCAGTTTATCAGTGCGTTTCCTCACATGTTTTCCTATAAATTAGTGCTAGGATATCAGTGCTTTTTATGGAAAATTATTTGAATTAGTACTCCCTCTCTCTCATTCTCCCCCCACCCCCATCTATTTTCTTCTCTCCCTCTGGCCTTCCCATTCTTCTTTCTTCCCTTGTTTCATCTTGTCCATATATATATATATATATATATATACACATACACACACACACACACACATATATATATATATATATACACACACACATACACACACATACATATGTGTATATATATATGTTTGAAAATTGTGGACTTTTAGAGGTAATATATATTTCTATATTAACATAATGTATGGAATGTACAATGCGTACAGATCAGTTAAAGATGAATTTTGGTTTCTTACTTGAGCAGATGAAAGACAGCTATCTTTTTTATGAGCTAGTTTGATCATAAAACCAAACTGTAATATAAATCTTCATTTATGAAAGGATGGCATGATGAATCTTGGGAGAACCTGAGGCGCCTTATCCCACAGCTGTGCTTTCCAGGAAGTGTCCACGGGTTTTCCGTCCGCCTCTGTATCAGTTGCATTCAGCCTGTGTGTAGAGAGAGTATCTTGTATATTGTATGGATGCATCACCAGCCAATTAAAAAGCCTATGGCCTATGGCTTAGGCAGAAAATAGAGATGGGACATCTGGGAGGAAAAAGAATTCTGGGAGTGAGCGAGGTGGCAGATTGGGTCAGGAGATGTAATGAGATGCATGCATGGGACCCAAGCACAGGTAACCAGTCACATGGCAGCCTGTAGGTTAAAATACATTGGTTATCTTTAGTTATGATCTAGTTAGAGAAGAGCCTAGCTATATGGACAAGGTATCTGTAAATATATTTTGAGTCTGAGTCTTATTTCTTGGAGCATGGGGCTGGGAGGAAGAACTGGGGCCTAACTTCTGCAAAAGCTTACTGTGAAAATACTGTAGAATGGCTGTACATATTATTACATATTAAATATTTTTTTTCCTTTGAGACAAGCTCTTGTGAAGTAGTGCAGGCTGGTCTTGAACTTGGAGCCCATGTGTTTGTCTCCTAAGTGCTATGGTTATAGTTATGTACTCTAATGCCCAGCATTTTTCTACTTTTTTCATTGTGGTAGGATATATATAATATTTATCATCTTTATCCCTCTACTTTTCAGTATTGGACCTTAATATTTCTTTGTGTGTGGGGTGGAGTGATGGACTTGAGACAGGATCTTGCTACCTTGCCGAGTCTGGCACGGCTCTTCCTGTGTGTAAAAGGCTGTTCTTGACCCCTCAGTCCTCCTGCTTACCCTTCCTAATGCTGGGATCACAGGCGTGCATCACTATGCCTGGTACACCTTGACTGTCTTTATATGTACTGTTGAGTGGGCTTAACTATGACAGAAATGTTCACCACCACTAGGCTAGATAACTCTTCATTTTTTAAACTAAAACTTCCCATTTAAAGACAATAACGTCTGTTCTTTCTCCAGCCCTCGGCAGCCATTATTCCACCTTATGATTTTGATTGCTTTAATTACACATTATAGTATATCATTTTGTGATTGGGATATTTCAGTTGCCCTGTTTTTAGCTTCAGCCATTTCTAGCTCATCAGAATTTCTACATTTTTTTCCCCAAGCAGTGATGGCTTTTAATCCCAGTACTAGGGAGGAAGAGGCAGGCAGATCTCTGAATTTAAGGCCTGCCTGATATACCAATTGATAATTCCAGGACAGCTTAGGCTACACAGAGAAATACTGTTTTGAAAACAAACAAATAAGCAAAACTCCCAAACCAATCAACCCAAAACCAAAAAACCCAAACGTAACAACAAGAAAAAGATACTCATTTCCACTTTTTTTTTTTAAGATCTAAATAATATGCCTCTGCATATATTCACATATTTTACTTAGCCATTCCTTTGTGGATGAGATTTTGGGTCATTTCTACATTTTTAGCTATTGTAAATGATGCTTCTGTGAAGAAATGTGCTTACTTTTTTGAACCTTGTGGGAGTGTTGGACCAGATATAATCTCATTTTAACCTTTGAGAAGCTGCAGTGCTGCTTCCCACAGTCAGCTGCAAGATCTTACCTCCTCCCAGCTGTGCACAGTGGCACAGCCTTCTCCACTTTTTTCCCCCAATATTGTTCCTTTTAAAAGTTAGCCACTCTAAGAGTGAGGTGGCATTTGTTGTTTTATTTTGCATTTTTCTAATTAGTGGTGCTCAACATGTACCATATACTTATTGGCTATTCCTATATCATATTTGAAGACATTTTGTTCAGTCCTTTGCTTATTTATTTCATATATATATACATATATATGATATTTATGTATACATGGTGTATGTGTTTGGATGCAAATTTGTTCATGTGTGTGTATAGGCCAGAAGTCAGTGTTTGGTGCCTCGTTCAGTAGCTCTCCACCTTACTTTGTAAGAAATGGTCTCTCCTTGAACCTGATACTTACAGATTTGTCTAGATCTGCAGGTCTCAATCTGTAGTTGTGATCCCTTGGGCTTGCCAACTGACCCTTTCACAGGGGTTGCCTAATACTATCAGAAAACACGGATACTTAGAGTATGATTCAAAATTACAGTTAGGAAGTAGCAAAAAAAAAAAAAGGATTTTATGATTGGAGGTCGACATAACATGAAGAACTGTATTAGGGTCGCAGCATTAGGAAGGTTGTGAACCTCTGGTCTAGATCGTCCTGCTAGCTCCTGGGATGTTCCTGTGTCCGCTTCCCAGTGCTGCTTCTGTATGGGTGCTGGGATATGAACTCGGCTCCTCATGTCTGTATGGCAAGCACGTTACTGACTGGACTATTTCCCCAGTTTCTCCTTTGCTCATTTTGAATTACATTTTTATTTTAAACAATTTATTTTAATCATGTTTGTGGGGTGTGCACAGATGTCTATGTTGTTAAAACACTTGAACTGTTGTGAGCTGCCTGATGTGGGTACTGAACTTGTGTCCTTTGTAAGAACACTATTCTTAACTACTGAGCAGTTGGTCACAGCCAAGGAATAATTTTCAAATATTAAGCATTTCACCTCATTCTTAAAAACAATTACATTTTATTATTTATTTTGTATGTGTGTGTATGTGTGTGTTTCCTATGAGACACATGTGGAGGTCAGGAATAGTCTTTTTCTACTTTGTAGGCCCAGGGGATCAAACTCAGGTAATTAGTCTTGGCAGCAGGTGCCTTTAGAAGCCGAACAATCTCCTTGGCCCCTTAATATATTCTCAGAGTTTTATAGTTTTAGGTGTTACATTTAGATTTTTTTTTAAAGATTTGAATTTTTGTATGTGATACTGGATAAGGTACCAACCTAACTCTTTTGCACATGGATACTAATTTTCCAAGCATGATTTATAGAAACATCTGTTCTGTTCCCATCTTTAACACCCTTGTTGAAGATCATGACCACACAGAGAAGCCGGGCTCTTCTCTGAGAGTCTACTAATCTGGTTGTCGTTATACCCATGCTTATTTTGATTACTGTAGCTTTGTAGTAAGTTTTGAAATAAGGAATTATGAGTCCTTGAGGTTTGTACTTCTTTTATAAGATTATTTTGGCTATTTAGGGTTATTTGAAATCCCATATTTTAGGATGGCCTTTTTTATTTCTGAAAAAAATGTGAAATGTTGAAAGAGTTTACACTGAATGTATAGCAATCTGTTGGCAATATTAACATTATTGTCTCTAATCTGTGAGCATATAGTGTGTTTCCATTTTTTAAATGTCTTATTTCCAGTAATGTTTGGTTGTTTTCACTTTTCTGTCTTCTTGATTAATTTTAAAATGTTTCATTTTTTTACAGTGTAGTTATAAATGCAACTAAGAATCTTAAATGTTGAAAGCATTTATTTCTCTTAAGTTAATTCTAGAAGGTAATATACTTTTGTCTTATTTTTAAATATATATCTTGAAACCCTCTTGTCTCAGTTTTCCATATTTTATCTCTCAGTGTTGCTTTTAGCATGTTCAGGTCACTCAGAGTCAGCAGTGTGTGAAGTAAGTGGGACAGTGGTGTAATCTGAGAGTTGGCAGACATTTTAAGTATCCTTATGCTCTGGACAGTTGGGGGTCTTACCACTTGTTGTGTGGTGGAAATTATACCCTTTGCCTTTGAACCCCCAGAATCAGAAGTGGCCAAATTAACAGTATCAATATCAGATCAGTATTAGGGATTGGATTTCATCTTTTTTTTTTTTAATTTATTTTATATTTATCCTGTATGGGGTTTAACCTTTCTCTTTAGTTTGACACCTTTGTGAGGCTGGACTCAACTTGATTTTCTTTGTAGAACATTTAAATTTCTTTCTGTTTTTTAGGTGTTTTAATTTTTCACACTTGGTTTTAGCTGAAAGGCCAAGAGGTGACTGTTAGTAGTTTTAAAAAGTGTATTTTATTTTTTAAAGGTAGTGCAGTTTTGATAAAATAACACATTAGAACACCTTATAAAAACAACCTAATTAGTATTTTAAGATCTGATTCCTAAGCTTTAAAAAATGATCTTGAAGTGGGTGAACCCCAAGTTAGACACTTTCTGTAAAGCCTGGTGACCTACATACTAGGAGAGACCTGATTTCCAAAAGTTGTCCTTTGCATTCCATATGTACACGTGGGTAGTATTTACTGTTAATACACAACAAAATAAATAAAATGTAATTAAAAAGTTAAAACAATAACAACCAGAGAAAACTCAGATCTTGGCTCCTACTATTTATTTACTCAGATCTTTAATTTGTAAACATTGGAAATGAGAAATTATTTAGCTTCAGGGGAGGAAAATGGAAAACAGCGAAATGGAGCAAGGAAAAGATAACCAAACAGCTAGAAAGAAAGTACTGAGAACCTAAAGGATGTAAGGAGTTGGAACTGAACTGAACTGAAAGGATGAAGGAGTACAGTCCTGACTGGGTCTGAGAGTCAAACTGATCTAAGATGGATTATTAGGAGAAAAGCATACAAACTTCACACAGGTTTTACATATATACCTCATAAGGGAACCAGGACTCAATGAAATGATAACATATATCTGCTTCGGATTTTAAGTTGGTCAGAGGTAGCTGTGGAAAGCTGCACAGTGACGCACAAAGATTACAAAGACAGTTTTTGTTTTTGTTTTAAAAACAAAGTCTACCTGTATGGGATTCTCTGGGTTATGGCTTCTATTAAGAATATTCTATTAAGAATAAAATGGTGCTTTAGTGGTTAAGATTGTTTACTGCTCTTATTAGATGATCCAGGTTCCCAGCATCCATATAATGTCTTGTAGCCTGTAACTTCAGCTCCAGGGAATCCAGTGTTTTATTCTGGCTTCCATGAGTCCCTACACATGAGTGCATGCAAATTCATATAAGCCCACAAGTAAAAACTATATCTTTTTAAAAAAAGAAAAAAATGTTTCCTTTGGTATACAAAGAAAGGGTAGGTATCTTGCTTACCTTAAAAAATACTGAAAACTCTGTTTTCAGGAATGGGGATGGTGAGAATTTTTTGTGTGGTCTTTTTCAATGCCTTTAGTTGAAAGTAACCCTTGTGTCAGTGTGATGTATTTGGAAAACTTGTAGACAATAATGATTAATGTGAAAATGCACTCAGAAACATCTGGATTTAAATCCTGATTCTGCCGGGTGGTGGTGGCGCACGCATGTAATCCTAGCACTCTGGGAGGCAGAGGCAGGCAGATTTCTGAGTTTGAGGCCAGCCTGGTCTACAGAGTGAGTTCCAGGACAGCCAGGGCTACACAGAGAAACCCTGTCTTGGAAAAAAAAAAAAACCAAATCCAAAAAAAGTGTATTTAAATCCTGATTCTGCCTTTTACTAAGCTGTAAGACCGAAGGAAGCCTGTTACCATATTGTCAATTTCCGTGAAGGGATGCCACGACCATGGCAGCTCTAATAAAGAAAGCATTTAACTGGGGCCAGCTTACAGGGCAGAGGTTTAGTCCATTGATGTCATGACAGGAAGCATGGCAGCATGCAGGCAGATGGAGTGCGGAAAAAGGAGAGAGAGCAACACTGGGCCTGAAGTGAGCGCTTGAAACCTCAACGCCCACCCCTACTAACACTTCCTCCAACAAGGCTGTGCCCACTCCAACAAGGCCACACTCCTAATATTGCCACTGCCTGTGAGCCTATGGGGACATTCTCATTCATACTACCACACCTGTTATTTGTTTTCCTTTGAAGTAGGGGTAATAAAATATCGTGGTGTTGTTTTAAGGATTAAATGCTACTACTACTAATAATGGCTAATAGTTTTGAATTCTTACTATATATGAGACATTATATTAAATGCCTAATTTAAATAATATATATATATATATAGTTAGTATGTATTATCTTAGTTCCAAAAACTGTGAAGTGTATGTAAAATTTACTGATAAGAGAACTAAAACAGGAGTTTAAAAACATTTGCTGAGAGCAACATGCTTAGACGTGGCAGCTGCGGAATCTGAGAGCCATGAGCCACAGAGACAGACAGTGGGTGCTGTCCTCTGCCTTGTCAAGCCTAGAAGCATTTGGCCTTCTGCATAGCGAGTGGGATTGATTTATTTTTCTTAGGCTGGATCTTGCTTTGTAGCTCTGGCTGGCATAGCATTCTCTGTGTAGACCAAACTGGCCTCAAACTGGTGTTGTTTCTCCTATCTCTGCCTCCCAAACTCTAGAATTGCAGGTGAGAACTACCTCACCCAGTCTGCTTAATTAATAATTATGTTTAAGTTATCTTTTAAAAAATAGTGTGTAAGAGAAACCATAGTCTGGGAGAAACTATTTGTAAAAAACAGGAGGTGAAAGTTTGAAAACTCTAAAACTCAATAATTAAACAAAACAAAATAAAACATGAACAGCTACCTCACCAAAGAGAATATACAGAGAGCAAGCAAGTACCAAAAAGATGTGCCACACATGTCTGCTGTGAATTATACTTTGAAACACACCCAGGAGACTTTGGGAAAGTAACGGACAGCATTGGGTGTGGAGCAGCATCACTAGTAGGGACGCAAAATGACACAGCCACTTTGGAACTCAGTGTGGCAGTTTCCTGTTTTCTTCAAAACTAAGCCCTCTGTACGCTCCAGCAGCTGTGTTGTTTGCTATTCACTCAACAACTTGAAAACATATCTGTAATGCCCACATGGTACTTCATAATTCTCTAAGTTGGAAACAGTCAGCATATCATTGTTAGATAGGTGAAAGGATAAACAAACCGTGGTGCATCTGCACAGTGGCAGACTGTGCAGCACTAAGAAGTGAGCTGTCAAACCATGAAAAGGCCCACAGGAACTTTAAATACATATAGTTAAATAAAAGCCAATCGGAAAACTCTGATTCTAACTATGTGCCATTCTGGAAAAGGTAAAGCCAAGGAGGTGGAGAAAGGATGAGCGGTTACCAGGGTTACCAGCAGTCAGGCTTGTAGAGGTGACTGGCTACAATGGCTGCATTTTGTTATGCATTTGTTAGTTCTCAGTGTGTGGCACCAAGATGGAACACTAATGTGAGTTGTGCATGCAAGCGGCAGTGGTATGTTAATGTAGGCTCATTGGCTGCAGCAAGTGTACCAACCTGGTGTAGACTGAGGTGGGGTGGGTGGATACAAAGGAATCTTGGCTGCATCTTGGTGTTGGTGAGAACCTAAACATTTTCTTTTAAAAAACAAACATTAAAATGTAAATCAAGCATTTAAAGTGTGACAGACATTTCTGATATTTTCATTTTTAGGCCCAGAATAAAGAGACCAATGTTTTAGCTGCTGCAAAGGTAATTGACACCAAATCTGAAGAAGAACTTGAAGATTATATGGTGGAGATTGACATATTAGCATCCTGTGATCACCCAAACATAGTCAAGCTTCTGGATGCCTTCTATTATGAGAACAATCTCTGGGTATGTAATTTTCATTTCTGAAAAGAGAAGCCAAGATGATTTCACTGTGCTAAAGAGGTTGTGAATGCTCATTCCGTGTTGCCTCTTCTACATAGCTAGTGTAGTGCTTGACTGAGGGTTGTGTGCCAGCAAGAGTCATGAACAAGTTTCAGTGGGTATTCAGCTTTAGACTTCAAATTGTAACATTTTATCCTAAGTTTTTGACACTGGGTCTAGGTGGGAGAGCTTGGTCAAGAATATTATTTCCAAAATATGTTTGTAATTTCAATTTAAGTATTTTAAATATTTTTGGAGAGTGTTTTTCTTCTTGGGTTTTTGAGACAGTGTTTTTCTGTGTATCCTAGCCATTCTGGAACTCCCTCTATAGATCAGGCTGGTCTCAAACTCAGATCCACTTACCTCTATCTCCTGAGTGCTGGGGTTAAAGGTGTGCACCACTACTGCTCAGTGAAGGTTTATTTTTCTTTGTGTTATTTATAGTTTTTAATCCTAAAGTTTTTATGAATGATATAATACTGTAAGCTGTGAGTAATGCTAAATATTAGACTCAGCCTCACTTCTTGATGAAGTAGTTACAATTACATACATTTTGCTCATGTTCAAGAAAATAGACACAAGTAGATTAAGCAGTAAAATCTTAATATTTACTGTAATAACTATTTACTTATACCAACCTACTTTTTGTTTTTTTGTTTTGTTTTGTTTTGTTTTTTTGAGACAGGGTCTCTCTTTGTAGCCCTGAAACTCACTCTGTAGACCAGGCTGGCCTGGAACTCAGAAATCCGCCTGCCTCTGCCTCCCAAGTGCTGGGATTAAAGGAGTGTGCCACCACTGCCTGGCCCAACCTACTTTTATCAACAGCCTCTTTTTAAAAAAATGTTGATTTATGTATGTGGGTGTTTTGTCTGTATGTATGTCTGTTCACCATGTGCGTGGTGGTGGTCAGAAGAGGACATCAGATTTCTTGGGACTGGAGTTAGAGATAGTTGTGAACTTCCATGTTGGTGCTAGAAATCCAGCCTGGGTTCTCTATAGTGAGCGCTCTTAACTGTGAGCCTCAATTCTAGCCTATCAGGAAAGCTCTTTATAAAGTAGAGTTTTAGATGCTTTTCTTAGACTAAGATCTGGCTTGAAATCAAGACTTTCCTTTTGGATCTAGCTGCTGCTAGTTGGGAGCTTAGCTGGGTTAACCCACTCTTGAGCTTGTTTATTCCTCCAGAGGATAGGTATAGAATTTAGCTTTCAAATTATATTTCAGATCATGTAATGATTTTGAAAATAAATTTTTATTGGTAAGCATTTATTAAAAATACTGTATCAAAAAACCAAATCCAAAAAAAAAAAAAAATACTGTAGTAGCCTGGTGTGGTGGAGCACACCTTAATCCCAGCACTCAGGAGGCAGAGGCAATTGGATTTCAGTGAGTTGGAGGCCAGCTTGGTCTGCATAGTTAGTTTCAGACAGCCAAGGCTATATATATATATAGAAATCCTGTCTCAGAAAACAAAACATGGGCAGGAGAGATGGATCAGTGGTTAAGAGTACTGACTGCTCTTCTGAAGGTCCTGAGTTCAAATCTCAGAACCCACATGGTAGCTCACAACCATCCGTAAAGAGATCTGATATCCTCTTCTGGTATGTCTGAAAACAGCAGCTACAGTGTACTTACATTTAATAATAAATAAATTAAAAAAAAGAATTTAGCAAGAGGGAAAACATGGAATTACACAGTTTGCTAAAATATTATTTTAAAAGAGTATAGTTATTATTGGTGTCATGCCTTCTAAAATACTTGTTCGGGATTCTATCAGAATATTCCTAAATATTACAAAATAAAAACTCATAGGCATTTTAAGAAATAGACTGGGGCCTAGAGAGAGATGGCTCGAAGACAGCTACAGTGTACTGACATACATAAAAAAACAAATAAATCTTAAAAAAAGAGAAAGAAGTAGACCTTAATGCTATTGCAAAATAAAAATTTAGTTTACTATGAGGGACAATTTAACAGGTGCCATTAATATAAATAAAATAATCATTATAGGATTATAACTGTTGTTAACAGTTAAGGATGGGTCCATGACAGTGATAATTGAGTTTGAATCTGTGTCTTTCTTTTTTTAACTTAAAGAAAAGGACTCGAGCGATGGCTCGTGTTTAAGAGCATGCCTGCTCTTGCAGAGGACCCAAGTGTGGTTCTCGGCACCTGTGGGAGGTAGTTTCCAGTGCCTTGTCACTGCTTCCTGGGGACCCAACACCCTTTTCTGGCCTTCAGAATATATGTTCACATAATCTGGCATAGGTACATACACATAATGCATAATTAAAAATAAATTAAATCTTTAAAATAAGCCTGATTCTTTTTCAAGATTTATTTATTGAACGATAGACAATATATTTGGTTACTTAACATTATAGTAGTTAGTTGAAAGATGAAGGTAATGAGATATTTCAGTAATAAGATCTTTAAAATGTATAACTAATATTACAATGGTTACACAGTGTATATTTGCTAATTTTAGAAAAGAAAGGATACTAAAAATTGTCATTTATAAAAATGGGTATAACTGGGTGTGGTAAAACTTGGCTACCAGCTTTTGGTGGTAGATACAGGGGGATTGCAGATTTGAGTCTAGCCTAGACTCTGATTTGAGTCTAACCCAGACTATAGGGAAACCTGACTCAAGAACAGAAAAGAAGAAAAGGGGCGGGGGGCATACTACTATAACATGTTCTCCTTGTGAATTCTGAGAGCATCTCTTAAGACCAGTAGCTGATGACAAAAAAAAGAGTCCTTCATGTTTGGCATGGTGCTTTTCTATAGCCGAGATTAACCAGTAGCTTTTCATTTGGCTGCTCTTGCTAAGTTCTGAAACTTGGTATAATTACAAGCACTTTTTCATTCGTGTGTAGATCCTCATTGAATTTTGTGCCGGGGGAGCAGTGGATGCTGTGATGCTTGGTAAATACCTTTGTTTTTATGTTTGATTCTTAAATTGTTCTCAAATTTCAGCTGTATGTTCATAAATGTAATTTTAGAATTCAGCACATTAAAAATCAACTTATATTTTAGGTAACTATAATTATGTAATGTTGAAAGTCTATGTCAGGAAAATAATTTTTGTAGATATTTAGCTCTTTTACAATAAATGACTTCAAATCATTTTTGAAAGATCACAGTGGAGGAATGAACTGAAAAATATTTAATTAGCTTTATATTTTTATTGTATAAAAATAAAAACATATTCTTTTTACTTTTTCCTTATAGAACTTGAGAGACCATTAACTGAGTCCCAAATCCAAGTAGTTTGCAAGCAGACATTAGAGGCGCTGAATTACTTACATGACAATAAAATCATCCACAGAGATCTAAAAGCTGGCAATATTCTTTTTACCTTAGATGGAGACATTAAATTAGGTAAGTTATTTAAAATTTGAATTTGTGCTCTGAGATTGACAGTGGAATGGATGGTTTGATGCTGTTTTGGCCTACCCAGACATGTAAACCAGGGAGAATTGCTCCCAGCTGCTCCTGAAAACACTGTGGTGGTTAAACATTACCAGTTCTTAGCAGCCCTACATATATATAAGTATAGGCATCTCATGACACCTAGGAAGAAAGCAAAAGAGGGTGTGTTCTTTCTCAGAAGCATGGATTTATAAAACACTAAGATTTCCTCCTGTAAGTTTTTGAATATAGATTGAACACTTGTAAATGCCTTATATTTGGAACATAATATACTAAACTCAGTTTTATCTTTATGACAACATATCTAAGAGGTTTTTGTTCCACTTGCTCTGTCTAGAACCTTGCATTTCTTTGTTTGTTTGTTTGTATTTTGGTTTTTTTGAGACAGGGTTTCTCTGTATAGTCCTGGCTGTCCTGGAACTCACTCTGTAGACCAGGCTTTCTCTGTATAGTCCTGGCTGTCCTGGACCACCGCCCGGCGAGCCTTGCATTTCTTAAGCAAGTGCTATATCTCTAGCAGCCCATGCCGGTCTTACTTTATTTTACTGGTGTACACTTATTAAACCAACATGTAACCTTAGGTTTGAAAGTAAAATAAGTTTAAGGATTAGCATTTAATTTTGTCTTTTATACTAAAGGAATAAATGGTGAATGTCATTTATTAGATATAGGTTAGATATAGAATTAGATGTAGACTTTTAGTCGGAGTAGTTAAGTTCACACATATACATTCAAGTAGAAGATACAGCCTTTTAAGACGTTTTTTCTTAACTGGACAGTTTCAAGCAGTGCTGTCTAAATTTATTTTTTGGAAAAAGTAAAAACCATGTTGATGTTGATTCTAGTGATTGTACCCATCTCATTCTACTTTGTCACAACATGGGATGGGACATTGACATGGGAGGTGCTAATTTTATTTTCATTGTAACATAAAGAGATACAGAAATCCACAGGGAACGCTATATACGTTTTTTTAGACAGGAGCTTTGAGTGGTGACTTCAAGGCATTAAACTTGGCCACACCCAACCCCAACCCCACCCGTACTCCCAGGTCTTTCACAGCTCATCAGACCTCAGCCCACGCCCCTCCCTTTCCACACTTGTGATGACTTGGATCACCACCCATTTGTGTTTCCTTATGGCTCAGTTATCCTTACTCATCCCCAAGAGTTTGAATTTGCTTGTATATAAATTTTGACATTTCTTTGACGTCTCTGTAAAGTATACATTTCTTCTCTATTCCTCTCTTTACATAGTAGCACGCATTTGCATGAAATTAACATTGTTCCAACCAAGAGAGTAATATTTGATTGTTTGGAGGCCAAAAAAGAAAGATTATCACAATGGCGTGTGACTTCTCCAAGCCCACAGCATGCAAACAGATACACTGTACATATGTGGGTTCTAATTTCCCAGTGACTGCATGGCTAGTAAAATGTTTCTTAAAAGACTCCTTGAGGAGGTAGGAGTGAAGAGTAAACCTGAATCTGGACACTAGACCTGTAGGTGTCCCTCCAGCTGCATTCGCTGCTCCTGTGGTGGTGATTTCAGTTTCTGTCTGTATGTCCTTCAGTTAGTGAGTTAGTGGATGAAGCAGAGGCCTGGTAGGGCCTCGATGCATCTCAAGTTTGATAGAACAAGTTCTGTGCTGCCTGATTAGCAGTGTCAGTACATTTCTGCTTTGGTTAGGGTTCTTTTCTCACTACTGGGTCTGGAGTCCAGGATCCACAGGTCTCACATGTGCCAGGAAAGCGCCCTACCAAGACTGGCACCAAGCTTGTTTGTCCTAATACCCAGATTTTTTCTTTAATTGAGACTTCAAAATTAATTATATCATTTTTCATTTATTATTTTTGATAAATTTATAATCAGTTCATTCTTACTGTAAGTTAACAATTTTATAAGAAGAGATTCTCTTTAGTTGTTTGATTATTTGGGACAAAAGCAGAAAAAATATTTAATTTTAAAGATAATTAGTTGGTTCTGAGTTCTAATCTAAAAAGTAAGCTGAACCTCTAATAAAATTACAGTGGCACTGTTCTTTATAACTTAAATCAGAAACCATAAAGCTTCCCGTGTTTTCTTTGTAATAGAATTAAGTTTTTAAATTTTTTTGTTTATTATTAGATGATCTTACTGTGTAACCTAGAGTAACTTTAAACTACCGATTTTGCCTGAACCTCTGGCGTCTGTGATGGCAGGTATGCGCCACTATGTTCAACATCTGTGGTGTAGCTTTATGATGTTGCTGATGACATAGGATTCTGTCATGAAGGCTGCTTCGCTATAATTTCTGTTTTTTTCACACTACAGGAAAGTCTCCATCCATTTAATTGTAACATGCAACATTTGGCATTTGTTTTGAAGTATATAATTGTAAATACTTGTATATGCAAATGTATAAAAGTATATAATTATTTTACTTTAGAGTAACTTTTTTGTATTCAATTCTGAGAAATGTATCATTATTATTTATCATTTGAATGTATCTAGATAGTGATCAGTATATTTGTGATGGGAAATTTAGCAATTTCTTGAAAGGCCTGAGAAAGAAGATGGTTAAGATTAGAGTGGTAGGGCTGGGCGGTGGTGGCACACGCCTGTAATCCCAGCACTTGGGAGGCAGAGGCAGGTGGATTTCTGAGTTCGAGGCCAGCCTGGTCTACAGAGTGAGTGTATGCACACACCTACATGCATAAACAAACATATATATGCACTACACAACACACAGACACACAATCAAAACAGGGAAGTTATTCTTGTTATGCTTACTTTATAAGGGAGGCCTCATTAAAGACTTGAAATGCTCCCCTCTTTTACTCCATTGAATACAGTTCATCATGCCTAAAAGCTGTCATTAACGTTATTGTATGATTATTTATTTCAAGCGGATTTTGGAGTATCAGCTAAAAATACCAGGACAATTCAAAGGAGGGATTCATTTATTGGCACACCATATTGGTAGGTATTCATTTTTATGAATTTATACTGTTAGTTGTGTCTGCAGTAATTACTTTGTCCACACATAGCCATTATCCTGACTATAGTTTGTAATGACTATTATTTAAACATCGTAACTTTCATTTCCCTTTCTTTACAGGATGGCTCCTGAAGTAGTTATGTGTGAGACGTCAAAGGACAGACCTTATGACTACAAAGCTGATGTGTGGTCCCTGGGCATTACTTTAATAGAAATGGCTGAGATAGAGCCACCTCACCATGAGTTAAACCCTATGCGAGTGCTGCTGAAGATAGCAAAATCTGAGCCCCCAACATTAGCACAGCCATCAAAATGGTAAGCCTTTTAAACAAATCTTTAAAGAGCCCAAACATGATGTTCTGTTCTTCTAGTTTGTTAAGGGTCTTTTAAGTTTGGGGATGTGGCACAAAGGCTGGCAGTGAGGAAACTGATGCGGGTCTGTTTCTAAGACTTAAGGACCTGGGCAGATTGCTCAGCCATTAAGAGCACTGGCTACTCTTGCAGAGGGTTTGGGTTTAGTTCCAGCACCCTCTTGGTGGCTCAAGGCTGGCTATAATTCAGATTCCAGGGGATTCGATGCCCCCTTCTGGCCTCTATATAGAACGCAGTTGCTCACATCTATACATAAAGTAAAACTGAAAACACCTGAGAAAGATCAAAGGCTCACAGAAACCATTATAATAACTGACAGGGTTTTGTGTGGAAGACGTTTTCTTTTCTGTAAACAGTGATGCCCATATATAGTTGATATGTATTTGTGGAACTTAGTGTAACGAGTTTTGTTACATTTTGATAACGTGTGAAGATACAGCTGCATATCAGTGATCTGTGTGCCCTATTGCATGTAGAGCTAATATATTTACAAAATATGTTTCATAAAAACTTTTTTTTTTTTTTTGGTTTTTTGAGACAGGGTTTCTCTGTGTATTCCTGGCTGTCCTAGAACTCACTCTGTAGACCAGGCTGGCCTCGAACTCAGAATCTGCCTGCTTCTGCCTCCCAAGTGCTGGGATTAAAGGCGTGCGTCACCACTGCCCGGCTAGAAAGTCTTATTCTTATTAGTTTTCTTTCCTTATTCAATTAATACTAATATATACTAAATATAACGAAACTAAACATAATTTATTAAGGAATTTTGTTTGTTTGTTTTAGAATTAGTAACAGGGAAGTAAAATAAAATGCCATTGTTGACATTTTTATTCTACAGGTCTTCAAATTTTAAGGACTTTCTAAAGAAATGCTTGGAAAAGAATGTGGATGCTCGGTGGACCACATCTCAGCTGTTACAGGTGAGTGAGGATAGTGCAGTGACTAGAAGTCAGAGTGTTTAACAGATCCGTTCACTGTTAGGGTGTCTCTGTGGAAAACCATCATGTAGTTTGTTACATGGCTTAGGAACACATGTGGTGCCATTATTAGCAAGCACTTAGTGTGTAAATGATCTCTCCTGTGTAATTATGTTCTTTTTATTGTAATAGCTATTTGTATGCTATCTCTAATGACTGAAAGCTAGCACCTTATATGCAGAGGCTATGAACTTATGAACTTTTTTTTTTTTGGTTCCTCTTATTTCAAGAGTTATGGGTACAGTTAATAGTGTTGACTTTAAAAAGTGATGTGGGGCTGAGGAGATGACTTATTCAGTAACATGCATGCTGACCAAATGTGGGGACCTGTACTATATCCCCAGAATCCATGTTAAAAAGCCAGGTGTGGTGTTACATGCATTTAATCCCAGTGCTGAGGAAGCAGAGGTGGGTTCATTCCTGGGTGTGTTGGCCATCCAGTGTAAACCAGTTGGCAAGCCCAGGTCAGTGAGAGATCTGTCTCAAAAAAAAAAAAAAAAAAAAAAAAAAAAAAAGTGAATGGTGCCTGGGGAAGAATGGTACCTGAGCTTGTCCTGTCCTCTGCATGCACATGTGTACTGCACAGAAGTGAACACCGTACCACGTACACACACACACACACACACACACACACACACACACATACACTAATGGAAGATGGTTAGATAAATTTGATGTTATTTTAAAGTAGGGCCTGTTCCTTATATTTGAAATAAAATTGTGTCATTATATTACCTCATAATATTAGAGATAAACTGAGTACCAAGTCTTAGGGCAGTTGCTGTAGGGATGTGTATTGTGTAAGGCCAGTGTGGTAGTGTAGTAAGCTGACCTGTTTATCTGGGCATAGGGTGTGGGGAAACTTGACTTGCTCTGTTTTAACAAGTATATATCTCTATGTCCCTAAACACACTTCCCAGTATTAAGTTGCTCCTGTATTTGAAGATCTTAGTCCATAACAGACTGTATTAGGTAGGGTTTCTTGGAGAAACAGAGCCTATAGAGAGCAGACTCAATAGAATTAATCTCTATGTATGCAAACAGGTTTTATTAGAGTGACTTACGGGTGACTATTTTAACAATGGCTGTCTCCCATTGGAAAGTTTAATAATCCAGTAGTTTTTTAGTCCATAAGACTGGATGACTCACCTGGTCTTCACTATGTGATGAAATCCCAAAGAAGTAGGCTCTAATGCCAAGGAAGGAATGGATTTGCCAACAGAGTGAGAACAAGCAGGCAAAGAGTAAAGTAGAGCTCCCTTTGTCATGTCTGTTAAAAAGGCTGCCAGGAGAAAGTGTAGCCCAGATGTAAGGTGGGTCTTTCTGCTGCAGAAGGTGGAATTTAGGGTAGGAACCATTTCAAGAAAGATTCCTCACAAGTGTACCCAGCAGCTTCGGTTTTAGTTAATTCCAGATGTTGACAACTAAGAGTAGTCACCACATAGACACTGTTATGAGCTGAGAGCACAGAGAAGAGGGAAACATCTTTTACTTAACCTTGACGTTAGGATCATTTAAAAAAGCAGAACAGGTATTTGTAGATACTTTTTAACAGAAATGTAAAGGGTTTTGTAATGTTTTTATTAGTACTTTGATGAGATTTATGTAGATACTAATGTAAAAAAACTGGGTGGTGCACATGCGCGTGCATAGTATGCTTGCTTTTCCATGCCTGTGTGTGTTTGGTGGTCACAGGGTGACTTTCAGGAGTTCTTCTTGTCCTACCAGTGTGTGTGCTGATGCCCGAGCTCAAGTGTTCGTTTGGCAGCCAGGACGTTAGCCCACAGAGCTATCTCCCTGGCCTCCTCTAGTTCCTTTTAAATGCCTAAACTTAAAACTTGCTTTAAATCTTAATTTAAAGATTGTAATGATGGGCTGGAGAGATGGCTCAGAGGTTAAGAGCACTGACTGCTCTTCCAGAGGTCCTGAGTTCAATTCCCAGCAGCCACATGGTGGCTCACAACCATCTGTAATGGGATCTGATGCCTTCTCTGGTATGTCTGTAGACAGCTACAGAGTACTCATCATATATATAAAATAAATAAATAAATAAAATTTTTTATAAAGCATGTTCTTTTATTGAAAAAGGAAGTAAAAACATGATAAAATTGAAGATTTACATGGAAAATATTTCTCTCTTTCTTTCTTTCTTTCTTTCTTTCTTTCTTTCTTTCTTTCTTTCTTCTGTTTTCTTTTTCGAGATAGGGTTTCTCTGTGTAGCCTTGGCTGTCCTGGAACTCACTCTGTAGACCAGGCTGGCCTCGAACTCAGAGATCCACCTGCCTCTGCCTCCCAAGTGCTGGATTAAAGGCATGTGCCACCACCTCCCAGCTGAAAATATTTCTGATAAAATAGAAGAGATATCTAGAAAAGCACATTAAAATTGACAATTTTCGTGGAAAATTAAAGAGTAAAGTGGTAGACATAAAAAACATTGCTAAATTAATTGAAAAATGAAATAGAAACATTTTATGATAGAATTGAAGACTGACATGGAAAATATTTCTGATAAAATTGTACAAAAACATAGAAAAACATGTTAAAATTGAAGATTATGGAAAATTTTATAAAGATATAATAATGGTAGGCATAAAAGTATTCCTAAGTTGATTGAAAGTGGAATTATAAACATTTTCTGATAAAGTTGAAAAAAAAAAGAAAGTTTCATTAACATTTTTTTAAGATTTATTTATTTATGTTGTGTATGTGAATACACTGTCTCTGTCTTCATGCATACCAGAAGAGGGCATCAGATCCCATTACAGATGGTTGTGAGCCACCATGTGGTCCCTGGGCATTAAACTCAGGACCTCTGGAAGATCAGCCAGTGCTCTTAACTGCTGAGCCGTCTCTCCAGCCCTAATGAAACTTTCAAACATAGAAAAAAGAAATGTATCTTCTACTCAGCCATAACAAGTTGTTTTAATTATTGACAAAATCCCTTCAAATTACTAGAACAAAACAAAACATAAAGGTATGCAAGATGGCTCAGTACAGGTACCTGTAACCAAGTCTGGCAAACCTCCAGGACCACATGGTAGAGAAAGCTGACTCTGGAAAATCTGACCCCCTCATGTACACACACACTAAATAAGTAATAGTGTTTTTTAAAAAATAAAACTCAGTTATACAAAACAAAATAAAATCCAACTCAGGCAATCTTTAATTTTGCTTACGCCCATCTCCTTTATTTTTGTTCCAGGTATAATGTTTGAAGTTGTGTATATCTTTTTATATCCATATTTCATAGTTTTTGACACAGAGGCATCTTTTTATATATTTAACATTTACAAGCATTTCAGTTATCATTGAACATGCCTTTTTTTTTATCACGATCAACAGCATCCCTTTGTTACCGTTGATTCCAACAAACCAGTCCGAGAGCTGATTGCTGAGGCAAAGGCTGAAGTAACAGAAGAAGTTGAAGATGGCAAAGAAGAAGATGATGATGAGGAACCAGAGAATGCTCTGGTCAGTGTCGCTAGGAGTTGCCGTAGGAGGTTCAGTGCAAAACCAGTTAGAAGTGACACTAGTAACAAGGTTCCCTTGTCACCTATTTTCATCATGTTCATTATTGAAGATGGTCACTTTTCAAAGTTCTTTTTATAACCTCAAGTTTTATATAATATAGTTATCAAAATATCATCTGAGTATAGACATAAAGCCATTATTTAAATGACTGTCTTGAGCTCATGTTTTAGTACTAATGATGTATAAAATCTTTTGTAGCCAATACCTGCAAATAAACGTGCCTCCTCTGACCTCAGCATTGCCAGCTCTGAAGAAGATAAACTTTCACAAAATGCTTGTATTTTGGAATCTGTGTCAGAAAGAACAGAACACAGTACTTCTGGGGATAAATTTAGCAACAGAGTTCTTAATGAGAAAGCTACTACTGATGGACCTGAGAAGGTTGTGGAGTCTATTAATGAGCATGCAGATGATGTTAGCTTAGAAGCTGTGGCTGAACTAAATGACCAAACGGTAGGAATCCATGAGAATGGGAGAGAGAAGAAAAGACCCAAGCTGGAAAATCTACCAGATACAGAAGACCAGCAAACTGTGGATGGTAATTCAGTGAGTGAAAGAAATGAGAATAATATAGTAACTTTAGAAATGAACACAGATTGTCTGAAACCAGAGGAAGACAGAAATAAAGAAAACCAAGTGATCCTTGAGAATAAACTTACACCATCTGAAGAAATTAAAGATATACATATTCATACAGTGGACTTAGTTTCTCAAGAGACTGGAGAGAAAGAGGCAGATTTTCAGGCAGTTGACAGTGAAGTTGGGTTTACAAAGGAGGAAACTCAAGAGAAATTGGGAGAAGATGATACAGCTCAAAAAGTTGTCATCAGTGACAGAAGCAGTGAGGGGGGAGCAGACAAGGCCCTAGATGGTAGTCAGAAGGTTGCTGAGCACAGCAAGGGTGCACAGAGTGGGGCTGCAGAGGGAGCCCTGGAGCCTGCCCAGACTCTAACTGAGCAGCTCACAGAGGGCCCTGAGGCGGGTGGTGCTGAGGAAGAGCCTCCTGCTGGAGAGAGCGCGGAGGATAGACAACTAGAGCAACAGCCTGCAGTGTGTGAAGGTGAGGCACAGTCAACTAGTACCTCAGAGACCTCACGGGCAACCCTGGAGGAACCAGACACAGATGAAGTTGAGCAAGTCAGCGAGTCCAATAGCACTGAGGAACTAGAGAGACTTGGAGTGACTGGGGCTGAGGACCGGGCTCGAGGGAGTGAAGATGAGGCTGCTGCTACTGAGGTCGATTTGGAGAGGAAAGAAAATGCGCAGAACGTGCCAGTTAAAGCAGAGCCCCAAGCTCCTGCAGCATCGCAGCCCAGCGAGCCTCACCCTGTCTTAATACCCAGTATTAATATTAATTCTGAAAACACAGAAAATAAAGGAGAAATGGGTGCTTTACCAAAACCTGAAACCATACTGCCACCAGAGCCTGAAAATGAAAAGGGAAATGACACGGACTCAGGGACTGGGTCCACTGTGGAGAACAGCAGCAGTGACCTGAACTTGTCCATCTCTAGCTTCCTCAGCAAAACTAAGGACAGTGGCTCGGTGTCTCTGCAGGTAAGTGTGTCAGGGGCTTGTTGGCAGTTTTGTTATTTTGGCAATTTCTAGTTCATTGCTACCTTAAAACATTATTATATCAGGTCATAAGGCAATCAAAGAGAATTGGAGAGAGAGATTGTGGGAATAATCTAGAATTTTTGGTGGAGCCTACTCATTTTTACAAACTGTAAACAGGAGAGGATAACTTCTTGTTTTCTCTTGCACATGCCTGAATGCAGTTTTAGCAAGTCTAGCAAGGCTCCTGAGGATCAGGATATGTAGCAAAAGATAGTATATTTTAAAAATGCATTGTATTTATTGCTTTGCATGTTTACGGCTGTGTGTGCATGTGTGTCATAAGGAGCATCTGGAGGTTAGGGGAGCTTAGGGGAGTGGTCGGTTCTCTTCCACTGGACCTGCTTCTGTGAGAACCAAGGGAAGGCTAATTGCATAGACTTTACTGTAGAAGCTGGAGAAATTTATAGGTTAAGGAAGGGTGTGTGTGTGTGTGTGTGTGTATACACATACATTTAAAGCCTGTCAGTGTTAGAGCAATGCTGGGACTGCCGCTGCCATAGTCCAGGTTTGGAGAGAACCATGAGGCCCTAGAACTAGAGGATGGGGAAGTGAGAAGGGGCTGGAAGGTGCCAGAGGCAAACCTGAATTCTGACACATTTTCAATTTTGTGCCTTTTCTTCTCCTTCCTGTTTTTGATACTCCTTTTGTCTCTTTCCCTTTTGGTCTCCTCCTTTCCCCTTCCTTTTTCTTTTCCCGTTCTCCTTTCACAGTTTTTTCCTTTCTTTTATTCCCTTCCTATGTTTCTTTTTTATTCCCAGAGTCTTGTATGGAGCCCTCCAACCTCTCATCATACTCCTGAGTGCTGGGCTTAGCTTTCTGCACCCCCATCCCCAGGAAACAAAGTAATTGTCTCCCTGTAGGGGAGAGAACCCACAAAGTTAGAGATGAAAAGGTTAATATATAAAAGCCATCCTGCTTATTTGTATGAAAATTTTATTATTTTGTCTAATTATGTAAATTATTTGTCATAAAAGTTCCATATGCGCCGGGTGGTGGTGGTGCACGCCTGTAATCCCATCACTCTGGGAGGCAGAGGCAGGCGAATTTCTGAGTTCTAGGCCAGTCTGGTCTACACAGTGAGTTCCAGGACAGCCAGGGCTATACAGAGAAACCCTGTCTTGAAAAAACCAAATCCAAAAAACAAACAAAAAGTTCCATATGCACATAACCAGAATGCCCAATTTCACTTAAAATTTTTTTCTTTCATCTGTAAAGTTGAATGTGATTTCTCAATTTTGGTATAAGATAATTTTAACTGTTTTACAGACGATTCCTACTGCTTTATATGTGCAGTATTTATGGTTGTTGAGACATTTTCATTTTTAAAGAGATAAATATCTTTCACGGGTGATATTTGTACAAAACCTAACCCCAAATGAAATCTCACTCAGGAGACAAGAAGACAGAAGAAAACACTGAAGAAAACACGCAAATTTATTGTTGATGGTGTAGAAGTGAGTGTAACAACATCAAAGATAGTTACAGACAGCGACTCCAAAACTGAGGAATTGCGGTTTCTCAGGTAAGTAGAGAAACAATATATAATTAACATGAGTTTTAACCTCTTTGCTGTTTCTGGAAACTGAGGAATAGAGAAACTAGTAAATTCTTGGTTAATTTTAGATTACTTGAAATTTTATTTTTGGTTTAAAATCCTCCAGTTAAAGCTTTTAGTTAGTTAAACTATTACTCCAAAGTGTAATTTGCTTCTTTCTGTTATACTTTGTCAGACGTCAGGAACTTCGAGAGCTAAGGTTTCTTCAGAAGGAAGAGCAGAGAGCCCAGCAGCAGCTCAATGGGAAACTGCAGCAGCAGCGTGAGCAGATCTTCAGGCGCTTTGAGCAGGAGATGCTGGTGAGGCCCTAGACTCTGTGCTGTGATGTCAGGGATGACCCAGTGTGTGTGAGACACTCTTAGACTCTGTGCTGTGATGTCAGGATGACCCAGTGTGTGTGAGACACTCTTAGACTCTGTGCTGTGGTGTCAGGATGACCTAGTATGTGTGAGACACTCTTAGACTCTGTGCTGTGATGTCAGGATGACCCAGTGTGTGTGAGACACGCTTAGACTCTGTGCTGTGATGTCAGGATGACCCAGTGTGTGTGAGACACGCTTAGACTCTGTGCTGTGATGTCAGGATGACCCAGTGTGTGTGAGACACTCTTAGACTCTGTGCTGTGATGTCAGGATGACCTAATTAGTGTGTGTGAGACACTCTTAGACTCTGTGCTGTGATGTCAGGGATGACCCAGTGTGTGTGAGACACTCTTAGACTCTGTGCTGTGATGTCAGGATGACCCAGTGTGTGTGAGACACTCTTAGACTCTGTGCTGTGATGTCAGGATGACCCAGTGTGTGTGAGACACTCTTAGACTCTGTGCTGTGATGTCAGGATGACCCAGTGTGTGTGAGACACTCTTAGACTCTGTGCTGTGATGTCAGGGATGACCCAGTGTGTGTGAGACACTCTTAGACTCTGTGCTGTGATGTCAGGATGACCTAGTGTGTGTGAGACACTCTTAGACTCTGTGCTGTGATGTCAGGATGACCCACTGTGTGTGAGACACTCTTAGACTCTGTGCTGTGATGTCAGGATGACCCAGTGTGTGTGAGACACTCTTAGACTCTGTGCTGTGATATCAGGGATGACCCAGTGTGTGTGAGACACTCTTAGACTCTGTGCTGTGATGTCAGGGATGACCCAGTGTGTGTGAGACACTCTTAGACTCTGTGCTGTGATGTCAGGGATGACCCAGTGTGTGTGAGACACTCTTAGACTCTGTGCTGTGATGTCAGGATGACCCAGTGTGTGTGAGACACTCTTAGACTCTGTGCTGTGATATCAGGGATGACCCAGTGTGTGTGAGACACTCTTAGACTCTGTGCTGTGATGTCAGGGATGACCCAGTGTGTGTGAGACACTCTTAGACTCTGTGCTGTGATGTCAGGGATGACCCAGTGTGTGTGAGACACTCTTAGACTCTGTGCTGTGATATCAGGAATGACCCAGTGTGTGTGAGACACTCTTAGACTCTGTGCTGTGATATCAGGGATGACCCAGTGTGCGTGAGACACTCTTAGACTCTGTGCTGTGATGTCAGGATGACCCAGTGTGTGTGAGACACTCTTAGACTCTGTGCTGTGATGTCAGGGATGACTCAGTGTGTGTGAGACACTCTTAGACTCTGTGCTGTGATGTCAGGGGTGATCTACTGTGTGTGTGACACTCGTAGACTCTGTGCTGTGATGTCAGAGGTGACCTAGTGTGTCTGAGACCCTCAGTGCAGTGCAGGCACTGATCTCTGAGGAGGGGAATTTCCTGCTTTTGTGATGACTGCTCAGGCCTCTGTTTTTTGAGGTGTTTTTAGAAAAAAAAAAAAAACTTATTGAAAGGGATCAACAATCCTTGTCTTCTCACTGATTTATAGTATACCAAGCTTCATTTGAAATCTACCATGAAAAATTAGTATTAGGAGACTGGTAGATTGTTTACCAAGTTTTGAGAGATCCTTGAGTGCCTCTTCAGGGCTCCAGGTTTGTTTTTCAGCTTATAATCTTAGGGGTTTTTTTTTTTTTAACTATTTTGAAATTAAAATATTATTACATAATTTCCCTTTTCCCTGTCCTCTCTCCAGCTCCTCCCTTGTACTCTCCTCCCCTTTTAAATTCATAGTCTCTGACCTCTTTTTCTTTAATTCTAGCATATGTGTATTCCTAAATATACAAATACAACATGCTCAGTTTGTATAATGTTGCTTATATGATTTCAGGGCTGACCACTTGGTATCACATAATCATTTGGAGTTCTTATCCCTGGGGAAGGCCATTTCTTCTACTCTCAGCATTCCTTAGTTGTCTGTAGTTCTCTGTTCATGGGTGTGGTGGTCTTGACATTTCTGGGAGACTCAATCTCATAGCAGATATCCTGTTCCTTTGGCTCTTAGAATCCTTCCACCCCCTCTTCCCTAGCGTTCCCTGAGCCTTGAGTGCAGGAGTTGTGTGAGGATGGGTCAGGTGGGGATAGCACCAAATGGTTACTTGTTCTCTACACTTTAGGTTAGTTGTCATTTTCTGTAATGATTTCTATCTGTTGTAAAGAGATTTTGTTTGTTTGTTGCTCCTGAGGGGTGAAAGTTACAGTTATCTGTAGTTGTAAAGATAAATACTAAAATGCAATCAGGAATTATTCTGGTTTTATAAAGTGATGGTTATAGGTTCTTTCCCCAAGATATATGGTTACCAATGTGGTTACCATGCCATGCTGGTTGTTGTAGTTCACAAGTATCATAGCTGGCTAGGACATGAAGCTTGCATGGAATTTTCTGGTACCATAAAAGCTACTCCCTTTGGGAGGAGACTTTCAGGCTAGATTCAGTGTGAATCTTCTGAGTCTTGTGTATAAAATGCATGGTGTCTTCAGCAATAGGGACTTACCTTCAACCTCTAGGAGACAACCAAAGGCAACAGCAATAATCTATAGCATTTTGCAAGTTTCTTGGACTCCCCTGACCAACAGCCCATAAGGGGGCTTCTAACGCTTGGGGTTGGGGTTTTTGTGAGATAGTCTGTGGCTTTTGGAGGGGGAGGGAACACTGTCTGCCCAAGTGGGAAGATTTTATTTAGATTATGCATGTATGTATATATGTACACACACACACACAGACACACACACACACACAGACTTAGATATAGGTATAATTTTAGGTAAATAGGTAATAAAGATTTCTTATGACTTTTCCAGATGTTCTTTTTTTTTTTTTTTTTTTTTGTTTTTCGAGACAGGGTTTCTCTGTGTAGCTCCGGCTGTCCTGGAACTCACTCAGTAGACCAGGCTGGCCTCGAACTCAGAAATCCGCCTGCCTCCGCCTCCCAAGTGCTGGGATTAAAGGCGTGCGCCACCACGCCCGGCTCAGATGTTCTTACTATATCCTTCTTCTTATGTATTGATCTTTGTCCCACTTCCCACTCCTACCACCACCCCGTTTCTCTCATTTCCTCTTCACGATGCATTTGCCTGCTACCCTGCCATCCTCTTCTCTATCACACCTTCCCTCCCCTGTGCTTCTTTGCTGCTTATCTGGCTTCTGTGATTGCTCCAGGTTATATAGTCAAATATGAAGATTAAGAGCTATAATGAAAGAGAATATGTGATATTTGTCTTTCTGGGACTGATGTAACTCACTCGGTATAATCCTTTCTATTTCCATCCATTTGCCTGCAGATTCCACAGTTTCATTGCTCTTAACTGCTGCATAATATTGCATAGTGTCACATTTTCATGATTCATTCCTCAGTTGGACATTTAGGGTGATTCCATGTCCTAGCTGTTGTGAACAGGGCAGCAGCGAGCGTGGCTGAGCAAGTGCCTGTGGGTGGGACCTGTCAGGTAGATAGCGGGGTCTGCCAGGTGCTTGGGCAGATGCCGAAGAGTGGTCTGGCTTAGTCATATGGGAGATTTATTTTAGCTTTTTGAGGATTTTTCACAGATTTCTATAGGAGCTGCAGCGATTTGCAGTCCACCCACGGTGAATGAGCGTTCCCCCTTTCCCCGCGTCCCTTCCAGCATTTGCTGTCAGTTATTCTGATTGGGTATGATAAAAATCTCAAGGATTTTTATGATTTGTAATTCTCCAATTGCTAGGGAGAGTGAACATTTATTAAAGTATTTCTTAGCCATTTGTTTCTTTTGAGAAGTCTCTGTTCAGACCTCAGGCCTCAGTTTTGAATTGGTTGTTGGTTGTTATGGCGCTTTTGTTTTTGAGTTATGTATTCTGGACATTAATCCTCTGTCAGCGTCAGAGCTGGCAAAGGTTCTCTCCCATTCTGTGTACCTCCTGTTCAGCTGACTGTTTCTTTAGCTGTTCAGAAGCTTTTTAGTTTTAGGAAAGTCCTACTTATCAATTGTTGGCCTTAATTCTTGGTCAAATGGAGTTCTACTCGGAAAACCCTTTCCTTCACCTTTCTCATCGAGACACTGTCCAAGTTTCCTGGATTCTAAAGTTTTAAGGCACTCTAGCTTGAGCTGAGATTAGACTGGTTTGTGGTTTTTTTTTTTTTACATTTACTTTCTTCACTGGCTTGTATAGCCAGGCCTTCATGGCCTTGTCACCACTGCTGTGACGTGCTGTGTACTTGTTGCTGAGGTCTTCAGTTCTCTTGTGTCCGCAGTTAGGAAGGGAATTTAGGGACGCGGTATAAAATCTCAGTAACCATAGATTGAACATCTAGCTTAATGTATGTTAAAAGAAAAACATTATTTAGAATAATATTGAAGTTTAAATTACAGTGCTTTGCAGCCTTGTAATAAGTGTTGAGGACTGTGGTGTATGGTATGTGGCATTGTTGAGTTTTGTGTTTGGTCACACCACAACAGGGTCCTGAGAAAATAGAGATGTTCTCACCCAGTGCAGTCCTTTTATTCTGTTTTTCATAGTTTTAGAAATATGTCTTTTCCCTGTATAGATTTTTGCTTTTCAGTTTCTTTTATTTTTGAGGACTTTTGAGGGTCTTTATTTTGTGAGACGGTGTCTCAGTATATAGTGTTCCATTCCTGCCACCATTTTTCAGGTGCTAGAATTGTAGACGCGTGCTACCATGCCTGGCTTCAACTATCTAACATCCCTCCGTCCCTTCCTTCCCTGTCTCCTTCCTTTCCTCCTTTCTTGCATATTATATAATAAGTACTTCTATATTCAAGGTTGTACAATACTTGAATAGATTGCATTGTTTTATAGAGTAAGAAGCGACAGTATGACCAAGAAATTGAGAATCTAGAGAAGCAGCAGAAACAGACAATTGAGCGGCTAGAACAAGAACACACTAACCGCCTGAGAGACGAAGCTAAGCGGATCAAAGGAGAGCAGGAGAAGGAGCTGTCCAAGTTCCAGAGTATGCTCAGAAACCGCAAGAAGGAGGTGAGTGGCCACCCTGTTAACTGCCACAGCTGCTAGTTAAAATGCAAATCGCAGACTAAGGAATTAGGAATAATAGCGGGTGGTGGAATTGTACTCATTTATTTGTTCCTTTGTTCTGTCTTCCAAACAGTGATAGGCTGGCAGTTAGTGAAGTCAGATATTAGCCTCATTTTGCTGCCAAGAAACAGGAATAAAGAGATTTCAGTGCCTGTATCGCTGAAGTTTGAACTAAGTCTTCAATACAGCCTAAGCTGTATTTCCTTCTGCCATCCCCGCTTACTAGTGCCATATTTGGGGCATGTTTTAGAAATACCTTTCAAGAGAGCTTAACCTCATTGGTATTTACTGGTAACAGCCAGAATTATTGCTTGCAATTTACTTGACATTTGAATTTTTCTTGAGTAGGTTTATTGATTTTTTTTTTTAGATGTTTTGCCAAGCAAAAGTTGCATAGCTTGATATTCAAAATATCATCTCTTATTATACCTTTGGGAAAAAATTATGTGATTATAAAAAGGTTTTGTCTTTCCTGAGCTGCTTCCCTGTGATACAGCTGATTACCATCAGTTAGTGAAGAGGTTTTCCCTGTATTGTCCTTTTGTCCCGAAATTAAAATAAAATACATCCAAGCAGTTTTCGGTGATAATTTTGTGATTTGTTTTATATCTTCAGTGCAGGTGAAGGATTTACATTTTCAGGATATAAATAAACAACCCCGGGGAAAATAATTATGATCAGTTCTCTTAGGGTTGGAAGAAAATATCTCAACCAAACTGGGACATGCATTTTCACTTTTGTCACTCATCTCAGTTACCAAGACTTTAGCTTCTGACCTTAGTATTTAACTAAGAAGAAAATTGAACATCACATTATTAACTCCTAAGGATATATTCAAGAGAAGTGAACATTACCGGCGTACTCATGCTCTCCTCAGGTCATATGTGCTGCTGGTCTGCACCTTTGTTTGCTGAGGTTAGCATTTCTAACAGGTTGTTGTTATCGTGGTTATGTCTTACATAGAGTTGCTTCATATACCATGATAGAAATCCTCGTTAATTAAAAAAAAAAAATCCTGGGTCATTTGTTGAGAGGCTAATCATTGTATCACATTAAATTAAAAGATTTAATTCTAAGCCGGGCGTGGTGGCGCACGCCTGTAATCCCAGCACTTGGGAGACAGAGGCAGGCGGATTTCTGAGTTCAAGGCCAGCCTGGACTACAGAGTGAGTTCCAGGACAGCCAGGGCTACACAGAGAAACCCTGTCTCGAAAAACAAAAAACAAAACAAAACAAAACAAAACAACAACAACAAAAACCAAAAAGATTTAATTCTAGATGAATAAGTCTGAAGTTACTGTTATATTTTGAATTTGGGGTGTTAACTAGTTATGTTTGAGATCGTGTTGTATTTATATTGAATAATCTTATTTTGTATTTTTTTCCTTATTGCTAAACTTCTTGCAATTTGGAGTCTCTTGCTTTGATTGGTGATTTGGTTTCATGAAGAATTACTGTTGGGAACTTTAAGGACACTGTTAAATCAAAATCAGTCTCTTTCTTGGGTGCCAGTGGCATGTGGTGATTTGGAATCTGGGCTCTTTTGGTGCTTTTACTTGTAAAAATATGCTTGTTTTCAGAGCTGAACTATAGAGCTTTTGGTGGGTGAAATTCACATTTAGGCTTTTGAAAAAAAATTAAAAATATGCTTCATTTTAAAATATATTTTGTTTAGTGTAACAAATCATAGTTTACTAAACTTACTGATTTTAAAGCTGATCAGCTTGGCTTCAGTTTTTGCCAAAGAGAATGTTATCTAATACTACAAAAAGTTGTCAGCTATATGCATTTTGTCATACCATGTATGAAATGGTATATTTTATGGAAAGTTTTTAATGTCCATTGATTTTCTCTGTGCATTTGAAGTTCCACTTGCTTCTTCCATTTCCTACCCTGTGTCATGAAGCGGATCATTGAGAACTCTTCCTTTGGTATGGTCAAGTCAGTTGTAAAGTTTCCACATTATCAATGGCATTAGCTTTTCATGTGCTTAGAGTCCTAAACATATGGATAGGGACGTTTGTACTGTCTGAGTCTGTCACTGTTATCTTAGCCATAGTGCTCTGAGTACTCTGTAACTGATTAATACGAGGGGACAGTCAGGCAAGGAGTGACCTTCGTGTGCTGCACTGCCTCTTTCTGCACCAAGATTAAGCATGCTCTGTATTTTTGTTCTTTCCCACTAACTAACGCTTCTGCTAATGCATGGTGAAAGGCATCTTTTTAACAACTTTAACTTTGATCTGAAGCTTTCTGCTCACATACACGAGTTTTCTGTGGAGAAAGTATCATTTCCCCACCTCCTGCATGCTTATATACTGTAGGTTATAAATGAAGTGGAGAAAGCACCCAAAGAGCTGAGAAAAGAGCTCATGAAACGCAGGAAAGAGGAGCTTGCCCAGAGCCAGCATGCTCAGGTAACAGCAGCAGCTTCAGGCTACTAAACCAGAAAGCGGTCTTCTCTTTCGGCTCCGCAAACCATGGTTGAAAGAGGAAATTTTAGCTGTAATTATTATTTAATGTTGAACTTTTCTTAGCTGTAATTATTACTTAATGTTGAGCTTTTCCCCGTCTATTGATACCCAGCACCCCCCCCTTTTTAAAGTATGTTGAATTTATACTTGATGACCTTTAAATTGCTAATATGAAAGTAACTGAAATGTTTAGAAAGTTGATTACAGATAGAAGAAATGAATGCATTAGGGTAATGGGTACTCTTTGCTGATTTTATCATGATGGAAGTGCTTGTTTTTAAGTAGTGGTTCCAGTGCTTTAGGGGAGAATTGGGAGTAATATATTACCCTTTGCTTAGAAAAAGAATGGCTATTAGAAAACCATTTAGAAAATAAATGGCAAATATTATTATTAAGTGGTAGAACAAACATTTGCTACTTTTTAAAAGATTAACAACATAATCAACTTTAAGACCATTTTTAATATATTTATTTTTGATTTAGAATCTAACAATTAAGTGAACAGGATTTTTCTTACAAGATGGATAAATTAACCAAATAAATGAATATTTTAACAGAATTTCCATGTTACCTCAGTATATTATTCTTTTAATGTGGTTTTATGTGATAACAAATGATTCTTAAATTTTTGAACTTTATAGAACCTTAGAAAGAAACACATAAGTCACAAAAATCCATTAGGGACCATGACATAGTCTGCTACTAAAGTGTGAGTGATAGAGAGAGGGAAAGTGACTATGAGAGAGAGAGAGAGAGAGAGAGAGAGAGAGAGTGTGTGTGTGTGTGTGTGTGTCCATCCGCCCGCCCGTGCGTGTCCGTGTGTGTGTGTGTGTGTGTGTGTGTGTGCATGTGTGTGTGTGTGTGTTTGCAGATATTTTAAAACTACTGTTTACCTGTTGTCATTTCAGAGCTGATAATATTTTAATACTATGGGAAAAGGGAACTATGATCTTAGAATTTACAATTTTAATAAACTCAGGTGAATATAACTAATATTTTTCTAGCTATGAGCCATTGGGGTACTTTGTCATGTTCTGGTGTGGGGTGACCAGTTGAAGGATATGGTGACAGGTGTAGAATTTGCTGTGTACCTAACACTTAGTCTCACGGTGAGCATCCCCCTGTCTCAGAGATGAGGAAGCCCTGGAAGGTGGAATGGCCCCCACACCGACATGTCTGGCAAGTGGTAAAGCCAAGACTCCGTGCAGACAGCCTGTGCTCCAGGGTCATAGGTGGATCAGCACAGCACCAGGCTTCCCACTCTGCCCGCTCCACCTGCTTAGCCATGGGCTTTGTGTTTAGTGGGTGTTTTCGTGAACAATCTTGAAAGGGAGTCCTTGCTGACTACAGGGAGACTTCTGGTTAGTTTAGATTTCAAGCTTGCTTCAAAGAGCAAAAGTTTCGCCTTAAAAAGGACAAAACAGATGGTTTTTGTTCTGTAACTATTGAAAATAAGAATTTATTGTTGAATGAACTGAGTGATTCTATAATTTTAGTTTGACCTTTTTAAAATGACTTTTCATGTAATTTGGGGGGCTGGTTTATGTTTTCCCATGAAAGATAAAATAGTTGGTATATTCTTTCTGTAAATTTAGTGTTTAGAGTGTGTAGCATTTCAAACGTATTTAATTCTTTGATAAATTTATTAAAACCTAGTAATTTTGCCGTCTGTTTTAGACTTTGTTAGAGTCCTTATGCCAAGGCTGTGTAGCCACAGAGCTGGTGCATATGGCACCCAGCCCACAGGCTCTCACACTTTTCATAGGAGCCTGAACTCAAAGGCCAGGGCTGCAGGGCTCAGGGGGCCTCCGTGTGGACTAAGAGAAGGGTTTTTTCTGTTCTTGTCCTACCCTCCCCCCCCCCCACTTTTCATCTCTCTCTTCCTTTCTCCTTCCCTCTCTGTTTCATATTTCATTTATTTATGGATTTCTTATAGGATAATGTTTTTTGAAAGTTGTCATATGGAGCCTAAACAGGTGCTGTACCCACTCAGGTTGGCTTGCAGCCCTAAGAACACCTCTTTCAACCTGATTTATAAGCCTATCCATCTGTCTATCTGTCCATCCACCCTTCTATCTCATCTTATCTACCATCTGTGTATCTATATGATTTATCTATTATCTTTTTTATCTATTATATATATCTTATCTGTCTGTTTTTCTGTCTTTCTGACTGTCATCTATGTTGATAAGCTTTTAAAAAGGAAGTCTACTGATTTACAAATGAGTTGAACTTTAGAGTTTGGAAACTACTGACCTAGATCTTTTATTGTATAGATGGGGAAATAGGTCCCTCTGTTAATTGACTTAACCTAGGCCTAAAGGTCAACATTTGTACAGTTATTCTTTCCATTTACACAAAGCCATTCAGATACTTGTATTCTCACCTGGGAGGTGCATTGTATTCTAATCCACAGGGTGTTGCTCAGGTCATGATTCAGTCTTTTCAGTTGTCATCTTGTGCAGTGTTCAACGCCCAAATGCAGGACGTAAGTCCGCGTGCTGTGGGAGGTGCCTTCTCTTGTGTTTTCTTTGACTCACATGTGCCTTTCATTATTAACTTCATTAACTGAAATTATAACACTAAAAGTGGATGCCAGTAATAATAGTAATAATTGTCTGGCAAAAACTTTGTGTTAACAGTGATGCTGAGAATTCCCATCTGGTTCTCACAGGCCCCATCCTCATGGAGGGATGGAGTATGTCCTTTACCCAGGTGCAGATGTGGGCACAGAAGATAGCGATCTGCTACAGACCAGCGGTCTGTAGCATCTGCAGCAGAGCTGGACACAGAATGCGTGCAGTGAAGGACTCTGTTTTTCTTCCTTCCCACCACAGACTTTTAACTTGAAATTGTCATGATTTTTAAGAAAAGTAAAGTATCTTCCTGGTAGAATTTTATAAACTTTGCACATGTGAGAAATTGAATGCTGTGATTAGATTTTTATCTTTGTGTGAAGTGTCATTTTGATTATATGTATAATTTAGATGTCTTAATTATGGATATGGTCAGAAAAGTCATGGTAAAAGTAGTGATTTTACTCCTGTGTAACTTGTCTCCTTTTATTCAAATTCTCAATAATAATAAATATTGTGGTACTGCTATTAGTACTGTAGTTTGAAATTAAGTCTGAAATTCCAAACTGTATTCTTTCTCACAGTTGCCATGGGAAAGGCTGGCCAATATAACATGCTAATGCTTGTTTGTGATGTTTGGTATATACAACTGGAGTAGATAGAATACAGCTTGATTTTGGCTGTTTCTGTTTTCCTCATTTCCAAATTAGATTTCAAAAAGTAATTGGTAGATACTTTTTAAAGCAAGAAATTATGACTTATAATTTCTTTTCTGATCATTACCATTTCTGAGTAAATTTGTTGAGTAAGTGATTAAATTTCATACAAATAGTTTAATTTGTCACAATCTTTTTCTGATAGTTTTTTTAGGGGCAAAGCTATAGTTTTAGTACTTACAATTGGTTAACTGATATAAATTACTTATCATAATTTGAGCTTGTACTTTTAAAGGCCATTGACTTCATAGTTTATTAGGCCATTGTTAGAAATGACTTTGGCTTTCTTTTTTTTTTTAAGATTTATTTATTATTATATATAAGTGCACTGTAGCTGTCTTCAGATACACCAGAAGAGGGCGTCAGATCTCATTAAAGATGGTTGTGAGCCTGGGATTTGAACTTAGGATCTTTGGAAGAGCAGTCAGTGCTCTTCACCACTGAGCCATCTCTCCAGACCTGACTTTGGCTTCCTTAGTTTGGGTTCTTTTGTTGTTGATATGTATTTTTAAAGACAGATGTGTTAGAATGGGAAATTTCTCTTGGATCCTGTTCCTAAGAGCAATTTCTAGTTACAAATTGCACTACAAATATATTTTGACGTTGATAGGTTTAATGAATGGGCAATAATAATTAAATTTGAATTCATTTATTTGAAGTAAAGAAGTATATTAATTTCTGTCTATGGGTCTTTCAGGTAATGTTTAGTCTTTAAAAATGTAAAACATGTGTCTAGTGTCTGCTCCATGTGTCTGCTTGCCTAGTCAGCCGTGAGTCAGCCTGGCTTCTCGCTGACTCTGGGCATGAAGCACTCCCACACAGCCCTTCAGCACCGCCCACCTTGACTTGGACCGGCTTGTTCTTATTTTGTCCTGGGACAGCACAGGACCTGGTCTGCTGCCTCTGGATAGCCATCTTAACCACTGCTCTTCATTACAGAGTCCTTCAGCCGTCCAGAGTGAAGCTTACTTTCTGAACCCTTTGTCCTAAGCTTTTATTTTCCTGTGCTTAGTTTTGAGCCTTCAATAGTTTGCCACTTGAGCTGGAGAGATGGCTTCCTAGTTAAGAGCACTTGCGCTAGGCTCTGTTGCCTAGTCTCCAAATGACAACTCACAATCATCTGTAACTCCAGTTCTAGAGGATCCAAGTGTCTCCACTGACCTCCGTGGGTGCCAAGCATGCACATTGTGCATGTGTGTACTTGTAGACAGAGCACATACATGTAAAGTAAATCAATCTAAAAAACCTTTTTAATATGGCATTGACATAAAAGACTAATGATTCAGGACTATTGGCATTTGGGACTCGGTGCAGCCTTCAAAGAAGGCTGTTTTTATTGATTTTAATTACATTGTAGCTGACACAGGGCCTGGCATGTACTGAGTCAGTCTGTATCTAGCACTGCCCAGCATGAACTAAATACCTCAAGAAAATTTTCTTTGCCCTGAACCTCCACCTTGTGTAATCCAGATCTTGAGTACAGCAGCATGGCCACTGCATAGACAAGCTGACATGTACTTACAGCATGGCCTTTGTCATGTGGCCTAGCACACAGCTGACATGTACTTGGTAGTGTGGCCTTGGCTCACTTTTTAGTTTTCACATGTGTGTTGCATGGATTTATGTTTTGATATCTGACTTCTGAGTCTAAACGTAAAGTTGACATATATACTAGTTAAGCTGTTGATGTAGCTATCTATTATAAATAGATATAAATATTAACCAATGACATTTTACCAGTGATAAAAATCTTAACCAAAAGAAGCTCCTCTCTGTGCCCCCAGGTTAAACGTTTACTGAGCAGGTTTGCATACAGACATTTGCATCAGAGGTTGAAAGAAACAGCGGTTTAATACAAATAATTGCTGTAGGAAAAAGAGGAGCTGGAATAGCTTTGTTGTTTGTTATAACTGCTTAATAGGTGGCATGCAGATCTTACATGTCTTTAATAAAACCCGGAAGACTTTAGATGATTAATAAATAGAAGCTTTTAGGCTGTGATGGCTATATAGGTTACTGTGGTCGAGTAGCTGTGTTTATAAAGACAGTTCGCTTGTCTGTCTGCTACTGTTTAGATTTATAATAAAACATACATGATACTGCAGATGAAAAGGTGGTGACATTTACAACTCCACACTACTCCCTCACAACAGCCTGAAATGACCAACTCCAGAGGCAATGCTATGGGCCAACTCTTGGAGGAGCTTTGCCAGCCCATGTGCCTTAAGGGTCAGACTGGTAGAGATCCAGGTCTTGACCTACTCTGTTCAAGTACCAAAGAATAGTTCTGAAATAGAGCTGGAACTTGATTGTTTCCTGGATGCATGAGAAAAGGATTATGGATTAAGTATTGTTTCAATCCTAAAATGTAAACCCACCTTTTTAATTTGTGTATCCTTTGCACTAAACACCATCTTTCTATTATTGCCAAAGGGGCATAGACCCAGACTTACCTTTTTTTTTTAAAGCATAAATTTAGCAAATGGTAGACATATTCAGTAAATATTTATTGAGTGAATTAGTCTCAAGTGTTTTCGTAAAATTGCTTTATTGTTAAGAGTTTTGTGTGAGGTTCATAAGGTGTCTCTTACTCCCCTACCTCTACATAGTATCTCTCCAGCCCTGCATTGTTTCTCACTAAGTCTTCAACCCGCTCCTTTTCGGCACAGGATATAGGTGATAAGCACTGTTCTCCTCTGTGAGTGCTGGTGTGGGATTTCTTCCTTGTTTTTTTTTCTTAGAAAAATAGGGCTAAAGACTGTGATAATCTGTGTTTCTTCGTTGCCTCTATTCTTAAACTTACTTTTGTTCTAGTTGTACTATAGTATAGCAGACATCAGCTTCAGAAGCTATAATTTTGATATTTTCCCAAAGCTGTTAATGAAATATAGCATTTTAATTATGAATGGGATGTATCCTTTTTATGTGTATCATTTTTAGTTGTGAATTTAGAATGTTGTGCATTCTAGTACTTTCTAGATTAGTGTTGGATAACTAATTGTTGTACCTGCACAATATAATTTTTTATATATATATATGTATATATACATATGTATATGTACATATCATATGTATATATTAGTCCCACCAGCTTTATTTACTTTACTTAGAAATCTTGTGCCAGAGTATTTGCCTGGCATGCACAAGGCCTGGGTCAGTCTCTATTACCTTTCCTCAAAAGAGAAGAAAGAAACGTCACTAACCACTAATACATAGATAACCAAATACATAACTAATACATTGATAATTGAATGTTTGATTCAGTAGCTCTGTATTAACAGATGGTTGACCTTGTCTGTTAGGAACAAGAATTTGTTCAGAAGCAACAACAAGAGTTAGATGGCTCTCTGAAAAAGATTATCCAACAGCAGAAGGCGGAGTTGGCCAACATTGAGAGAGAGTGCCTGAACAACAAGCAGCAGCTCATGAGAGGTATGTGAGCATCCGCACTGAGTGCCTCAGCCGCACCGCAGAGCCTCGAGGGCCTTGCCCTGGCTGCGGTGGCAAAGGAAGGATAACGTTATACATGAGAAGTTGTCATGAATTATAGTAGAAGTGTCTACAAAGGTATTCTTATACCGTGAGCTGGGGCGTGGCTCAGTGGTAGCTTATGGACTTAGTGTACACGCTGCCATGGGTCTAAGGGCCTGCCTCAGCTCAGCACTTCAAAGGCAGACCCCCTCCAAACCAAACAACATCCCAACACAAAATATTTCCTTCTGGATAATGCTAGACATTTATTTGAATAATTTTATATACTCATACTATGCCATCTAGTCACTGGTGTAATGAGGAAACGGTAGGATGGAATTTTAAGACCTTATTCCTTCTAACAATTGGTTTAGTTTTTCTGTCTTTTTAAGGTGGCATTTTGACATTCTTGGTAGGACATTAAAACAAAATAAAAAGTGATAATAAATGCTAGTTCTTTTTTGTTGTTGTTGTTTTCGAGACAGGGTTTCTCTGTGTAGCCCTGGCTGTCCTGGAACTCACTCTGTAGACCAGGCTGGCCTCGAACTCCGAAATCCACCTGCCTCTGCCTCCCAAGTGCTGGGATTAAAGGCATGTGCCACCACTGCCTGGCTATAAATGCTATTTCATATTGGTAATATTTTCTTTATTCCTTAGAATATCAGTTTGTGTGTATGTTAGCATATATAAAATACTTTAAATATTAAAAGGAAGAACGTTGGATATTAGTTAAAAGAACCGAGTGACATTTTGAAAACTACTTCCTTGTAGCTCGAGAAGCTGCGATTTGGGAGCTTGAAGAGCGACATTTACAAGAAAAGCACCAGCTGCTTAAACAGCAGCTTAAGGATCAGTATTTCATGCAGAGACATCAGCTGCTTAAACGCCACGAGAAGGTGACGAGAGGGGCTCCCTTTGCTTCTTCGTGCATTTTACTTTAAAAGTTATTTCATTGTGAAGTTTAATTCTTAGAGGATGGAGTCATGGCTTTATTTCTATCTTTTACTCTAATTTCATTGAGTTTTGAGTAATTGATTATGCTTTATTTTGATAACTTCTTTTTGATTATATAATGGTTTAAAGACCTTATGAATTGTAATCTTCATTGTGTATCTCCCTCCCTGATTCCAGTTGTGATTCAAGTATCTTAATAACGTGTTGTTTAGTCAGGGTTTCACTGCTGTGAATAGACATGATGACCAAGGCAACTCTTACAAAGAACAACATTTAATTGGGGCTGGCTTACAGGGCAGAGGTTAGACTTCTACCTCTTGTTCTAAAGGCAGATAGGAGAAGGCTGACTTCCAGGCAGCTAGGATGAGGGTCTTAATGCCAACACCCACAGTGACACACCCACTCCAACAGGCCACACCCACTCCAACAACCTCCTAATAGTGCTACTCCCCCGGCCAAGCATATTCAAACCACCACACGTCTTCCCTGAAATTGGGAAAAAGTTTTGCTGCAACACTGTTGTCATCTAATAACTTTTCTTATAAATTATTATTGCCTAGTATTTTGTTGGTCATTATGCAATGAGGGAGGGTCACATATCAAATGCTGTGGGTTCTGAGAGTTAAGTTATCACTGCACTGTTTCTATCTGTTTAAATCCTTCTCAGGAAACAGAACAAATGCAGCGTTATAATCAACGACTTATTGAAGAATTGAAAAACAGACAGACTCAGGAACGAGCAAGACTGCCTAAGATTCAAAGAAGTGAAGCCAAGACACGAATGGCCATGTTTAAAAAAAGTTTGAGGATTAACTCAACAGCCACACCAGACCAGGACCGTGAAAAAATTAAACAGGTATTTAAACAGATGGTTTTTTTCAGGGTTTAACACATTTGATGACCTTTAAAAGTACCTCATGATTGGATTTAGACATTAGTCTCACCTTGGGATTGTTATTTTAAGTTTCTGGGATGGGCAGGGTACATGTTATGTACCAACTAGTCTTCCGTATTCGGGCCATAGAGAGCAAAATGTGCTCTCTCATGACGGATCTGAGAGCATGGGGATGAGATAACTTGACAGCTTTGCAGGCAGAAACATGTACCCTGTGACACTTGCACAGCCACAGATGACCTTCTGCCACCGGAAGTCATTAAGCAGTTGGAACCCAGAGGCTTGAAGTCAGAAGGCTGGCTGGCCTCTCCCTGTACCCACCGTGCCGGCCACAGGCCTGAGTATAGGGTAGTCCCAACCCCCGTGTTCTGTATTTCAGGCTTTGTTAAATTCCTTACATTGCCACTCTAGAGTATGTAGAGATTACACTGCTTCCTAACTTATTTATTCTTTTTGTTTTTCTTATTTATAGTTTGCTGCACAAGAAGAAAAGAGACAGAAAAACGAGAGAATGGCTCAGCATCAAAAACACGAGAGCCAAATGCGGGATCTCCAGTTGCAGTGTGAAGCCAACGTGCGGGAACTGCATCAGCTGCAGGTTAGGTTCCGGAGCCCGACAGCGGGGCATGCGGGGCATGCGGGGGCCCGGCGCTCACGTGGCGGTGGGTGGCGAATGTGGAGGAAATAACTAACGTTTGGACATGTTGCTTACGAAAGCTTGTGCTGCTGATAAAGACCCTCGAGAAGTGTGCAGTGCCTTAGGCTTTTGTTCTTATTTCCTATGACCACGATGAATGTACACAGTGAAGCTAAATCAGTTAAAACCCGAGAAATAGTCTTTGAAAGTATCGTTAAATATGCCTTCTAGTACTAAATGATGGCATGTTTAGTTTAAGATTCTCAATTTGTTTTTTCCCATTTAAAAGAATATGGCTGTTTTTTTCAGTTTTTTGTTTTGTTTTATTTTTTGTTTTATGAAAAAAGCTAAACATTTGGAAATCTTTGTTCAGTAGTAACATAATATGTAGACTTAGGGCAGTGTTCGGTGTTCATCTTGCGTGCATGCATAGTCCATTAGTGAGTGCCGGGAATGCTCACAGCAGAGACGGGTCATTTTGATGCTCTGTATATTGGCCAGTTCACTGCAGTGTAGTACTTACCAGTTCCACATCTTTTACCAACTAGAAGAGCAAAGGCCTAAAGTATTTCTACTTAAGTCCTTTTTATATGTTATGTTAACAGCTTTAATGATATTTAGTATTTTTACAAGACGATATTAAAGTTTCAAAAACAATGAAGGTATTTATACACTTATAAAACAGACTATTTCACAACTTTTGGCACTTAGTTTTTAAAGGAGAATTTGAACTTCCATAATAGCATGATATTTAGTAAATAATAATTTGCTACTCTGAAAGAAAATTGTATCTGTTAAGAAGTGCTCCCAGCACTTGGGAGGCAGAGGAAGGCTACACAGAGAAACTCTTTCTCAGGGAGAAAAAAAATTACTTTGTTGATCTGAAAACGATTTAATACCAACTTCATTTTCAGAATGAAAAGTGCCACCTGTTGGTTGAACATGAGACTCAGAAACTGAAGGAGTTGGATGAGGAGCACAGCCAAGAGTTAAAGGAGTGGCGAGAGAAGCTGAGACCCAGGAAAAAGGTAACTTTAGAAGCTGTGCTTCCACTGCTGTGTGTGGCCCGTGCATTTCCTGTCCGTCCTGGTTCTTTACGTCTCTTTATAGGCACAGTGGCAAGGGTGCGTACAGAGATGAAAGGGCAGCATCACTGTTCCAAAGGTCAGGGGCGCATGAGCAAGGGTGCGAGCTGGGACCCTTGTTGAGGGGTAGCTTGGGACAGGATGCTGGGAGAAGGGCTTGTGAGCACAGGAGAGGTGCTCACATCCGTGAGGAGGCTGAGCGGGAGAAGCTGGCTGAGGAATGAAGCGTGAGTGAGGGCCTGCGAGGCAGGAGGGTAGGCTGGAAAGGAATGGGACGAGTAGAGAAAAACATTACTGCATGTGGAACATTACAAATGGTTCTCCTTCAGGCAGGACAGGGTCTGTGGCATTAGGAAGGAGAAAGCAGAGACCACAGTCTGCAGGTGTCAGCTGGAGCCACAGCAACAGTCCTTGAACTAAATTTAAGATGTGAGACAGAAGAATGGCGTGTCCCCTTTCCCTTCATTCCCCTTGTTGTAACGGCCTCCCCTGCTGCACTGGCTGCACTGTGTCTGGCTGTCACTACAGTTCACAGCTCTCTGTGACATCAGCCTTGCTTTTCCTGTGGGCTTCCAGCCTGGTGTACGTCTCAGTGACTCTTCACCCAAGTAAACGTGTACCTAGCTTTTAGTATGCGCCAGAGATTTTACTATGTGTCAGGCTTTGTTTTAACCACAGTTCAAAACTGACATAGGTTGTACAGGAGACATTTTTATGTTTGTTTGTTTTTTGAGACAGGGTTTATCTGTGTAACCCTGGCTGTCCTGGAACTCACTCTGTAGACCAGCTTGGCCTCTCTCTTTGTTCTTGTTTTTGTTTGTTTTTTGGATTTGGTTTTTTCGAGAAAGGGTTTCTCTGTATAGCTCTGGCTGTCCTGGAACTCACTCTGTAGACCAGGCTAGCCTCAAACTCAGAAATCCTCCTGCCTCTGCCTCCCAGAGTGCTGGGATTACAGGCATGATCCACCACCGCCCGGCATAGGAGACATCTTTATAAACTTTTAAAAATTAGTATGTATTGATTGAGGGCATAAAATCCGTAAAGGCATGTAGGTGTGGCTTCTCACTGTTTATTCTGAATAATTTTGACATTTAATATTTATTTGTAGGCTCGATTTTCCCTGTTTGTTTAAGGATGATGCTGTCTTTTAATCAGGGCTATTAAGAAAGTTAAGGGCCGGTGTGGGTGTGGCTCAGTGGGGTGCTTGCCTGTTGTGGTGCTCAGTGTTGAGGCATGCACCCCTTGGTGAGTAGAGGCAAGAGCACCAGGAGTTCGAAGTCATCCTTAGTTACACAATGAATTCAAGGTTAGCCTGTGCTTCATGAAGCCCAGTCTGAAAAAGAAGATGGGAAAGAGTTGAAGGAGTGAGTGTGTACGGCAGTGTCAGGACCGAGGCCTCAGGTGCTTACGTCGCTCCGCCTGCTCATCGGCACTGGTGTTAGTGCTGTTTTGAGCCAGGGTTTGCTTGTGCCCCATGCTAGCTTCAAACTTTCAATTCTCCTGCTGTAGGCTCGGCAGTACTGCGATGCTGGCATGCCCACTGCCCCAGCCCACTGGTTTTTGTTATCAGTGTGAACTGTGCCCTCTCATTTCACTGTCTTCTAGGTGCCCTGTCTTCCCCGGTTCATTCCTGCTGTGTGGGAGGTCTTAGCATTTGATTCCCACCTCAGCTTTCTGTGTCCTGCCTTATTTATTTGGTTTTCTGTATTCTTTGCCACTAGATCTGTTTCTCTCCTATTGCATTCCATGAGCTTATCTGTTCACTGATCTGATGCTGGCTATTGGAGTTCTTGGCACATTCTTAGTGGTTAGTGCACCTGCCGAAGCTGATAGAGAATGTAAACTCGGCAGTCACCAGACTGAGCTCAGTGTCTGTCGCTCTCCCCTCCCGCCCTCCTGTAGCCTTACCCACAGGAAATGTGCTGTCCACATCCGCTCTTGGGGACACCCAGATTAGAGCCTGGCTCACACAGGCTAGAAACCTGCAGCACTCGGCGTCCAGCAGGATGTGAACTGTGACTCCTTTCCTGTCTGTACTCTGCTCTGTCGCTGAGTCTTCTCAGCCCTGTCCTCACGGGGTTCTGCCCTTCGTTCCTCTCCTTATGCTTATGTGGCTGCTGTCACCAGAGTACTTATCCTCATGAACGTCTGAAGAGGTGCTGGTAAATCTTGAGTTCCATCGTGTGACTTTGAGTGTTCACAGTGACACAGTGTGCTGTAAGCTCTCTCACCTCAGTGTGCTGCAGCATGCATAGACTCTGTTCTTCCTACAACTTCTGTGTTCGTGTCATTGTTCCGGCTTGTCTTGTTCTCTGTCCTGCCTGTCACTGCTAACCATTTCTTCCTGGCCAAGCTCATGCTCTGCCTCTTTTGGGGGAACCTTCTTGCACTTGGTTTCAACCTAAATGATAGCACTTGTCTATAAATGACTTGTTTGCAGCCGCTGATATTGTTCATTCAGTTCCCTATAGCAAAACATTACAAGATGAAGGCTTGAGAAGTCCGTGTCTGGAATTCTGGCTTGGCCATGATTTGGTGAGGGCCACCTTCTACAGAGAAGAGCTCTCTACCTGCCCCATAGAAGAATAGTAATCCCATCTGGAGGGCTCTGCTCGCGTGACCTAATAACCACTCAGAATTGTGCATTGTGTGGGGATGTAAGATGAATAACGCTTAGAGCTTAGGTTTAGGCAGTTTGTAGTTCACTGTGGAAGAAAGACAAGCATGTCAGTAACTGAAACAGAAAGCAGGTAACACGCACTAAGGTGTCATGGGCAACGTGCTTACATGTGATGCTCTCACGGCATGCCAGTGAGAGAAGTCAGGCAGGGCCCCCTTCTGTAGCAGAGAGTCTTGAACCTGGGGCTGTTGCAAAGAACATGGTCTTAAGTACTGAATAAAGTGTTTGGGGCTAGAAGTTTGTTTTTGTTTCTGTTTTCATTTTTGGTTATTTTAAGATTAAAAAGTTATGCATATGCATTCATATTTGGGTGTGGGTTTGAGTATGTGAGTGCAGGTGCCTATGGAGACCATCCGAACTCTGTAGCTGGAGTTACAGGCAGTTGTGAGCCACTCAGTGTAGGTACTAGGAACTAAACTGGTCCTTGCAAGAGACAGTGATCCATCTCTCCAGACCCTAGGCTGTAATTGTCTGCAGTTACATTGAACTGGTTACCTGGAAGGGAAGCTGGGGATGTATGGGAAGGTGACAAAAAGGAGATGAAGACCAAGACAACATTGCTGTTCAAGGTCTCAAAGTTTAATGAAGAACTCCAAATATATAGGCAGCGGGGAAAACCCTTCCCCAAAGTTTGGAAGCTTCTCAGCAGAACCGGTTCAGTTGCTCCACAGGTGGCTAGTGTCAGATCCTTGAAGAACAATAAGTTTCCCTTTGTCTGAGCACCCTAGGTGGAGGGGATTATGTCTGACATAGGAGTTCCCACCCAAAGGCTGGGAGAGGAATTTCACATTGGTCGATGTTAAATTCCTGCCAGGTGGCATGGCACCTCAATAAGGCTCTCTACACTAGGCAAAGGTTTAATCTTGGTTGTCAGAATAAATTCTATGTACAATGTAAAATAATGCTTAATTGTTTGTCTTGTCCCTCTTGCAGACCCTGGAAGAAGAGTTTGCCAGGAAGCTGCAGGAACAGGAAGTGTTCTTTAAAATGACTGGGGAGTCTGAATGTCTCAACCCATCAGCGCAGAGCCGGATCTCCAAATTCTACCCCATTCCTACCTTACATTCCACTGGGTCATAGCAGCAGCAAGCATCCTCATCTGGATTGGCTTCTAAGTACATCATTGTATTCTCTTCATCTTCCACAGTATGTATGGCTACAAAGACAATCACCCATTTCATCTTCTTGGTGGTTTTTAAAATTTCTTTCTTAGATTTTATTGTTTAACAAAGATGAAGGGCAAACGAACTAAGGTAGATGCCAGGCCGTGCTGGCAGTGTGGCATCTTGCAGTAATTCCCTACGGCGATTTTGTATATTTACCTTAAATATTGTATTCTTTAGACACTGTTGTTGAAAACTGCCAGAGACATAATGCTTAAAGTTATTTGGAAAATATATCTGTTACATCACTAAGTATTAATAAATATTCTTTTACCTGATTTCTCAATGATGCTAAATTCTATAGATAGGATTCTGCTGTAGAATTGGAATAATTTTCCTTTGGTAAACCAACTCTTATTTTAAAAAAAAGCCATCCATTACAGATATACTTTATTGATTCAGTACATAGATATATTTTTATCACTAAACAGGATCAAAATCTTTTAAAATTAAGAGAAAAGTTACTTCAGTAATTTGTCACAGACATTGGCCTGTGTGAGTAGGAGCTGATTATTAAGGTGCTAATTTATTAAGATAGTGCCTAAAACACTAAATTGTAAACATATGTAAAGTGGGGTTTTCCTTTTGGTCAACAGGAACAAAGTACCCTTCTCACTGAACATCACTGTTTTAAAAACTTGCTTATATTACCTTTCAGTAGAAAATTGCATCCTAAAACAAGTGTTGTCTGAAGCTTGGCAAGATGGAGGAACTAGCTTTAAGATGCGAGTGGTCGAGCTCTCCTCCTTACTCTCTGAGAGCTGACCTGCAGCTCAGCAGCTCTGCCGCTGAGAGCTAAGATGGCTCTGCGCCCTGAGCTACAGGCACAGCTACACTTCTGAAGCTAGGCTTAGAAGACGTGTTTGTCCACAAAGGATTTTCATTCATATCAGGCACACGCCCAAAGTGACACTAGGTTGTTTCCAATGAGGTTATTCAAGTGCATTTTGGTTTTATTTTGTTCCATGTTTAAATTAATTACTTTGAGTAGAAAAGTGTGACATCTTTATCATGTGGTTGCTGGTACATGTGATTGTTGATGCAATGTTCACTCTTAGTTCCTTTTGACGTTCAGAATCTCACCAGCCACGCATGTGTCAGGTCGACAGTGTTACAAACAGCGTATTTGTGAACCATGATCACTGCCTGCCATTGGCAACCTGGTCTCTTCTTAGAGTGCTGGGAACCACATTGTTACCAGGGTTTAGTTATAGTTTGAGGTTGGTGAAAAGTAGAATCTCAGTGTAAGTGGGACCAGCAGTTCATGTCAGAAACTGTAGGTGTCTGTAGTGTGCTCTTGCAGTTCATTTGAAACTTTGGATGGTGAGCTTTATCTGGTTTAGATGGTTTTAAAATGCATGTGTAATTTTATTTTATAATTATTTTGACAAGTAAATTTTTCTGGACAACCTTGTAGGTAGCCTTAACTTTCAGCCAACTTTGTTTTTATATAAATATATATATATACATATATATATAATGTATGGTTGTAAATTCATACACTTATCACATGAATGTGTTACTATATACAGAACTCTTAATGCTTTATTTTCAGATGCTGGGTTGAAAACTGTTTGAAAGCCTTTAAATATATATCTTTATAAAGTAATATTCAGGATGATGATGGAAATTGTTTATATTGTTATGATAAAAGATGGTATTATGTTACCCAGTGTATTTAATGACTTCTTTGAAGAGGCAGAGGGGAGGAAGGCTCTTATACCATTTCTCCTTTGAATTTTTACAAATCAATTCTTCAGTCAGTGCGTTTTCTCTTCAGTTTCATTCAGGTAATTCAGACATGATTTGATCTGAATATCTGCCCTTCCTGTTCCTTGACATTTAGAGCATTGTATCCGGGAGAGAGGGTAAAGGGTGTCTCCTGAAGCCTGGCCCTCTAGATTCCCAGCTCCTGCTTGGAGTTTTCTTTCAGGCATGACTGCCTTCCTGTGTGTGCAGGGACTGTTAGTGAAGCACACATCTCAGCACTTCAGGTTATGCATAGGAAGTGTTTTGTAACAGAATGTGCTGTTTCTAAACAAACCTGCCTATTTCTTCTAAGGCCTTATACCAAGTAGACGATAGTGACTGTTCTTTCCTGCATGAAGTATGGGTGGGGAGGGGCTGAGGGGCAAAGGCATCCATCCATACAGTGAGTCCATTCCTCATTAGATCACTGGGTTGCTGTGGCAGACTGTGCCATGCAGTGCATAAAGGAAATTGTCCACAGTCACCTCTCCTCACCTGCATGCTGTGAACACGCCACACCTCCTCCCACCTCTGCAGGCCCAACTCCTAGAGCCCTGGTACAGGGCTTCTTCCCCAGCCCTGGCACAGGGCTTCCTCCCCAGCCCTGGCACAGGGCTTCCTCCCCAGCCCTGGCACAGGGCTTCCTCCCCAGCCCTGTTGAGGCTCAGGCTGTGGGTTGCCGACTTAGCTGTAGTTTGAGGTGGAGTCATATTAAGCTCTTTCATACCCTTTTCTGTGTGTCAGGAGGACATTTGGAGTTTTTTTAGGTTGTTGAAAATATTGGAAGCTTCTCACAAGACAGGACATGGCAAGTTGTAACTAAACAGGAAGCAGAACCAGAGCTACCTCTCCGCAGTGTTTTCTCAAGCACACGCTCTCAGGCATATGAGACCCTCATGGAGGCTCTCTGATTTCTTGAGCATCAGCAAGTCGCAGAAGTGATTGTTTTTTGTACTCTTCCAGGTCCCTCATACCTTCATACTCTCCCCCATTCTACACTGTGCTTATTAAATGACAAAGACTCTTCTAAGAAGCCAAATTCGGCCAAATTAATAACTAGAAACATTGCAGAATGAAACACCTAGAGCTGCAGTGGAAGAAGAGAGCATCAGCTCTCTGAGAGCCTCTGGTCCTCTCTGGGAGATGATCGAGTAGGACGCAGGGTGGTGATTTTTATGCTTCTCTTAAGTCAGAGGCAACAGTTGACGTCTCTGCCGTACTGTTCTTTGGCTGACGTGGTTTTAATAACGCTTTAAAATTTCTGCTACAAAGCTTGGAGTAGAGTGTTTTACCAGTTTCAAATGTTGGCTGCTGCTTCAAAATGTGATTCTTTGCAGTATAATAAGTTCACAAGTTAAGTTTTCAAAGAGAACTTTGTTTCATATATGCTTCTTGTCTATTTGGGATCAGAAACATGCCTTTTCAATCATGGGATTGTCAAACAATAAAGCTATTTCTTAATCTATTTTTGGGAATCATTTTTTTGTAATTAAAAATCTTAAAAATGAGATTGTCCTGCCTGAGACACTTTGCAGCTTTTCCCCCCTTTTGGTTCTAGTTATATTTTAAACTTTTCTTCTTCCCAGTCTTCTGACCTTCCATGTTTATTATTGATCCTAGCTATCTCTGATATCTATTCTCATTCTCCCCCTCTCTCATCATTACTGACAAACATAACTTTTGCCTTGCTGGTAAGTACCTTCCAACATGTAAACTCCTCCTTTGGGAGATGTTTACAGTGTTTATGTTGACACATGGTATGTATGTGCTTTTCTCTCCTTTCCTTCTCCCTGGGATAGATTGTTTCAAATCGATGGCTAATCACATGCTACACCCCCCTCTGTGGCTGTCCTTGACCTGCGCAGCCCCTCAGCAGGCTGCTGTGCTTGGCCTGGGTGCAGCTCGGCCGGAGAGAACTGCTGATGGCATTTTCTAGTCTCAGAGCACTGTGTGCTGTTGGGCTCCTACCTGGTCACTCCCCATTCTCCCAGAGAAACGAAAGCAGCTCTGGCCCACTGCTCTACAGCCGGAGACATGGCTCATGTCTGTTACCCCCTTTTTGGATTTTTTCTGGAGAAGGTAGCACAGATGGACTTCCCTCCCATTTCTTCTGGGAGTACAACTCTGTGAAGACTTTTCGGTGATGTCTTTGTAAAGACTAGTAACTAGGAAACATTTCCTAGGCCGGATTAATCAAGATAGGAATCATTAATAAGTAATACTTGAGCTCCAAATTAAAAGATACTGTTTCACAGGGTTTTCATTATGAAATTGATAAATTCTTTAAAAATTAAAAAAATGCATTGCATTTATTATTAAACGTAGTGGGTTCTTTCCCCTGTGGGTGGTAAAGCAAGTTATCTGAAATTGTGAAATCCATATGAATCCATTTGCAAATATTCTCTCTCATGTTGGTTCCTTTGGGCAGCCGTCGGGATGTAACAGCCAGGAGACCATGCAGCCTTCTGATTGGCTCAGGCCTGGTGCTGCTCGCAGCTGCTGCAGGAGTGGATCTGAATTGTGTGGTTTCTCTAGGATGATACAGAGGAACTCAGGAAGGGCCTAGGAAAGGCAGAGGCGAGGAAGCAGGTTTACAGTAATCCACGCTTAGTCAATGGAGAGTCACAGCTTGTGACAAATTAACAAATTGCCATCAACTAGTGCGGACTCTGGCTACACGTGCACGTTTTCCTTAGTAGACAGACATCTTCATCTATTTGGCTTCCAGTTGCACAGTAGTTGCAAAGAAGCTAATTTGTTGTATATGTATTTAGATTTGAAGGAATTTAGAGAAAACAAAGTGTCTGACACGCCTGTTCAGTTGCAGTAGTAGTTTCTAAAAGTCTGCCTGTAGTGATCCCAGTGACCAAATGCTGAAGGCCGGGTCTGAACTGTGACTGGTCATCTCTTCCATGTGTGATGAGCAGCATTAGAATCAGACCCCTGGGACCCAGATTCTTTTTTTTTTTTTAACTAACTTTCTCACATGATTAAACACATATTAAAAAAGAAAAAAAAACTTTAATTGAAAATTTTACAATTGAAATGATTTTTCATCTTACAGATTACATACAAATGTTCTTAGACAGTGAAAAGTGCTTAAAAACCAACTGTACCCAGTCTTTTACACCATTTCCTAAGTGCAGAATGGGGGTGCGGAAGCCATGTTTCCCCAGCGTCGGGAATTCTATATCCCTTCCTTTCCCCTCCCTTGCCCACTGCCCCTCTCATCCTGTCTGCCGTGGTCTAGGATGGTGTCATAATAGTTACTTCTGGTATGTACCTGTGGACACAGGCCACAGCTCCGATAGTCATTGTAAGCCAGTGGGAGGGTGATGATTGGCATCTGTACCACAGTAACTGGAATGTCACCTCCTCTGAGGAAGTGAACTTCTGAGTCTCTTCAGTTGCAAGAGTCACTTCTGTGACTGGAGAATGCGGAGTGGACAGGGGAGGAAGGAGCGCACAGCAGCCTTTGCAACATAGCCCATCACACGGCACCTGCAAAGGCCCCCAGCCCCATTTTCCATAGTTTGGGCCCACTCTTTAGGCAAAGCTCCAAGATGCCCCAGCCAACAGTTACGTAGCTGGCTTTGAGGCCTGGCAGAGGCCTGAGCTAAGAGCTAAAGAAGCCCGGGAGTCAGGTCTATATAGCAGAGAAGCTAAGGCTCGTATTACACATGGTAGCTATTCCGAAGGCCCACCCAACCAATGGAGCTGCTTCAGATTGTGTGTCTTTGAATTCCCTGTATGTAAATATTTTGTTCAGACTAAAACAAGTGTTGCTGGATGACTTGGTCTCAGCAGGGTGGGGACTCTTGGACATAGGCGCCCAAGATCTGGTCCAGGACTTGGTGGCTCTGCCAAGTGCAGCTTATGGCTTGATGGCAATACTTCTCTTCCTCCTCCTAGTATAGACTTGGTCACCTGAAAGTCCAAAGATGAGTAGGGGTTAAATACCTCGTGGCCTATGACCTTAGTAGGACCAGTGTTGCCAACAATGATTGCTAAATGGCACTTGGAAGATTAATCCTTTGTGAAACTATTTTTTTCCCCTTCAAGTTATCCCCCTATTTTGTTGCGAGGTTCTTTCTCACACTGTGGAAAAAGCTCTGCCCTTTTCCCCAGCTGGGCAACACCATCTTCTGTGTTAGTTTTTGCTTGACTTTCTCAGGCTAGCCCAGAATCAAATGACCTCTTCCCTACTGAACCCCAGAACCTCAGAAGTCACATGCTGGTACTTACCTTTGTCTCCCTTCTCTCCTTTGTTCCCTCGGGGACCCGGTGGCCCTGGAGGACCTCGAGGTCCAGCAGGGCCTCTGTCACCTAGAAGGACAGAGAGGGCATGACACTGGAGTCTGAGTTCAGAGCCAAAGGCATGGCGCAGTGTGGCACACGCAAAAGCCCTCCTCAGTGAGAGGTGCCATATCAGCTGATCCTGTGACCCCCGATGTCACTCACCTTTGGGTCCTGGAGTTCCCATGTCTCCCTTCTGCCCGGGTGGACCTGGGATAGTGCCATAGGCTGCAAGGAAGGAAAGAGTCTAGCCTTAGACTCGAGTTTGCCTGATGCTTGGGAGGTCATGGGTTTGTCCAATCAACACAGATAGTGGTGGCATCTGGACTTGTACACAGAACCAGACTTAGGCTTCTCCCGTTGTTTTGGCAACTTAGCTACAGGGATCAGGGGGGTGGGGGGGGAGGTTGGGTTATCAAGTTGGTATTTGTATGTCAGGCCCCACGAGAGATTAAGCCGCAGGCTTGTACTGCAGAGCAGTGGAGGTAGGCTTACTTCTGAAGAAGTCCATGAGGTCTTGTGTCACGTTGCTGTAGGCAGAGAAGACCCTGCTGATGCCGGGAGGGCCCTGCGGCCCTGGTGGGCCCTGGACAGTGTAGGCCATCCCTTGTAGCAGACCCTGACCTGCAGAATACCAGGGTGCCGGTTAGGAGGCCGGATACCACCTCACTGTCGTCAGCAGAAGGGCAGTACGAAAGACTGCCTCAAGCAAAGCAGCTAAACTAGATGGAACTGCCCTGAGGAAAAAGCCCTGCAGCTTCCTCCTCTGCTCCTCAGACTGGTCTGACCTGAAGTGAGAGTCCTCAGGGACACTGGGACGACCTGATGTACTGACAGGGGAAGGGAGAAAGGACCTCTTGGCTAACCACTTCCACAAAGCCCTGTCAGAAAGCCGCTCCTGTCAGACTTGTTCTGAGCAAAGTGCTAAGCCCTTTGCTGTGTGCCCTGTTGTCCACAGCTCAGGTGTCAGCACTGGGGTCCCTTGCACTGAGATGGCGTAGCATTAGAATGGGGTCTCCTTGCCTTCCGGTTTCCACCCATCTGACTCCAGAACTTCTATCCACACAGTCCAGCCTGCGAAGCCGAGGTGCACTCGTGCTCCACCCCCTCCGAGGCCCACAGGTTCCCACTTACGCTGCATGCTCTCCGACACCCGCACTGCCAGCTTGTTGTAATCTAGGTCTCCGGTGAAGCCAGCCCGGAATGATTCGCCGTTGGTCCCATATATGCCACCACCTGCGGCTGCCCCATAGCCTCCGCCTGGGCCAATGTCAGTCCCGTAGGGGCCCCCGTCTCCTGCACCGAAGGCTCCACCTTCGCCCAGGGAGCCCCCATTGGTTCCCCCTATGCCGCCGGAGGAGCTGTAGGAAGTGCCCCTTCTGGCTGAGGAGCTGCTACCCCAGTTGTAGTGACCATCTCCAGGTGGTCCCTGTGGTCCCGGAGGACCTGGCGGGCCGACGATGAAACTGCGGACATCAGGACCTGTGGGGTAGGAAGATGCATTACCCCAGACGGTGGTGGACAAAAGAATTGAGACCCAGGGGTCTCTGGAGTTTTAACACCCCTTAGAGTGAACTCTGAGGCCCTTGGACGTGTACAGAAGGATGCTGGTTTGACCAGACTGCTGACCATCTTGTGCCTCCTGCATAGGAGTCTCGAAGGTCTAGGGGGAAGGCACAGGAGACCAACATCAAGGTACCCACTTGTGAGGTAGCTAATCAGCTCGCTGCGGAAGTTGTCACTGTTTTCAGCCGCATAGTTGGACAGGCCTGCCGAGACACCTGGGGGCCCTCGAGGACCTGGGGGACCTGGTGGGCCTGGAGGGCCTGGGATGGAGGACAAGCCAGCAGCTGGGTGAGAAGAGAGGGAGAGAGGAAGGTCAGGAGCCTGGACAGAAAAGGCTAGATTCTCAGCCTGGCCTTGGCCTGCAGTGCGCCTCCCACGGGTTGGGTGCAAGGGGTGGGGGGTGTGGATAGTGGAGTAGCGGAGAGTGGGCTAGGTCGTCCCTTTCTGGCGTCCATCTGGGAATGGCTGCTTCCACCCGTCACCCCACACCCTGTGTCTTAGACCTTCATCACCAGGCATTAGAACATAATGCAAGGAGATGTCTTGGTAAGTGACTGATCACATGGCTCACGAGCTGTCAAGGCTCATGGTTCCTCACAGCCATGTGGCCCTGCCCAGGGCTCCAGGGCCCCATGGCCCTCCTGGTGCATCGGGGACACCCTCAGAGTCAGGCTGCAGCCCAGGAACTGCTGGGAGTTCCTGGTTCTTGCCCTTCTCTTCTGTTCTCTATGTCCTACTGTGCAGGTATGACGAGAGGTCCTCCACACTGATGCTGGACCATGCACTGCCTGGCAGCCCGGGGGGCCCTGGGGGCCCTGGAGGTCCAATGATGTCTCTGTAGTCAGACCCTGGGACATCAATGGGCAGTACGTAGTCAGTCACAGCCTGAGCCAAGGTTTCGGTTTCCAGCCCAAACCTTTAGATGGGTGTTCCTGCTTGGCCTTACCTCGGAGCATGGTCAGAAGTTCCTCATAGGATGTCCCTGGCAGGCCAGGGGGGCCCGGTGGGCCAGGATACCCAAAGCTGATCCCAGAACCTGCGGAACAAGGTCCCAAGTAGTTGGAGACTCAAGTGGGACAGGAGAGGACGGTCAGGGAGGAGCGTAGATAGCGGTTTGGAAAAAAGTGGGGTCCGAGGAAGGGAAGCAGCGGCGGTAGGGAGGAAGATAGAAGGGAGATGCAGATGTAGTGTGGGCAGTGGCACCCAGTGGGGAGGGCACTGAGCGGAGCACGGGGCCGCTGCCAGCCGCTGGGTCTGGAGTGCCCACTCGTGCACGCCTATACCCGCGTGCTCCTCTGGGCTCCTTATGGTGCTCTCAGGCTTGCTCTTTGAGCAGCTCTGGAGACTGCTGCCACTGCAGGGGTCAGTGCAGCTGGTGGGCAGGGGTGGGGGTGGCCAGCGGGGCCATCTCGGTGGGCTTGGAGGCCCTTGTCCTGACCCTGTGCCCTCCTGATCACTCACTTGACATATAGTTGAGGATGTGTCTGCTCAGCTCTCCATAGTCCAAAGACAGGAGGGACCCGTCTCCGCTGACCCCTGGTGGCCCCGGGGGGCCGGGAGGACCCACCAGGTGCTGACGTAGGTACTGCCACACGTCGTTCCCTGGAGAGGAGAAGATGCCTTCTGGATCAACCTAGAAGCCCAGTTGGGTCTACCTGCCCAGCCTGGTTCCCAGGAACTGCTGGGAGTTCCTGGTTCTTGGTGGGCACGCAACTGGTCTGGGGGAGTCAGCCCACCTCTAGGGGCCCGCTAGTGGAGGAGGCTGGGAGACTCCCTCTCCCATTTTCCATGCCTCCGTGACTCAGCACACAAGGCAGAACGGGGAGGGAGCGGCTCCTGGTCGCAGAGGGCTTCTTCTGGCCTGTGGCCCTTACAGAGGCCACCGATGGGCATGTGCCCTCCAGGTGAGGACAGAAAAGAGCAGAGATGGCCTCCTGTCTGCCCACTGTGGGGTACTCACGTCGCAGCATGGCCAAGATATCTTCTGAGGAGGAGGCAGAGGACAAGCCAACACCATAGCCTGACGCTGTGGGGAGAAGACCTTGGCTGACCTCCTTGGTCTTGGAGCAGACCCTCTGCACCCAGACTCTGAAAGCTCAAGTGGTTGTCTTTGGGTGAAGTAAACGAATGGAACACTTCAGGCTGGTCAGAAGAGGCCAGGAATAGACGTTGGCTTTTCATACGGAGTGCCACGTTCTAGAATGTTCTGTAGCCTGGCTTGTACTAGACACTGCCAAGCTGAGGATCCCTTTTTGTGAACGGAGACAGGCCCATACTCGGGCACATGCTGGTCAAATGCTTTGCATGCCTGCCCCTATGGTGCCTCTGTTCCCAGGTCGACCCAGGGTTTGCTGAGGCTGGGCACTGTGGCCCAGCCGTGGTGAGTGTAGAATCAAAGGTTATATATCCGAGAAGGGTGGCACAACCAGCCAATTAAGGGATGAGCTTTTGGGGAGCAAGGGGGACTCAGGAAGGGCAACAGAGCACAAGAAGCGTCACAGACTTACACCGCAAGTAGCTCACGACCTGGCTTGCCAGCTGGGAGTAGTCGAAAGTCTCTCCTGTGATGGTGATGACAGGCCCCGGGGGACCTGGTGGGCCCGGGGGACCCTGAACTCCTGAGAGATAAGTCCTGACATTGTCACCTGCCAACAAGGGATGAAGCAGTCAAGCCTGCTGCTGAGAGCATCTGACATGCTTCTGATCACAGCAGGAGGAGAGAGGGCATGTCCTGGTCCACACGGTGCCTGGGCCTAAGGCCTGTGCTGTCCGGGAGGATTTGGACTGACAAGACTCCAATTAGCCTTCCGTTTGACATGTCACCTATACACAGGGATGGGAGAGGCATGAACACATTTGAAAATGTGTTCACGTGTATATGTGTGCATACAGACTTGCAGGGAGGATGAAGATGAGGCACATGTATGGACAGGTATGTTGGTCAGCTCTCTGACTGCAGGCCAGGCTTCATGGGTGGAGGCCCTCATAGATGACCACACCCACACTCCTCTGCCGTCTCCCTCACCCTCCTTCCCAAGGTGTGGGGCGGCGAGGCACTCACTCTGCATGTACTCTGCGATGTAGTGCTGGAGATCCTGGCCGGAGCTGCTGAGAGAGCCCGGAGGGCCTGGGGGCCCTGGGGGACCAGGGGGGCCCTGCATGTACATGGTGCTTGATGATGCCCCTGGGGGAAGAGAAAGCATCCACTCAGCTCCTGCACTCTAGGGCAGGCCGGGGCTTTGTGGCCATGCCTGTTCTGAGGAACTAGGACAGTGGCTAGCAGAAGGGGCACATCTGCAAGGGGTGGAGCTGGGTGTGGCCCAGGTTGGATGTCCTGCCCCTTCCTTCAGAGCTCGGCCTCCTCCTCAGCCTCCCTCCTCTGAGGACCCGGAGCTCCCAGAGCCTGTCCCATTCTTTTCTTTGGTCCCCAAGCACAATCGGCTGACATGGATTTGCATGTGCCTTTCATTCCATCCCCAAGAGCTCGGGACCCTTTGAGGAGCTGCGGAGTTGACGTGCAAATCAGAGCCGAGGAGAGAAGGGAAGGACCTCCATCAGGCTCCCTAGGAGGATGGGAGAGGAACTTTGGTCTCCTTTAGTTCTTACCATGAGAAAGGCCACCAGAGATGCCAGGAGTACCTGGGACACCAGGATCACCTGCAACCCAAATTGAGGAACCCTGTGTTGTGTGCACCGCTGTCTCCGGGCAGCTCCCCAGCGGAGTTCAGCACCCTTGGGGGCGCATTCATTCCATGGCTACAATCTTGCTTGCAAAGATGCCATCTCTCTCTTTGGGGAGGCTTCTTAAGTTCCAGAATTGCTGAGCCTGCATCCCTCCATCCCTCTTTGAGCAGACAGACAGACAGACAGACAGACAGACAGACACACACACACACACACACACACACACACACACACACACTGCACTGAGGCTTGTACATACATACTTAGCCATCCACAGTCACTCTTTGATCTACTTGTGTGGACCAAATGCCACGCTTCGAGTTCCTGAGGGTCAGCTACCTCCCCCCCCCCCAGGTTGTGTTTGATGTACTCTGATGTCCTCTGAGCCAGCAGGTACTGGGATTTCCACTGGCCACTGAGAGAAGGCATGGGGGCTCCAGAACCCAGGACATCTCATTCCACACCATCAATCAGGTGGACACTGTTGACAGATTCCCTGGCCATGCAGTCTCTCTCCTGCTCCCAACCCGTGCAGCGAGCTGCTGAGCTGCTTGTGGGCGGTGGGACAAGGACCAAGAAGTGCTCCTGCCTGACCAGGCAGATGAGAGCAGGGGACACAACACACTGGCTTCTGGGGCCCCAAGACACTGCCCTTACCTTGGTCTCCCTTGGGACCCGGGGGGCCTGGTGGACCTGGAGGGCCAGTGAAGAAGGTTTCTGCAAGGAGGGAAACAGTGGGGGTGGGTGAAGGGCTGTTTCTGAGGAAGCGGTAGCTAGCACTGAGCCCGGCACACTGCAGATGTCCGGCCAACACCCGCTGTGCCGTAAGGATGTGCGTTCAGATATCTGCATGGTCAAAGGGCTGGGCGTGTGAATGAATGGGAAGGTGACTCTGCAGATGGTGGGCGTGTGAATGGGTGGAGGGGGCTTCCCCGGGACGAGCTCTGGCCGGACGCTCGCCCTTCCTCTCTCCATCCGTTTCTTTGTTAACGTTGTTGTTAACGCTGTTGCCCTGTTCGTGTGCCTGCTTCCTTCCTTCCTCATCAAATCCCCAAGCGCAGTGACCAGGCCTCTCGGGTCACTCCCCAAGGGCAGAGCTGTGTAGCTGGGTTGCCTGGCATATTTTCCCCACCAGCAGCAAGTACCAGGGGGATTCTGTCTCTACTCTCCCCTCAGGTCGATGCGGGAACCACAGTCAGGCTGGGTCTGAGGTAGGAATAGGCATGACTGGATGCCCCCAGCGTTACCTGAGTCTGTCAGGAAGGATCCTGGTGGGCCGGGTGGGCCTGGTGCGCCTTCCCCTAGGGAAAAGAAGCCGAGGATTCGGTCACGCCAGCAGGCCAGTCAGGAGTCCACCAGGGGACGAGTCCGGAACACTCTTCCTGAGAGACCTGGGCTCTGGGTCTCCTTGTCTCCCACCTCCCCTGTCCTTATACCCTCCTAGCAAGTTAAGCTCTCACCTGGTGGGCCTCTGGGTCCTGGCGGGCCTGGGATCGAAGGCCCTGCAGGAGGAAGGGAGATGCCAGCTTAAGCGGCTGATAGGCTGAGGTAGCCTCCTGAGGTCCGAGCTTCCTCGTGGCATGCCTCCAGACTCCCCACCCTCCAAAGATCAATGAGTTCTTACCTGGTGGCCCTCGTGGGCCAGGTGGGCCAGGGGGACCTCGTAAGTCAACACCTTCTGCAGAGAGAAGCCAATGGAAACAGAGGAGGCTGTGGCTGGGCTCGTCACCATGGTCCTACTCTTTGGCCAGGATGGCTAGTCTCAGAGCTGCAGCCCACGCCCTGTGCACGACACCCCCTAGAGCCCCATCTGCTGAGATGCCCCCATTCTGAAGCACCGCAGGACTGACGACTGACAGTCTGGGCGCGTGTGTGGAGTGATGGGTAAGACTTTGGGCTTCTGTGCCAGCCAGCCAGAGGTCAAGCCTCACGTCTGCTTGTTTAGGTGGCAAGTTTTTACCCTCTCTCAATCTCTGTTTCTTCCACCATATACCAGGGTCCCTGAGACCCACACCCTAGGCATGCTGAGATGGCTCAGACCCAGCAGGATGCTACCAGATGCTGAACCCCTAATGTGCTGGCTTCACACCGCTGGGGTTCGCTGCCGTCTTCCCTGCCCGGCAGCCCAAGCATTCAGGTGGGAGCCCAGCTGTGGTCCTCCTTGGGCTCTTTGTGGACAGGGGGTCACAAGAGTCAGACCTCCTATGACCGAGAGTCCAAGAACACCCGTCCTTGCTTTCTGAGTTAGGTTCGTATGACTTCTGCCAGTCACACTCTCTCCCAACATCTTATCTGACCAGGGCCTACTGGAAGGCCACAGCCCGTGCGCTGTCACATTCTTGTGACTGTGTCTCTCTCACCAGACATCCTCTGCTGTTCTCACCAGCTCCCACTGCAGAGCAGAGAACATGGCCATTCTGACCTGACGCTTTGCAATCAGTGACTCACTGGTACAGCTGCCCGGGCCCTGACAACAGTGTCATCTCTTCCACGCCCTCCCAGAGACACCTGCCCTGCATGGTGCCTGCACTCACGGGCAGAGAGGACCTCGGAGATGGAGCTGCCACTGCTTAGGAATGAGTCACCAGCAAGTCCTGGCTCCCCTCGTGGGCCTGTGGAGGAGGGCGCAGGGTTAGGGTGCACGCTGCTTCAGCAGAGTTGTGTGGGGCGGGGCCTAGTTGAGGGAGGGTGTGGCAAGGAAGGGCGGGACCTAGAGGAGAGAGGCTGCATTCCAGCCGAAGGAGGAAAGACAGATAAGTGGGAGGAAAGCAGGGCCAGGACGACAATGGCTGCTCCTTCTGCCTTCCACTGCTATCTTGAGACTTGGACAAATCACTGGACAGTAACGTTATTATCAGAGTCTGGTCAGCTGAAGCCCAAGGTCTATGAACTTGGTCTGCTTAACCCAGACCAGACACTACAGAGCCTCAGCCTTCCTGTCCTGAGGAGCCCTGGCCCTTTCAGAAATACAGGGAGAAATGAAAGAAGGTGGAGGCTTGCAAGGCCTGTGGTGAAGAGAGGCCTGTTGTGGAGAGTCCAGGGGGTCCTGCTATTTCGTTCTCTCCCCTCCCCCTTTATAATTCAGGGACTTAAACCCCACCTGGAACCCCACCCCCGCCCCCACTCCACCCCCACCCCACCCCAGCCTTATCCCTCCCACAGCCTCTGATTTTACGGAGTGAGACAGACCTTGTTGTCCTGGGAGACCAGCAGGGCCTGCCGGACCTGCAAACAGTTACAGAAAAGTTACAAACAGGAGTTATCACCCAGAGAGGAAATCACAGCCCCTCCTCCAAAGCTGAGGAAAGGGCTGGTCCCTGGGGACGCTGGAGTTCTCCCAGAGCAGATTAGCAACCAGAGGCCAGTCCCATAAAGCTGACAGGAAGGGGACCTGAGGTGGGCACATCACACCGTTACTGGTTGAGGACATCTGGGTCACTTAAAAATCCACTACTCAACTACTACTCACTGGAGCATGCTTGCATAGGAGCGGGGCACACTTGCATTGGGTATAAATCATGTTCTTAGTTTGAATACAAATATTTTAAATAATTGAAACGTGAAACAAGATAACAGGCATTTTGAAAAAAATTGTGTGTGGGGGGGCGGGGATCGATTCTCCAACATGTAAGCATTTTGCTTTGTTTAATTTCAGCAGTGTTTTTTGGTTTTTACATTTTGTGAGAAGGCAGCTGTCCCCACAGAGCTGACACGTTCCCCTGACAGGGGGGCTCTCTGACCTCTCCAGGGCTTAGCTATACAGTTTTGCAACCGTGGCGGCACACGGAGCACGGGCCTTTGGGTTGACCCAGACACCTGTTGTATTACTTTTCTAAGAAACAAAGAGTTCAGCCTTCATCAACTTCTCTGGTTCTGGAGACAGAACGATCTGGATAGAAACTCTCCCCTGCCCTTTGTTGGCTGTGTGGGCTTAGACAAGTTATTTGCCCACTCTGGGTCTCTGCTTCTCTGTGAATGCTGAGGGCAGCATTGGGCTCCTCCATTATGAGCATGGACTTTCTCTCTTTCTGTAGTTCCTGCCCCCAGGGTCAGGATTTGAATAAATGTGCCTAGAATCCTCCTGTCCTGGCTGGTTTTGTGTGTCAAATTTTACACAAGCTGAAGTTATGACAGAGAAAGGAGCTTCAGGTGAGGAAATGCCTCTATGAGATCCAGCTGTGGGGCATTTTCTCAATTAGTGATCAAGAGGGGAGGGCCCCTTGTGGGTGGTGCCATCTCTGGGCTGGTAGTCTTGGGTTCTATAAGAGAGCAGGCTGAGCAAGCCAGGGGAAGCAAGCCAGTAAGAAACATCCCTCCATGGCCTCTGCATCAGCTCCTGCTTCCTGACCTGCTTGAGTTCCAGCCTGACTTCCTTTGGCGATGAACAGCAGTGTGGAAGTGTAAGCTCAATAAACCCTTTCCTCCCCAACTTGCTTCTTGGTCATGATGTTTGTGCAGGAATAGAAACCTGACTAAGACACCGTTGTATCCACAGCCTGCTGCTGCTGATTGGGGACAGAGCAAGAGAACAGACCTGGAGTCCCTGGGGGTCCTGGGGGTCCCATGGCACCAGGAGGTCCGGGAGGTCCAGGCACAGTGATTGTTGACGACCCCTCTGGAAACAGAAGAAACATGGAACACGTTGGTCGTCTTCAGAGGGGCCAGGGCCGCAGTAGGCCGAAGGTCAGCAAGATGGAGGCCTCTGCTTCTCATCCCTCTGGCGTCCTTCCTCCCCTGTGCTGACACACAGGTCAAGGAGCCACAGCGTGGTGGTCTGCGCTCACCTTTGTCCCTCCCCAAGCACCTGCCACCTGCTGACACCGAGGCTGATGGCCCACACGGGACCGGGACCGGCAAATAGAACTCAGGACGGAGCCCTCCCAGGCTGCCTACCTGAAGTCACGACCCTGCCGGGAGCTCCAGGTTCACCTAGGGAGGACAAAGGGAGTGGGCCAGAGGATTACTCCGTGGCTTGATGGATCATTTTCAGAGCTGCTGGTGGCACTGAGGGCCACCTGTGGTCCTGTTGCCCGCAAGCTAATGGGATTTCAGTAATGAAGGAGGTCTATGCTACCCTGAGCGTTTCGCTCTCAACTTCGACCCAGGGCCCAGAGCATCAGTCATCTCTCAGAGAAGGGGTCTCCTAGGAGGCTCTGGGGGAATTTGCCCTTCCATGAGGCCAGAATGGGGGCTAACCTGAGACTCATCCTTAGCCCCACCCCATCTTTTCTTCCTGTAATGGCCATAGGCAGGAAAATTATCTGAAGATCAGAGGACAAATAAAAGTCTCCACCCCATGCGTGACGTGTCCTGGGTGACAGGACAGACACCACGAAAAGGGTTGTCTGTGAAATTGGCAAATCTGGGCAATTGTGAGGTCACGGCTATTCTGTGTCATTAGTCTTGAGGGACAAAAATGAATGTGTGAGTGAAGGCCTTCCAGGAGGAGGATGCAGGGTTCAGATGTCCCCGAACATATCCACCACTCCAGCAAAGGAGTAAAGGGTGTGACTCCCGGAGCTGGGGGCCAGGCTCCGTGAGAGAACTAAACAGAGAAGCTCCCCTGACCAGGGTCCTCCTGTGGAGTCAGGGGGTGTGAACGGTTATGTCAAGCCCCACAGTGGAAGGGTGGCTTTGACTTCCTGTCAGGGAGAGCAAAAGGGTGGGCTTTGCTCTTGTTCCCACAACGGGGGGATCAAAGCCAAGGCAGGAGACCGCTCTGTGAGAACACACTCTAACAATTGATAACCCGCCTCTGTAGTGCATCTCCTTCAGGAGAGCCTGAAGACCCCCCACCCCCCAGGACTGATCTGTGTACCCCCTAACCCTATGAGGCCTTACTGAAGCCACCAGAGATCTTCCGGCCCGTGAAGTAGGAACTCAGCGGTCATACTTTACAGCTGTGCTCACTCAGCCTCAAAGATCTTTTCGGCTCAACTGATCATTAAGAATAATAATAGCTTTTTAAAACCTTTCCTTTCTAGGGTCCTGCTTGGGGTGTTTGTGATAGTCAGGGTGCCAAGGCTTGAGAACATGAGGACACAGGACAGAAAGGAGTGTGTGTCCCCGCGCGCTCTGCATTCCTAAGTTTGCTCAGGGCTGGGGTCTGATGGGCAGGGCTGAACCAGAGTGTTACTCTGCACCTGTGTGGCGTTGCACTGCTCCAACCAGACCCCTGTGGCCCTCTGACTTGCCCCTCAGCGGGGTTAAAACGTCCCTCCCTTCCTATAGACAGCCCTTTCTGCATCTCTGCTGTCCCAGCCACACCTGGGTGGAGGATCAGGCCTAGGGTGGCTCCGGTCTCAGAAAGCCTTGGTGTCAGGAGTATTTTAGAGGCGATGTAGGCATTTTAAAGGCAAACGGGTTTGGAAAGCTTGAAACTTCCTTTCCTATCTTCCCGCCACCAGGAAGGACCTGGGGACCTGAACATGAGTCTCAGGGTTGGGCCTGGAGCAAGCCGGCCTGAGGCCTCAGGTCTCCGCCTTCCTTTGGAGCCACTAGATGCCACTGTTGGTCCAGGCTCTGGTCCCGCCTGCCAACCCCTCCCGGCTGTAAATATGGCTGCTGAGAAGATGAAGAAAAAAACCTTCTTGGGAGAAATCACATACCTTTAGTCCCTGGTCGTCCAGGGCTACCAGGAAGTCCTGATGTGATTAAACACAAGTCAGTCAGGATGATTAAGGCCCCGCGGCTCTAGATGTCTGCCCCCCTCCCCTTCTTCCCCTCTGGCGGTAAGCAGCCAGCATTCTGCTACTCAGCATGGCCTCACTGGCTACCTGACAGAAGCGGCAGGATCCACTCAGCTCTACACCTGAGTGGGAGTAGTGCTCTCACCTAGAAGCCTGTCTGTCTCTCAGACATGGAGGCCCAGCGGGGTTGGGTTGAAGCAGACAGAGACTCTGGGGGGATTCCTGTCACCCTAGGTTACAAAGCTGTGACTGTCCCTCTCCCTGGTGACTGCTGTGGGTCCTGCTGTGTCCAGAGTAGCAGCGGCTGTTGGCCTTTGCACAGCCTGGGCTTGGTTTCACTCTCTTTGACTGGCTGGGCGTGGCAAATATTTCTTAAACCAGAATAGGTTTTTACCGATGAGCTTTAAAGAAGCCACCATTCCAGAGGGAACCCTGGGAGCCAGTGGTGTGCAGGGGAGCCACAGGGGACTGCACATCTGCCTGCTGAGAGAATTCCTAGCCTGCGACATCCTTCTCGAGTGTTCCTGCACCCGAGACAGAGCACTGCGCAAACAGGCTCTGACGTCATGGATATCAGAGCGTCACCTACACTGCGCCGTGCAGGGCTCTTTGTTTTTTATTTCGTTTTCCCTTTATGATGTGTCTCAGCACTCACTGGATAGAACCTGAGCCTGTTTTGCTGGAGTCAGGAGAGGGAAGGACAGACTCATGTAACCAGAGAGGCGCTGGCCATGGTGCCTGGCCTGGCAGGAGATGGCAACCGGGGGTGGGGGTGGGGGGACTGGATGACTCACCCTGAGGTCCTTGGGGCCCTGTGAGACCTGCAGAAAAGAAGATGTAGGACCAAGTGTTGAAGGCTTAAGGACTGCTTAACCCAAGGAGCCACAACACCACACAACCTTGCCTGCAGAGCCCGTGGGCGTGGCGGTGAAGGGGTCAGAGGTTACAGGAGGACATGCCTCACACTGGTCTGGCCCAGAGTCCTCCCGTCTCTGGGCAATTCTGTGAACTTTGTCACGAAATGATCGGACGCTCCATTGGGCCCATTTGAGAGATGCTTCAGGAATATAAGGAGAGCCAGGAATCCAGAGAGCATCCCCCACCCCACCCGCACACGCACACACGATGCCGAACACGGTCGTCACCCCTCCATCACACCGCACCGAGCACCAGCCGAGGAGTTGGGGTTCCTGGGTGAATGGTCACCGAATTTGACTTGTTTTCCCCACAGCCCTGAGAATCCTGCTCTTGTTTGACCCCTGGTGGAGATGCTAACAAGGCCTCTCGGCTCTCTCTGATCGGTAGGTATTGATGAAGGCCTGGGGTGCAGCCCCAGGAGGGGAGACAGGCAAGGCACTGAGCTTGGGTTCAAGTGTACAATTTTAAGAGCGCTCATGCCCCTTTCCAGAACTCCTTGCTTTACTTTTATCTGTTAATTCTTCTTTTCAAAATGTCAGCCTGTGGTTAGAGCTCTGTGTTGGGCTGCTGAGGGCAACGGGATAAGGCTCACGCACACACCGGGCAGCACCCGTGCGCCTACCTCACCCCCAGTGTACACACGCGGGAACGTCCCTGAGTGGCGCGCGCGCGCGCACACACACACACACACACACACACACACACACACGGGACAGTGGCGTCCCCCTCCTGTCTCATTACCTGGCTTGCCTGGGTCTCCAGCAGGTCCTGGTGGGCCCCGGGTTCCAGGCATCCCTGTCAGGCCTTGCTCACCTGCAGAGAGCGTGAAATACCGGAATGGCCTCTGAGGCCGCGGGTTTCCTCAGCGGCATGCTAGCAGATGGGCAGGGTGAAGCAGGGCGACCAAGATAGCTGTGCGCCCCTTTGTCGTTAGGATGGAGGGCCCAGGCGTGCATGGAGGGGCAAAGGAAGGACAGGGAGGGGCAGGCAAGGGCAGCTGGGGACCATGACGCCCTCGTGCGGTGACTCACCTCTGGAGCCCTGCTGCCCGTCAGCGCCAGCGGGGCCTGGGAAAGAAGAAAAGGAAAATCTGTTGAGTTCTCTGTCCTGTCCCAGGAAGCATGGAGCGCACGGTCTCCTAGGTGGAAGGCTCTTCCCATGGCTGTCAACCTCAGGAGCCTTGTCTGTGTAAGACGCCCCAACACAGTCTCCTCACAGCTTCTCCTAAGGCGCATTTCTGTGCTGGAAGTAGTCCGGGACACCCTGTCCTCAGAGCACTGCGAGAGCAGTGTCTGCCTCATTCACCCGAGGACCCGGAAGTGAAGGTCCTTCAGGTCCCTGTCACCTTAACATATTCCTAACCTCCTCCCAACGTGAGGCCTCCTAGGACTTGCCTCATTGGCCACACCGTCAACACCTCCGCGCGGACAGTTTTCCAAACCGGCCATGATTAAACACTTTCTAAGTCCTGAGGAACATCTGACACTTTCTTCTCTCTGTCCTCAGGGCTGTAAACCACCTCTTCACACAGGGCTGTGTCCTCACCTCCCGTGGCCCTCGTCTCCACTCACAAGCCTTGCTGTAACTTGCAGGGATGAAGTAGACCACGCCCTAGCAGCGTACTGTCCTGCATACAGTAAGCACTTACTAAATGCTCAGTCAGTGGTAGTGAAAAGCATCACCTCCTCATTGTGGTGGCCTGAGCATCATGGGACTCGAGGCTGAGGCCAGGACCCCTGGAGCTTCCTTTGGTAATGGCTAGTCAGAGTGTGGTGGCCTGAATCTGGCTTGGAAGCTGTCCCCGAGGTGAACTACGGGGGATTCCACAGAACCTCAGACCTCATAAGTCCTTGGTGGGCAGGACGTAGCCAGGGAAGAAGGGCGGTGCCTATTCTAGAGCAACGAGAAATTCCCAGAAAGCTGCAGCTCGAGAGACCCTGGAGGGATGCTCAGCTGACTGTGGGATGCTTACCCATTGCGCCCTTGACTCCGGGTTCGCCCACAGCTCCGGGCAACCCTCGAATGCCAGGCTCCCCTGCAAACGACAAAGGACCCGCTGCTGGAGGCTCATGGGCTGTGCATGCCTCTCGCTGGCAGGACACCCACCTCCTGCTTCACCCAGAGGAGCTGCGAGGGGCAACCTCTGCTTTGCCACCAAGGTCAGAAGCGCCTACGAGCTCCGCCCCGGGGGCAGCAGCAGCTTCAGACTGCCCCTGAGGCCACGGCGGATCTGAGGGGGACACTGTGAGTCCGGCTTCTTTGGAAGCAGCAAGGCCACCCTTTGTGGTCAAAGCGCGGTTACCTTCAACCTCCTTTAACCCACGCGGTTGGCGGGACACTTTACGCTGCTTTGGGAATTGATTCTCAGTTTTCCCAGTCAGATTCCCCCAAAGGATCTAGCGTTTGCACCAAGCAGACATGGTCCGTAGCTAAACGGACTGCATTTTAGACACGTGCTTAATTGACCTCCATCCCTGACGGATTTAATTTTTGTCGGATATTTTCTTAGACTGAAGTACTTTGAGGGTTCTGAGCCAGAAATTCTGTCTCCTCCTTCTGTGTTTGTCCCACTTCTGGTGATTGCCTGGTCTTAAAGGGTCATGAATGGGTTAAATTCCTGGGTAGAACTGACCTGTGAGGCCTCTGGGTCCTTTCTCACCCTGGTCACCTGAAAGAAACATGGGGTATGGGGGGGAGGGGCGGGGGGGGGAAACGATCAATTATGAGCAAGAAGAACACTCTCCCTTCACGACACCGAGCCCTGCAGCAGGACACTGGAGAGCCCGTTCATTGATGACACTGGAGGAGCCGGTCCACCCATGATCTGCCCACAACCTCTGCTGCGGTGTGTGAGGCACAAGGAGGGCCGGACCAGAGGACAGACACCTCAGAATGTGCCTCCTCACCTCACTGAAGACCATCCAACAATGCACATGTGAGCGGGGGACTTGGTTTCCCTTCTTTGTGCCTCAGTTTCCCTCTCAGCCCCGCAGCCCAGGAACCAGAGCCGTATGTGCTCTTGAACCCTGTACACAGGTTTTATCTGGGCACCTAGCAGCAGAACAGACCATGGCGAAGGGGAGCAGCAGCAGCGGGAACTGTATACCTTTGGGTCCTGGTGGTCCCATGAGTCCTTTGTCACCTGAAAGGGAGATGGGCACCTTGGTGGGGGATGGCCAAGGAGGGCCAGTGTCTGTCTCTGAAGACAGCTTCCTAGGCCACACTGGTTCCACCTCCCTGCCTTGCGCTCCATGGCTTGTGGTCATGTCCGTCAGACCCTCTCTGAACCCTGAGTCCTGGCTCCTTCTTGAATGAGAGGTCTCCACCGAACGCTTTTTATTTCCTGCCCCTCCCTTAGCTTACCTTTGACACCAGGAAGTCCCACTTCACCTCGGAGCCCTTGGGGACCCACAGAGCCTGCCCAACAGAGGAAGACATATAGTTAGGTGAGCGTCCCATCTCCGGAAGGGGCGGACACACACGCACACTTTAGCCTGGATGCCCTGCGCGGAGAGCTGGAAACCGGGCAGCACATAGACGCACGTGCACCTTGATGCAGAAGTCAGGGACCGCTCCCCAGGGACTCCCTCATCTCCCCAGGCTCCCGCTGGCCCGCACTGGTCCCTGCCGGTCACCAGGCTCAGGCATCAGAATGCCCCAAGGATGCTAACAGAGACACTGGCTGCAGCTCAAGCTCTCAGGGTCATAGGACAAGACAGAGGCAGGCTGGAGCTTCCTGTTGGGGAAGCTGCGGGGAGGTCTCGGACCTGACACCAGTCCCGCAGTGATTCAGGCAGGACCTAGTGAGACACGTAAGCTCGCTGGGCAGTGGTGACGCACACGCCTTTAATCCCAGCACTTGGGAGGCAGAGGCAGGCGGATTTCTGAGTCTGAGGCCAGCCTGGTCTACAGAGTGAGTTCCAGGACAGCCAGGGCTACACAGAGAAACCCGGTCTCGAAAAACAAAACAAAACACATAAGCTCAGCCACAGGCTATACCGTGGACCAGTCTTGTGTGTCCAGGAAGCTTTTGTACAACCACTTCAAAATGTCTGTCTTTTCCCTGTAACATCCCTTTCTTTACCACAGAAGCAGCGTGTATGTACAAGCATCAGCACACTGACCTGGGGGGCCCTGGGGACCAGGAGAGCCACTGGGACCTGAGAAATAGGAGAGGGACAATCATCAGAAAGCCAAGGACTGGCTGGGACAACCGACCACAGATGAAGGGCAGGTGACGTTCAGGGAGCTCGTCCTAAGGGCCGTATGGGTCCTTGCTAGGACAGTACACCAGAGGGTCCAGGCGTGACCCATGTGGGGAGGCCACAGCTCTGCAGGGCCCACAGACACAGGACCCACAGACTTCTTCCTAAGACATTTCCTCTAGATCAGAGGAGGCTGCCGCTGGGCTTCAGGCCCTCTGTATGTGTATTCGTGTCCAAGTCAAGGCAGAAATCGCCTGTTTTCTCGTTCGACACCACACAATGTGACACTGAATAGAAAAGGCCATCTGTCTCGTGCCTGGCTCTAAGGCCAAAATTGTAGTCTTCACAACCAGAACTCCTCTGTAGGGAGGAGCACTTGTGGTCATCGTGGACAGATCTGGGGCTACCAACCCACACTCCTGGGAAGCCCAGGACCTGCTTCCCTGAATACGTGGACTGGTCTTCATGACATACCTCTGAGACCCGGAGAACCTGGGGCACCAGGAAGGCCCTGAGGACCTTGTTCTCCGGCAATGCCTGAGGAGAGAAGGAAGAAATGTGCTGAGAAACTCCTGCCCTGGCAGCCATGTTTGGAAGGGAGGCTTCCCACTCCGCCACTGATCCAGTGACCACTCGGTGCCTCTCATGACGAGGCCACTCGAGAGCAACACCCTCCGTGAACTTGGGCACCCAGACAGAGCTCAACAAATATGTGAGAGGATCCGCGGCCCTCGGGGACTTTGCCTGAGCCTTTTTTGTTTTTTGTTTTAGGTGTTTTTAAAAAGATATATATATATTTATATATTTGTATTTACACTGTAGCTGTCTTCAGACACCCCAGAAGAGGGCAGCAGATCTCGTTATGGATGGTTGTGAGCCACCGTGTGGTTGCTAGGATTTGAACTCAGGACCTTCGGAGGAGCAGTCAGCGCTCTTAACCCCTGAGCCACCTCTCCAGCCTGAACCTTATGGTTGAGGAGCTGAGTTCAAACCATCCCGGCTCCCTGAAGCTCTAGACTTCTGACTCAGGCATTCCGCCGTTTCCTCTGCTGAGCCCCTGCCCCGGAGGCTGGAAGGCCCCAGTTGCCCCACCCCACACCCGGCTGTGCTTCCAGCTCTGTGGCTCCTTGTCCTTCACCTTGACCTGGCTCTGCTCCTCATCCACTCTGGGGAGGTCGCTTCCCCGAGACCTCTCTCTCTCTCTCTCTCTCTCTCTCTCTCTCTCTCTCTCTCTGTAAGCCCCCAAACCACAGCCTGGATCAGACCCTGGCAGCCTGGCCACACCCCATTACTAGTAACTGGCCCTCCAGGGTGTAGCACAGACACACACACACACACACACACACACACACACACACACACACCCCTGCTATCCACCTCTGCAGGTGCGCAGCCAATGCTGCCGGAAAAGGGAGACGAAGGCAGGAGGATGGACGGATGGACGCGGCTAATCCTCTTGGGGTAGGCGGCATCTCTTACCTCTGTCTCCTTTCTCTCCAGACCCAGGAGGTCCGGGCTCGCCACGAGGTCCCATGGGGCCAGCTAGTCCTCTCTGGCCTATGGGTCCTTCCATGCCGGGATCTCCTAAAGGTGGGAGTGTCAGTCTCACAGTTAGGGTCCCGTGCCATAGCCCACAGACAGCCTCTCCTCAGCAGAGCGATGCCCTGGGACTCTTTTAGGTCTCTGTTGTGTCTCTTCCTCTGCAGCCTGCTCACCCCAGGACCAGAGTGGGTACCGGGCTCCTGCCTCTGCCCCAAAGCTGTAAGTTCCTTCTCAGGTCACCGTCTTTGTGCTGGTTTTGCCTTGATGCCGCGTGTGGCTTGCTGCCCTTAGCCATGCCTCTTCCGCTTCCAGCTCCCTTTATCCACCTTTTGGGGCTTTGGCTTCAGTGGCCCCCCTCTGCTCTGAATGTGTCCTTAGGGGTGTGCCTGCCACGCCCTCTCCTTTTCAAATTCCCTATTTAACTCTCTGTCTTTTAGTTACTGCTGTCTTCTAAAACAGGATCTACTGAATAGATGCGTAAGAGAGGAGCGAGGAGGAAACGAGCCGTTAGAAAGGGGAGTTCTTACCAATGCTGCCCTTTTGTCCCTTTGGTCCTTCTGGGCCAGGGTGGCCCAGGGGCCCAGGGATACCTGTGGATATAAAAGACGATCTCAGCCTGTGCTTCCTCCTGAAGCCGGCAGCGAGTGCTGGGCATACCCAAACCCACAGCACCAGAGATCACTGCAGGCTACACACCTGGGATCCCAGGAAGGCCTCGGTCTCCTGTGGGGACAAAAGAAAAGGAGATGTCACATGGAGAACCTGGCCTGGTCCCACGAGGAACCGCTAGCAGGATTCCCATGGGACACTTGGGAGCAGATACATCCGGTTCTATTCAAATTGCTAAAACCACAAATACTTTTTTGTATCCTTAGGCCCGTAAGTTGTCTGGGACATAATTATAGTGAAAATCGGACGGTTTTCTGAAGTTCAAATGCACTCAGGAGTCCTGTACTTTACCTGACACACCGGGCTGGGGACTCCAGAGCCACCAAGCTCCCATCTTAAGCATGGTCGGGAGGGGTGTGGGCTTGTGGGCCTTGGGAGGCAGACTTGGGTGGGGAGCCGGGGTGTGGGCTGAAGTTGGGGGCGTGTGCTGAAGTTGGGGGTGCGTGGGAACCATGAAGGAGACACGCAGGAATGAGGGGCTGGCAGAGGAGGGACCCAGTTCCTGCGGGGAGTGAGGCAGGGCAGAGCCGAGGACAGAGGAGGGCCTTTCTCCTGGAATGGTGCTTCCTAGGGAAGGCACCCCTGGGTGCAGAATCCCTTGGGTTGATGAAGACAGGAGGTTCCTGGGCCCATCCACATGATCCACTTAATCAGAGACTCCGGGAAGGGCCCAGAATCTTTGGGTAGTTCCTTCCCACACCAGAGTAGATAAGACTCCCAGTGAGATTAAGAAGACAAGCTGCTTTGTGTCAGGGAGGGGCGATGGGAGTGGGAACCTCCTCCTCCAGTGCACGGATCACAGCTGGTTAAATCGCCCTTGTCAGCCTGAGGGATTGTCTGCTCGCTTTAACCTCTGATCTCCCCAGTGTTTAAGGTTAAGTCTCCGGAATACTCACCTTTAGGCCCTTGACTCCCCGTGTCGCCTAAAACCAGAAGGAAGACACTGTGAGATCGGGTAATAACCAAGAACCACTTTACACCCGCGTTTCACACGGGTGAAACATTGGCAACACATATCAAGGTGAGGGGCGGGGCCCTGCAGCCCTGCCAGAGACACCCAGGCACAGACCACTAGGCTTCCTCTGTGTGGTTGGTGCCTAGCTTCTGACCCTGCTGTGGCGTCTGACTGACTGCAGAGTCAGCTCCCAGCCTTCCGACAGACAGATCGTTAGGTGGTGCCCATGCTCTCCCATTTGCACAAGAAAACAGAGTCCAATCCCAGGGGAACATGACTCCTTGCTTCCCTTCCCGGAATGAGAACAGGGGAAAGGTCGGGCCACTGCAATACCTTTTGGACCAGGATTTCCTCTGAGATTCCCTACAAGAAAAAGCAAATCTTGAGTCACACACACACACACACACACACACACACACACACACACACGATGGGTGTTGGGAAGAGGCAGAAGCTAGCCATTAGAAATATAATCCCCGCCCCCTTGTTGTTCCCATGATATTCAACAATGAGTCTCTCCTGGACTCAGTTTTCCCACCAGTGAAATGGGATCCCCGCCCGGCTCCATCTTGCCTCTTAGAGTGATGGTGGATAGGACGGGAGAGGAGAGAGGCTGGGTCGTGTCCCCAGGGCGGGCCTAAGGCCGCCCAGGCCCAGTGTGCTGGGCTGGCTGACCGCGTTCCTGGCTCTCACCATTCTCCTGCTCTGTCATCAGCTTGTTCCTTACAAACAGCCAGATGGCCTCCTGGCTGGAGCCGTCCAGGCCAGCCTTGCCCAGTCCGGACCCCAGGCTGGGTGCCTCAGCCTGGAGGCGGTCCTTGCTGCTTCTGTCCGTCTTGAAGTCATGGTATAGCACCTTGGCCTTTTCTAGCTCATCCACACGGGCCTTCAGCTTCCTCACCTCCTCCGCTGTGAGGGACACACGTGGGCCATCAGTGAGGGTGGCGCTTGCCCTGGGCCCTGGGTCTCTGCGGGGACCGGGGCGGGAGGGGGGGGCGGGACTTCACACCCCTGGGTCCATCTTTCAGCAATATGTAAGCAGAGACAATCCTTGTGGGCAGTAATGGCCAACATCCTCCTGAACCTCAAGGAACCCAGGCCCTGTGACCACCAAATACAAACAAAGCAGATTCTCCTTCTTCTGGGAGGTGGAGAGGGCGATAGCAAGGAAAGAGAGTCCCTGCTCAGGTAGGGGGCTGGAGAGATGGCTCAGGGGTTAAGAGCGCTGACTGCTCCTCCAAAGGTCCTGAGTTCAAATCCCAGCAACCACATGGTGGCTTACAACCATCCGTAAAGAGATCTGACGCCCTCTTCTGGTGTGTCTGAAGACAGCTACAGTGTACTTACATATAATAATAAATGTAAATAAATAAATAAATTTAAAAAGAAATTCTCAGGTAGAAAGACCATGGGTCAGTGTGGCCTTACTGCAGGCCACTGGTGCAGGAGCCTGGGGTGGAGCTGGGACCATAGATCCCCGTGTTCTGCGTAGTGACCTCGAGACTTGGGGGCCTCGAGCGGCTGCTTCCTGTCTGTACTGGGTTTGCACTGGTAAGCTCCAGCCACGGGGTTCCCACCCTCAGGGCCACCTGTGCTTTCCCATCCCTAGGCAGGGGTAGAGGGACCGGGGACTTTTAGGCATGGCAGCCTTGACACCTACCCAGAGCGATGAGGCCGAAGAGCAGCCCCAGCAGCAGCAGCCAGGTGAGCAGCAGGCCCAGCAGCCACTTCCACCAGCTGCAGCAGGAGCCGCAGGGGCACCAGGCAGGGCCCCCCCACGCCCCTCCACCGCCGCCGGCGCCACCACCACCACCACCGCCTCCGCCTTTGCCTTTGCCTTTGCCGCCGCCACCACCTCGGTCATAGCTGTGGTTTTCTGTGGAAGAACCGGGAAGGGTGAGTTGAATTCGGGAGGCTCTTGCCTATCTCCCTTCAAAATTGGTGACATCGTGTGGGGAGGGTGAGGAGGAGGAGGAGGAGGAGGAGGAGGATTTGAGTTTACACGTGGCTTTTCATGAACTCGGGGCTGAGGCTGGAGAGAGTAACTCTGATATCCCCAGGGTTTGACTGTGTGACCCTGACACTTTATAAAATGAGGTTCAAAGATGACCTGCTTCATAAAACCGGTTATGGTTATGGAATGGAATGAAACAAGATCCTTAATCATCGGAGGACTCAGCCGTAGCACGGGGTTTAAAACATCTTCATTGTTGAGGGTGCCACATGCCTCTGTCTCACTAAGCCTAAGCCTACACGCTCTGGTGGCTGTGCCTCGCTGACATGCTCGCCCTTTGTGGTTCCCACAGCACGCTGGAGTTACACTTATGTACCACGAACCTAAAAAAGTAAGGCTGGCTCTCTTAGGGAGATGGGGACTTCATGACCTTCTCTCCCAAGGCAAGAGAGGAAGTGAAGAAACCGCAGGGGGCTGGAGCAAGCACTGGACAGCACCATCTTGGGCCTGTCCTGTCCCGCCTACCCTGGCGGGAGACTGGGGGGGCGAGAGGGGGGCGCGGGAATCATACAGGCTGCCGAGTAGGAGTTGTAAAGCCTGGGAAACGCCATCTTTGTGACTCTGAGGTTACCCACCGCCTCCACCTGTCCACTCCCATTTTCTATCCTTTGTCCCTTCGGGCCTTTAGGAGGCCAGCGCTGAACAGCTCAGGTGTAACATCATCTGGCCACTAACCATGGCCAGCCCCTCAGATCCTTTCTCTGCAGGGGCCCCCACTCTTCCTCACCTGCCGAGATGGCCTTGCTCTTTGTGGACACAGTATTTAGGTCTCCTAAAAAACACATACATGAGTTGGGAGCTGAACATGAGGAGAGGAAGATCACATAAGCACACATATGTGTACCCCACACATATAGAACCCCATGTAGTGACCCCCCACATGTGACCTCCCACCTGTACACCCACACATGAACCCCTACACACATACACCCCACACAATGCACCCCCACATGCATGCGCACCCATGCATGCAGGCACACGTGCTTGCACGCACACACATATACACAACCGTGTAACACACAAACACATACACACACCCATTCCTACATTAAAACCGCAGCTTCCCACCCAGCAAGTCTGAGGAGGACTGGATTCTATGTCCCTAACACTCTTGGGTTCTGCCAGTTGACCCCACCCACGTTGAGTGCTGTGGTTCCAGAAGACAAAGAAATGAGCCTCTGCTTTGTTGATGTTGGGTGGCGGGCAGGGCCAGATTTGTCTTACCGTTCACATCTGCCTTCAGGCAGGTGTCAGCGGCATAGGCAGCCTGCTTCTCTTTTTTCAGGGTGTCCTCTGAAAAGGAAGCTGTGCACAGAACCAGTGACAATCTGGGCTCATCTTTCCCTACTCTCTCTCTGCCTGCTCATACCCCCTCGCTCCCTGGGAAGACCGAGGTTAACCCAGTAGGAAGTGAGTCCCGTTTTCCTGGGCTAATCTCCCTCACTGGGGGCTGTGCTTAGACTCCTGTTGCCCGCACACTCCCCGCAGGAGCTCCAAGTTTTCCCGGCTTCTCTGTACTCAAGGCAGGTCCAGGCAGGTATTTTTCCATCGAAATGGGATCCCCGTGATTTGAAGACTAAATCAGTTCAAACCACCTTGTAAGAGCATTGGCCTGCCCTGCACTTGTGAAGCCCTTGCTATGAAGCCCGTGCCACCGGCTGCCACCGGCTGCCACCTGCGCTCTGGCTTACTCGAAGAGATGCTGGCGGGGGAGGCGGTGAAGACCTTCCCGCTGTCCTTGGTCATGATCAAGAGCTCCATCTCTTTCTTAGCTGGCATGTTGTCTTTCTCCAGAATCAGGTACTTGCAGTCTTTGTGTAAGTGGTCGTCACTCTGGACACTGGTGGTGCAGGCTGTAGGGGATAGAAGTGGGTGAGCCGGGAGGAAAGGGGGTTCACCTTGTGTGTGTGGGTGCTCCTGGTCCCTTAGACGGTGGTGCTCTGAAGTGTCTTGCTGGCTAGGTGTGGCTATCCTGGGGTTAGCCCAGGGTCAGCAGTGCTACATGACTGGCCTCTAGGGCTATCTTCCTACCTGTAGACACAGGATCTTCCTTGATTTTGTAGACGTCTCCTTTTCCAGCCAGGCCCTCCTGAACCTAACCCGATAGACTTGTGCTACCATCCTGGGTAAGCTTTTGCTAAAGCTCTGCTCTCCCGTACACGGACCACGTGTCTACCACATCGCTTGCTTGCTTAGGAATCATGCCATTCTCTGGAATCGTCTGGTGTAGTGTGTGTTTCTCATATGCCTGTCTGCCTGGCATTACCCTGCTCTCCCCACGCCTCTGTTCCACATGCAACCCCGACACCCGGAACACCAAACTGTCTAAACTAAACCAAACTAACCCGTGGGTGCTCAGTAACATTGCATTTTGAATGATGAATGAATTTCTGATTAGGAGGAGACCCAGCAGGATCTAAGCCCTGGCAGATATACCTCATGCATGGAGGGCGAACTCGAGTTGATAAAGATTCTATGGAAAGCAGTGAGATGCTGGCAGCTTCTCCGGGCTCCCTGCCTCTGATAGACCTATCATGTAGGTTTATCATGTAACAGAAGTTCCCAGATAAGCATGGTGGCTGGAGTGTGACAGACTGTGGGCAGGTGTGGGGTGGGGGTGGGGGGTGGAGCTTCCTGCTCCTGGGAAGAACACCATAAGGATGCTCATCTCCATAAAAATGTGACCCTTGGGCTGAGTTATGTTTGTGGGTCCCAGGCCACCCATAGGAGTTGCATCTCTTCCAGAATTATATCAGGCACTTCTTTCTGTGTGCCAGCCTGGGTCCTAGAAGCTGGTCCTAGTACTCACTGGCAGAGGTGGACACGCCGGTGCTGGTGACAGTGGGTGGTGGCTGGGGCACATTTTTCTTTACACCATACGCTGCAAGAGAGAAAGCACCCTGAGCTGGCCAGCCCGGGAAGGTGGCTTGGGAGCTCTCTGATCAGCCCAGAGGAAACACATGAAACCAACTCTCTCGGGCAGTGTGGGGCTTGATTTCCTATCTTTTCCTAACTCTTAAACCCACTTCCTTCAGGAAGTCCTCTTAGACCTCACTCTTTACAAATTCACTTAACTCCTGTTGCTTTGCAGGATTCTCTCATTGCTTCCTGTGGGTTAGGTGTTTCCTACTCTAAGGAGCAGGCAAGTTGGATACAGGAGCTGAACACCCCCCACCCCCTTCTCCTGCTCTAACCACAGGTCTGCGCAGGGCCAATGGTCCAGGTGGCATACCGTAAAAACCACCACTGACATTTATTTGAATGGCAGTGGACTGCAGAAAAGGGCATTGTGAGCACAGGAGACCACTGCCCTGACCAGCTGGGCTGAGAGATATGTGGGAGGTAGAAGTCGCCGGGTGGAGGTGCCGGGTTTACAGGCTCCCTGTGTGTTTAACTCACATCGGAGATGGTGAGAGGTAAAGGTTGGTCTCTCTAGGCTCAGAGAGAGGGCTGTCTTATTGGTGGGAAAAAGTCTTTTGGTGCTTTTAGCTGTTTGTAATGAGGTCGTGGTCGTAGCATCTAAGGGCAGTCAATTCCCAGTTCCAAGCCCCAGACTTGTGCTACCAACCTGTGGAAGTGGTGGTTGTGCCATGGGAGAGCACAGACGAGCTGGGGGCCAGATTGTTCTGCATGCCAAACACTGTGAGAGAGACGGGGAGTAGGTAAGGATGTTGTCTGGGTGCTGGGAGCCTCCTGGAGACTGCCCCCTCCCCCCCCATTGGCTGGATCATTTTTGTGAAAACTGTTTTTGCCAGTGGCAGACTGTAAAACTTTCCTGGTTTTTCATTGCTCTTAGTAACATGGTCATCTCCCACCCAGCGTAAGTGTTATTAATGACTGTCTCAGGGAACCAGCGGTGTGTCTTCATAGCAGTGGTTCACGTAGGGCCTGCTAAATATTAGTCTCCCTCAAAATCCTAAAATATCCCGTCCCTGTAGCTCTCTGTGGCTAGTACACGGCTTGGGAACTGAATGCAGACACACAGGCTGAGAAGCACTAACGTGGCAGGCCCCTCCCTCTCCTTTCAACTCCTCTGACTCAAGCACATGAACCCCCACCCCCACCCACTTTTGAGACAGCATACCTTTTTCACACCATCCTCTGTGAGAGAGCACCCTGAGCTGGCCAGCCTCGGGGGCCGTCTGATCAGCCCAGAAGAAGCACATGAAACCAACTCTCTCTGGCAGTGTGAGACTTAATTTCCTATCTTTTCCTAGTTCTTTAGCCCACTTCCTTCAGGAAGTCCTCTTAGAGCACACTCTTTACAAATTCACTTAACTCCTGTTGCTTTGCAGGATTCTCTCATTGCTTCCTGTGGGTTAGGTATTTCCTACTCTAAGGAGCAGGCAAGTTGGATACAGGGGCTGAACACCCCCACCCCCTTCTCCTGCTCTAGCCACAGGTCTGCACAGGGCCAATGACCCGGGTGGCACACCGTAAAACCAACCACTGAGATTTATTTAACATGGTTTATTTGAAGACCCCCTCTTGACACAGCATATCTCTATACAACCCTGGAACTCACTGTGTACATCAGTATGGCCTTGAATTCAGATAGTTGCCTGCCTTTCCTCTAGGGTTCTGGGATTAAAGGTGTGTGTCACCACATCCTGCTAAATCCTTGCCCCAGTTGTGACTCCATGGCTTGGGCTTGTCCACTTAACAGCTTGACACAGCCTAGGAGCTCTCAGTGGGAATCACTGTGATTCTCAGTGAGGGACTGTCCACCTTGAGTCAGCCAGTGGGCGTGGCTGAGGGCATTGTCTTGACTGCCTTAACTGACGTGACTCTCAGTGCCTACCTATGGATGCTCCAGTTCCCTGTGATCCAGTGCCCTCTACTGCCCTTCTCCCTGCTACCCCCGGCAGGCACTCCACGGTAATAGTGAGCAAATCAGCAAGCAGGCAAAGCACTCACCCACACGAAATAAACACAAACACGCCCTTTTCAAAATAGCGTCAGGGGATAACCAAGGTGACAAGGTGGCAGGCTCTGACCTGAGGAGCAGCTGCTGAGTCCTGGGTTCAGGGTGGGGGAGCAGGACGCCATGTTATTTGGCACGCCAAAGACTACAGTGGGAAAGAGAAAGCAGGTGATGGTAAGGCTCAGGGCAAGGCATAAGCTAGGACTCTGGGGGTGTCAGAAGAAACGCTGGGATCTGGTGCGTGTGTCCAGTTGTTGTTAGAAGAAGGAAAAAAAAAACCCAAAACTTAATATTTAGTTCTCTCTCTGTGATGCAGGGAACCAGACACAAGACTGTGGCACCTTAGGTCCTAGCCAAAGATGATTTAGGATGGCCAGACCTGGAGTAGACAAGTAGATCCTGTTAATGACTCTCTTGTTAGTGACTCCATTTTAGAGAGTGAGGGTCTCAGAAAATTAACTGAGTTGTTCAAGATTCCCACAATCACACTCATTGGTACATGGTTTTCTGACCTTTTTACATTATATTTCTCCTGATACCTCTTCTGGAATGTTTATTATATATATATATATATATATATATATATATATATATATATATATAAACCTGCTGGAATCTAGTTGATTAAGTTGAAAGGAATGGGTGTCCGGTGTGAAATGCTTTGGCCACTAAGCCATGAAAAACCCCTCCCAGGAGGCCCTGGGGAAGTCACACACAAGGGAGCTCTTCAATAGCAGAGTAGAGCTGTGGCTGTCCCCATATGGGAGTGACAGGCCGGCCGTCTGCAGTCACACCCACCTGATCCTGTTGAGTAGGCGTTGGTGTTGAGAAGTGATGTGCTCTGGGCTGTTACGTTGTTGTGATAGGTCCCCATAGAGGAGCCTGCAGGCAGGGTGGAGGACCACATGTGGGGGGGAAAGTTGCTGTCCAGTATTGTCGCATCATAGGCTCCCGACACTGGGAACAGAAACACACATACACACACACAGACGTCACTGGGAGAGATTTGAACTCTTTCCTGAAGTTTAGCACTGAAGGCCCCATATCTCAGGAACTCCCTCAGTTTTCAGGACAGCCTGAGGCACCGAGCCATTCTACATTTGACTAAGGTCAAGATTTGATCTCTTAGATCACAAAATTCTTGCCAGTTCTGGGTGAAATTTGATATTAGTTTGCTTTAGAATCTACTCATTATGTCTTCTAAGCTTTCTTCCTCCCCTACATCTTGGTGGCCTGTCTCCACCAATGGGGACAACTTCTTTACTGCCCTGCTATTTTCAAAGATGTCAAGGGGTAGTTAACCAGGAGCAACTTTTACCCATCCTCAGCAAATGTGGGATATGCACCCGACAAAGGAATGTCCAGGTACAGTAACTCCTTGACAGTAGTAGCCTTCTTGCTTAGATACTCATTAAAGCATCTCTGTACATCAACCAAACCCAAAGGCACTCTGTCCCTGCCAGGGCTTTTCACAGATCTTCAAATATGATGTTATGTCTGCCTATCATGTGGGAGAAGGGAGCTGGCCAGGCCGTTGCTAACATGCTTGGAGGCTTGGCTTTATGGGGAAGTCACACAAGGAAGGTCACAGTATCAAGACTTTCCCAGAAACAGTCGGAAGTCTTCATGCATAGAAGATGTCGATTCTTTTCTCATCTCTGTCCATGGCTCTGCTAACTTCTCTTTCTGTCATCCGAAGAAGTATTTCTTTCATGGAAGACACACGCTCCCTGAGGATGCTGAGAACTCCTCACTGTGTGACCCTAGCCTCTTGGGATCCTATTCAATTTCCCAGCCACCCTCCTCTCCTCCATGGCATCGACTGTGCCTCTCTTGTTCAGAGCCTTCTCTCAGGGCTTGACACACAGTAGGCACAGGATAAATGCTTCACTCCCGATGATGGACACACTACAAGTCTCCTCTCAGTCTTCCTTTGGGGAACCTGACCAACACATCCCGCACTCTCAGAACCTGCTTGGGGTGGGGATCTTAAGGATGTAGAGTTGGGTACCACATCCTCAGAGGAGAGCCAGCCAGGTGGATGAGAAGCCCCACTCAGACCACACAGTGTGGAAGAGCAGGCCTCTTTCCCTTTCCAGTTCTGGCAGAGCTGAAAGGTCTTTAGGGCACAGCTGCCACACTGTCCCCACGACCCCCATGGCAGACTGGAGCTGATGAGCTTACCTGAGTGGGAGCTCGCTGTCACCGTTTTGGTCTCTACGGTGCCCTTCTTGGGGATGGGGAGTGTGTTGGAGGTGTTCCTGGTGGGACTCACACTTGCGGACCGACTCCCCTTAAGCAAACGCTTCACCTCGTCCAGCTCTGTCCCTGCGGAGAACCCCAGACTTTCCCATCAGGCCCAGGACCCTTTCCCAGGTTCAAAGGTCAGGGAACAGCTACTGATGGCCCTCTGATATGAAAGAGGCTTCCATCTGCCTCCTGTGTGGGGACACTTTCCATTAGCTCTATCATTTTAAATCTGGCCAATTTATAACTGTTATAAACCTGACCGTTTGTAACCTTAACAGAGTCATAAATACAGGTGCTCTGAGTCCTTGGAAGATATTTCCTGATTCGACCTCATTAGGCACCACAGAGGTGACTGTCTGGAAGACACTGCTGTCCGGTTTTGGGCTGTTAGAGAGCTGGGCTCTTCAAGAAACTAGCTTAACAGTTGTCCCTTTCCTGAATAAGGTGCCTGGGACGACCTGGTATGCCTGCCAGTGTCAGAGGGACTTGAGGTTTATAACTCTTAAGCATTTCACTGCATCTGCATTCATATCTGCTTTAGTTTCAGGTCCATCTGGATGGTTCTATTTGTAACAAGGTAAGCTAGTAGAGCCAGGTCCTTGTGATCCTTTGGAGTGGCCATCAGGAAGGAAGGGGAAATCGGGGAAGGACAATGAGCAGGAGACAAACAGATGGACTGGGAAATGCTGGCAGGAGCTGAGAAGTGCCCCGCCTCTCTCCCAGTGCCCCGCCTCTCTCCCAGTGCCCCGCCTCTCTCCCTCGAAAGCTCCATCCATTGGGACCAGCATTTCTAAGCCTGGAAGGACTCTGGTGAGAACGGGTTACACATAGGGTCAGATCCTACCACGGAGCAGGTGTCAAGCTCTGGGGCCAGCCTCGCTGGGGGTCCTAGGCCACATACCAGCTCTTTTAGGCTTTGTCCCTGGATCCCACCCTAAAAGTCAGGATCATTTCAAAATGTTGCCGAGGAGCCTCTAAGAAGGGCAAGAGGGATCTAAAGTATCCAGGGTGCTGAGACTGGCGAATCTCTGGCGTTGGAGTTGAAGTTAAAACCCACATTTTCGACTCCCAAAGCTTCTCTCATCTGAACTGTCCCTTTGGGGCCCCACAGAGAACCGCCCTTGGGAGGTGTCTCGCTAGCTCTATCTTCCCACCCTGACCCTGACCCACCGTTCAGCCTCTCCTCAGTCAACCCCTGCATAGGAAGACTTCTCCGGCCCTGGCCTCTGTCTCCATCCCCCTGGCTGTGCTCCCTTTCTTACAGAGCTATGGGTGTTGAGTGGTTTTCCATTTCCCTAGTAGACTCTGAACTATTAATCAGGGACCATGGCTCACTTAGCACCTGGCTCCAGACCCTAGCCCAGGGGCCCACATCCAGGGACGGATGGTTGACGATTGAGTAAGTATGCGAGCGCGCACACACACACACACACACACACACACACAGCACACACAATAGCCTCTGACCCTCAGCACTGTGCTGCACCTGGGTCTGACCGACTCTGTTCCCTAGACACTTTCATGGCCGTAGGACAGTGGCCACTTACATCTGGTGGACGGTGACGCACTCTGCAGCCGAACTCGGATTTCGCTCTCTGTACAAGGGGAGAGAAGAGATAGGGACGCTGTGGATGAAGGAGTTTGCATCACTGCCCCGGACCCTGAGCTCTGAGCACAGCATGGCTCACTGGGCTACTCTGTGAATTCTCAGTTCTTCACCAGGAAACCTGGACGTCGCCACAAAGGGGATATCCCTTCCCTTCTCCACTTGCCAACTGCACATGCCTGGACACCTGAGACTTAACAAGAGCCTAGGCTGAGCCAGGAGGCGCCGAGACACTTTACCACCGCCCTCCTCTCAGCTGTCAGCGTCCGGCATCTTTCCGCTCACTCAAGGTACGGGCAAAAGAATCTGAACCCTCCAGCGTGCAGTTAGTCATCAGAACAGGAAGTCCATTACCGACAGCTTAAGAGGATTAGCTTCGGCTAGAGTGGGCGTCTTTAACAATCGTCCTAAAGCTGTGGGTGGCTGGTGTACCCGAACCCAAGCTCCTGATGATAGTGAGACACAGTGGGAGCAGAACCTGGCCACGGTGAACACACGGAGCCCGCAAAGGATGCTGCCTTCAGCACAGCCTGACACGGGGTTCCCGTGGTCACTCCGGGCTCTGCTGGGGTGGCTTCTCCTAGAGCCTTTCTCTCTTCTATCATTTCTAGATGGTGACTTTTCAAAGTTAGTCTTTGCAATAATTGGGAAAGGTGGGCTTTTGCTTATCTTGCCTATAACAGCGATCGAAGCACATCTGTGGGGGAGAGTAGCTGTGAAAGCAGATGTGACGTCTGTATCGCCCAGACTGTCACTGGAGCCCGTTAGGTCATTATCAGATACTGCCCTTCCCATGATCTTGGAGTTGGCCAAGGCTCTGTCAGTACTCCTCAGGGGGGTGCTACACATTACTGCACTTGGCTTCCAGGTTAAAGGCTGGCTCGTACCAGCTGCTCAGAGTGAGTCGGACTGAGTTCAGTGGGGGAACTCACCTCGTGTTTGGCTTCGTCCTCTGGTTGAAGAAGAGGCTGAGAAAGAGAGAAATATGGTCTTAGGCATGTTTCTGGCATATTGAATATTTTTGACACTTGGAGATATTTTCAAAGTATCTAAAACTAGACTGGGGTGGGGTGGGGGTGCTTAGGGGGTTCTGTAGAGCAGATGCGGAAGAAATGTTTCCCAGGTGCTGAAAGGTAAATAACGGTTTTGCAACATCTCCATGCAATTTAGGTAAGGAAATGTTGAGTTAGCTAATGCTTTTGAGCACTATGTCTAAGAGATAGGTGTGTGTGTGTGTGTGTGTGTGTGTGTGTGTGTGTGTATGTTGCATTTGAACCAGCTGAAAACACTATCAAATGAACCCAAAGACTGCTAAATCTTTAATTTGTTTATTAAAGCCTGCCTTGGTTTTCCCAAGGTAAGCAAATAGAGAAAATTTTAATCACCATGTAACTCCAACTGATCTGTACATTGAGATTCTAAGAATACAGACCAAAGACTTTAAGGTCAAGTAAAGACATAGCTTAGGGTGGCTCAGGAGAATGACGTGGCCCCTGGAAGGGAGCTGTGGAGGAGGAGCTGGGGGTCTCTGTTTGTGCACTGAGTCTGCGGCTCCTCCTTGGTGGCAGGCCTCTGTGGAGCCCATGGAAAGAAGAACCCCTACAGTTAGCGCTTGGCCTCAGGGGCCTGTGTGTCCTAGCATGAACCTTGTATAAACAGCTTACCATTTTAATGTTGTCATGAGCAAAAGCTGGTGACAGCAAGCCGATATGACTGGCAGTCCCCCCCACTCCCCCGCCCCCCCCTAACCCCCCCCCCCTTAGCGAAAAAGCAAATCAGCAGCAGGAGCCAAACTCTTCAGAAGAATCCATTTGGTTCATGGTATCCCTGCCCCCATCCCACCATTCAGGCATCTGTGTGTGTGTGTGTGTGTGTGTGTGTGTGTGTGTGTGTGTGTGATCATTAAACCATTCTGATGGAAACTGAGGAGAGGGCTTACCGAGTTCCTTCCGTGGATACTCAGGGGAAGAGTTGCCGCTGGAGCTCCCTGGAGAGGAGATGGACCACTTAGTACAAATGGTTACTTACCTCCCTCTTTAAGTCTCCCTAGAGGGCGGGGGTGTGCCAGCGACAGAAGTGTGAACCGCCATAGCTGGAAGCATTTCAGGAGACCATCTTAGCAGAATCCACCCAAGCAGGGCCTTCTTTCCTGTGTCAACTGTGGAGCCCAACTGCGTTTGAAACCCCAGGGAGGGCTGTTTCCAGTTTTCCTCCCATCCCACCAATGGCAAAGCCAGCCAACTCTGATTTTATCTTACTCCTCTCAGCCCTCCTTCTCCACCGAGTCCCAACCCAGATTTCTCTCTTCTCCACTATTGAGGACTTCCTTCTAACTTGTCACCTGTCCACGGTGACAAGTTTTCTGGGATTCAAATAGGACCCATGGTTAGCTAAAAAAAACCTCTGCATCTTCTTATGTGGAGACTAAAGTCTAAACCTAGCACAGAATCTGGGCCTCCCAATCCCGTTTTAGCCCTTGACTGTCCTGTACGCCAGGGCTTCCCCACCCTGAACTGCCCCTGTCCTTCCATCTGTGACTGTCACTAGGAGGCCAAGGCTTAAGTAGCACAGCCTCCAGAGTCATCTTTGATTTCTTTAGTGGAAAACAGAAACCTCCATCGACTCGGCCTTTCTGCTCTTTCCGTGATCTTCAATGTCTATAGGCCTTGAATTGTTTATAGACTTATAGTCCTTGAAGACAAGATCCATAGGGCATTTAGTACAGTGTAAAACATGGCAACGTGTCACTTGAGAACTGAGGAAGTGGATAAAAAAATGAATGAGAGAGATGAATGAATGAATGAATGAATGAACGAACGAACACATCTTCCAATCGTGTGGATGCAGGATAGGGCGGGGTGCAGACACACGAGAAGCTGAGAAGCCAACACGCACAGGACACAGGACGAGCGAAGTCATACCGGAAGGGACCAGATACCTTCATACATCCCATGGCGCGTCATGTGACTCTTCCTTTCAAAGGTGGAGCCGGGAGAGTTGGGCAGGGTGGAGGCGGGCGAGTGAGCCCTCCGGTAGCTGGAGGTGGAAGCGTTGCCTCGGATGCTTCCACCTGCGAGGGGGAAAGAGTGTAAATCCTCCGGGCTCCGCCTCACCAGAGATGATCCCACTGCCCCGAAACACAGTGGCATTAGCCAAATAACCCTCTGGATGCTAAGGGGGGGGCCTGGGAGAGGGGCAGGGGACTGCAGGGGACACTGCGGAAGGGCTGGAAGGCAGGATGGCTGCTCCTGCCTTTGGGGGCAGACCCTGAGAGTGGGATATCCTCACACACACAGAGTGCGCGGAAGCGGTAAGGATGCCATAGGGTTGACTTAGTGTTGGACCACTGACCCCTGCTCAGCGGGACTGGACGCTAATCTGCTGGGCAGACCCTTCTGAGTGTCCCATTGCCTTTTTTTTTTTTTTGGTTTTTCGAGACAGGGTTTCTCTGTGTAGTCCTGGCTGTCCTGGAACTCACTCTGTAGACCAGGCTGGCCTCGAACTCAGAAATCCGCCTGCCTCTGCCTCCCAAGTGCTGGGATTAAAGGCGTGCGCCACCACGCCCAGCTCCCATTGCCTTTTTATTTTCTCCTTCACATCTTAATGGCTTCCAGGGCTGTGGACGTGCGTGTGTGTGTGTGTGTGTGTGTGTGTGTGTGTGTGTGTCATACTTCTGCTTTCGAGTGAAAGATGGCCTCTCGGGAAACAATAGGCTCACGGTGGGTGCTCCCCCAGCAGAGTAGAGTAGCACAGGACTACGTGTCTGTAGAGTCTCTCAGCAGAGCGACTCAGCCTTCACCCTTCATGCATTGCTGGTAATCCGACGGTAATCCCTAAACACACACAGCCTTTCCTGAAAGCTGTGGCTTAAGTAGAGGGACTCTGCTTCTCGAATGTTAACTGTCCTGGACGCGCGCTGACTGCAGACGGCGGGTTTCCCCTGTGTCTCACCTCTGTCTGCCACCCTGCCCCTCGGACCGACAGGCACCTACTTGAGTTGATGTAGCTGCTGCTGCCGTGCGCCAGGCTTTGCTTCTCTAGCCGACTTCCTCCACCCAGAGAGCCGGTCTTGGCGTAGCCATTGCTGGTGCTCCCTTCTGCGGAAAGCAGGTGACAGCCCCAGGGCGGGGCCAGATCAGAGGGGCTTGCCATCCTCTGCTCAGTGGGGGCCTTCCCTCCTTCTCACCAGGAGCCTGCTGGCTGGGGTCTCTTACCCTACTCCACATTCCACACTGCCCTTCCCCCTACTTGCTTTCAGTACAGATGTCTGGAGTCAATGCCCTGCTCCATGTGAGTGAGGGCTTTCTGGTGGAGCACAGAGAGCTACTCGGTGGGAAAATTAGCCGAGGCAGCTCCTCCATCTCAGATGAAGTTTGGGCTTGCCTCTTGCAAATGCCCAACCAGGACCTAGACACAACAGCCACTCGAAGTGCTGGAAGGACCAGAGGTGGCTCTGGTTCCTCTTGACCTGCTTCTGGCACCCAGCTCTGGCCACAGATGGTGGGTCCTCCCTATTCTGAGACCCATTAGGGCCCAGGGGTAGTGTTGGGCCTGGATCTCTGTTATTAGAACCCACCAATATATAGGAAGTCCTGACCCAAAGTGGAGTGGTCACGGAGGGTTAGGATTTCCAGTATTTTACTGAGTAGAATGGCAAATCCATAAAGATAGACAGCTGACACGGTTCTTAGGGGCCAGGGAGAGCAGGGAAGAATGGGGCACAGCTGTGAATGAGCAAGAGGGCTCATTGGAGGAGGGTGGGAGTGTCCTTAGAGGAGACTGGCAAGCAGTCGCTGTACACTCCAACCGTGAAGCTCACAGTGCAAGCTGGTAGCTCGCTGTGGCGTATAAGTCAGCATCAGTATAGCTGCTAGCAAAAGACCATATTCCAGAGAGTTCAGATTTTCTCACAGAATGGGGCCTTCACAGGGGACCTACTAACGCACAGACACTTACTTGGCGGTAAGGATGTGAGTCTTGTCGTTACTGTTTCCGTGACAACTGGAAAAGACAAAGGGAAGAGGACATGCTGTGGGACACGCTGGCATTGCTGGGGTTTGGCAGGACCTGGTGTCTGCCTTAGGTTACGCATTAGGCCCAACAAAGGTTTGGGATAGTTGTGTCTTATGACAAGGAATCTGAAAATATGAACAACAACAACAACAACAACGATGTACATAGAATATAAAATTTCTTCTTGGTGCCACAGGGGGTTATCCATTGACTAGAAGAGTGAGTCGTCTTGGCACCACGGCTCCTCACCCATCGCTCCAGTCCAGGCCTAGCTTTGAGTCTGAAGAGGGCCAGCCTTCCTTTTCTTATAGTCACACACACACTACCTCTGCTCTGTTCCTTCCCAAAGACGCCGAGGCCAGCTGGAGCCAAGGCCTGGCTCATCTCACTCTGTATGTGCTGATGGAGGTGGACGTGTCTCTAGGGTGCCATGACTCATTCTGCATCTCTCAGGGCATTCATGAGTGTGGACAGGAAGGGCAGCCTGCGCAGATCACTTCTGAGGTCAGGGAAATGGGCCATGCATGTATCCCAGAGGCAGGTTTCCAGGGTGTTTCTCTAGAGTCAGGCGGTGGTAAGTCTACAAAGACGCTAACAGCCTCGGGCGTCTGAGGGAACGCCTCTCAGAAGCAGGGCCCCGTTCCTCTGGAGTCGTTCCCCTGAAGTACCATGAGGTTGGGGTGGATTCCCAAAGCCGTTCCAGGGCCAACTTTTGTCTGACTGTGGCCCTCAATACTACCTCTCTCCTATTTGGGGCCTCATCTGGCTGCGGCCCTGCGTGTGTGGGCATGCGTGTGTGGGCATGCGTGTGTGGGCATGCGTGTGGCACAACATACATGGGCAAATCAAAGAACTATTGTCAGTTCTTTCCTTCCACCTCATGGGGCCTGGATATCAAATGTAGCCAGAGGGTTAGCGCCTTTCCACGCTGAGCCAGCTCACTGGCCCTCACTGGTCTTTGGAGGAGATCCCCCCCCCCGGTATATGTGCACACGTGTACAGATGTGTGTGGAGTGCACATGTGTACAGATGTGTTTATTAGTGTGGAGTGCACGCACACATGCGTGTGGTGGGAGGAGGGATGGAAAGAGATGGTTCCGGTCACTGTGTGCCGCGTGAAGCCGGCGGTTGGCGCCTGCTCCGGTCACCCTGTCCATCTATCCCTGTCCTCCATGTGACACGCTTCCAGTCAGTTCCCTCTTGCTTCCCCAACACGACATTATGAACGCAGTGGGAACAACAGTCAAGACATATAAGGAGACAGTTCTTCACAGGATGGTGGACGCTCCACTTGAATAATGGCCCGGGAGCTCCCAGTAACCTCTCAGTGCACAGGACTTTGGGAGGATTTTTTTTTTTGACACGTAAAAATAACTTATTTTTCAAGTCTATGGAGCCAGAATTTTTTGTCGCTATTGGAAATAAATGGAAGTCACACAATAAGTGAAAAAGTTTCCTAATTTAGAGTTGCTGGAGAGACAGTTTAAACACCCCCCAATTGACCCCTTGGACAGTTGTACAAAGTAAGGGTATCTGTTTCCAGTTTTAGTGTACACTTAGATGGTGAGACCAGAGTTGTGCCAGGCCCATATTACAAGGCATGAGATATTATACTTTTAGATTTCTATTGTCCTTCATCCCTAGGGAGAGAAAGAGCTCAATAAACCACAGGGAATTAGGCAGTCATTAACCCACAGAAAATTAGGCATGTATTAAAATTCTGCTCATGGTAACCCTACGCAGGAAAAAAAATCCTTTTCTCTTTCTCCCCTCCTCTCTCCTTCCCTCCTCTCCCCACCTCTCCCCCCCTTTCCTGTATTTATTTCTCTTTCATTTTCTGTGTACTGAGAGCAGTGCCCTGAGCCTAGGCAGGTGTGTGCTAGGCAGGTGTGTGCTAGGCAGGTGTGTGCTAGGCAGGTGGTCCTCCACTGAGCCACACCCCTGGGCCCAGAAAATGGCAATTTTCATCTTGGAATTTGATTATAAGCGTGTGAAAGTAAAGACTGAGAGGCTCGCTCCTAGGAGAGGGGTGGAGTCTATCTGTGATGAATGTGGAGACGCAGCTGCAATGGTGGACTTAGGACAAGGGACACTGTTTTCAGATGAGCTAAAAGTTCCAAGTAAAAGCAATCCGGCCACTCTTACTTCTCTCGGTGATTTCAGCGCCATCTCGCTTGCTTTTCTTGGTCACATCCATCCCATAGCCACCTGCAGGAACAGAAGCCATTGCTTTTAGCAAGTCTAGCCCCAACCTGACACAGACACACACACAGACACACAGACACACACACACACACACACACACACACACACACATACACACACAGACACACACAGACACACACAGACACATACACACACACACAGACTGACTCCCATAGCCACCTGCAGGAACAGAAGCCATTGTTTTTAGCAAGTCTAGCCTCAACCTGACACAGACACACAGACACAGACACACACACACACACACACACACACACACACAGACTGACTCCCATAGCCACCTGCAGGAACAGAAGCCATTGCTTTTAGCAAGTCTAGCCCCAACCTGACACAAACACAGACACAGGCACACACACACACACACACACACACACACACACACACACACACACACACACACACACACACACAGACACACACAGACTGACTCCCATAGCTACCTGCAGAAACAGAAGCTATTGCTTTTAGCAAGTCTAGCCCCCAACACACACACACACACACACACACACACACACACACACACTGACTGACTCCCATAGCCACCTGCAGAAACGGAACCCATTGTTTTTAGCAAGTCTAGCCCCCCAACACACACACACACACACACACACACACACACACACACACACACACACACACACACACACACACTCAGACTGACTCCCATAGCTACCTGCAGAAACAGAAGCTATTGCTTTTAGCAAGTCTAGCCCCCAACACACACACACACACACACACACACTGACTGACTCCCATAGCCACCTGCAGAAACAGAACCCATTGTTTTTAGCAAGTCTAGCCCCCAACACACACACACACACACACACACACACACACACACACAGGGTCAAGCTAATCAAAGACCTCTTTCTTAGCATTCAAAGGCTAACTCATGTGCATATGATCTTGTAGAGGCACCAGCCCCAACTCTGGCCATTGATTGCAACAGACAAAGCCCAATAGTCCCCTTCTATAGTCTACCTCTTTTAGAATGGAGTGGGACAGCCTGCCCTCCACTGGGCGTCCAAAGGCTTCGGCAGCCCTGTACCCTGCCCTCTGTCTAACTGTAACGGCTATGCTTTGCCAGGGTGATGAATGACTGGAGGGTGTGTTGTGAGGCATTGGGGGTTTTGCCGAGTGCATTTTCATGCGTCTTGCACTGGTCTAGGTTCTAGTGCTGGGAGACGGCTCTGTGGATTAAATGCTTGGGAGACAAACATGGATCACCCAGAACCCTCAGAAAACCCAGGCGGGTGTGGCGGCTGCTTGTAATCCCGGCATGATACTTGAGAGGAATGGGCAGAGGACAGGGGCTCCCCAGGACAAGATGACTCGTTAGATTAGCTAGAATTGGCAAGCTCTAGGATCAGCAAGGGACCCTGCCTTCATCAATACAGTGGAGAGTTGCGGAGAAAGACACCTGTTGTCAATGTTAGGCTTCTAAGCTATGACCTCCAAGCCATGCTGGAGCTTGAGTGTGAGAACAGCGCTTGACGGATAAAAATCACATGTGTATTTGCCTAGATCGTTAGTTTGCAAAGTATGAAGCGTGATCCTTATAATGGGCTAGTCCTGGAGATTTACGAGCAGACACAGGCAGGACAATGCAAACCAACAGCCTTACTATTACTCCACTGTGGGAGGAAACGGCTCTTGGCTGCTGTGTCGCCGAGCTCGGGTGGAATGGGCAGGGATGACAAGGGGTGGTGGCCGTAGACTATGGGCTCACCCAGGAATGGACAGGAAGGAATCCCCAACCGGGCTCTTCTTGCCAGGGTGCTCGGTACCAGCCTGCGGGAGGACTCAGGCACCACTTCTCCCCGTGGTGCTCCCCTCCTGCTCCGGTTCTCGTCCCCAGCTCTATCTCTGATGCATTTCTGTCTGCATAGCAGAGCTGGAGCCATTTCTGCCCGGTGCCGAGCTCGCCCCTGCACTCTTCATCTGACTTCCGGTTCCCTGGCTGCTCTGACACAGGGGTTAGTGGACCCTACAACATGGCGTCTGTTGTTTCTTAGAAGTTCGTGTATGGCTATTTTGTCTGCCTGTATGGCTGTGCCCTGAGTGCATGCCTGGTACCTGTGGAGACCAGAAGAGGGTGTTGGATCCTCTGAAAGGGAAGTGACAGAGGGTTGTGAGCTGCCATGCGGGTGCTGAGAATCGAACCTGGGTCCTCTGGAAGAGCAACCAGTGCCCTTAACTGATGAGCTGTCTTTCCAGCTCATGGGTCTCGTGGGTTTGGTTTATTATTTGTTTGTGGTGTGTGTGTGTGTGTGTGTGTGTGTGTGCGCGCGCGCGCGCATTGAGGAGGAACCATAAAGTTATTTAATTTCTTTTAAATTCAGAATGGAAATAAATGTAGTCTATTCTTGATTATATTTTCCTAAGAGGTGTTTTTCCTTTTGTTTGCAATGAAGGAAGGAATTGACGAAGGTAAAAAAAAAATGTCTAAGATTCATCTGCGCAAGTCATAGCGTAGCCTGAGGTGACTTCTTGTTGAGACCGTGACAAAATGAGAGCAGCTCAGAGACTTGGAATTAGCCAAGACTGGTGGGAGTTAGCTTCAGGGCCTGGCCCAATGTGCTAACTCTTTGTTCATTGGTGTTTCTTTTCTTTTCTTTTTATTTTATTTTATTTTTTATTTTTTGGTTTTTCGAGACAGGGTTTCTCTGTGTAGCCCTGGCTGTCCTGGAACTCACTCTGTAGACCAGGCTGGCCTCGAACTCAGAAATCCGCCTGCATCTGCCTCCCAAGAGCTAGGATTAAAGGCGTGCGCCACCACCGCCCGGCCTCATTGGTGTTTCTTAAATCACTTAAACCATTGGTGTTTCTTAAAGGGCACGAGCTGGCTGGTGACCACGCCGGAAGTCTGGCGGCAGCCTGTAGGACGGTGCGTGCCAGTCTGGGAAGATGGGTGTCCTCTGTGAGACCCTTACTTTAAGAATTAATTGTCTCAGGACTGCTGCTGTTCCCTGCTGGCTTGGGAGGCGACGGAGGAGAGTCAACACTTCCGGACACTTGGATGCTGCTTGGGGCAATGACTGGCTGTCTAGAAGGGTTCTTAGTCGATAAGACATTTACCCTGAGATTACCGTTTATTTTAATGTTGGAATCTTACTATACATATATCTTTTTTGATATTTCCATGATATTGATGGCTGATTCTGCTGGCAGATAAAAGGCAGGTACGTGGCAGCTCGGAGAGGTCCAGTCTCTGGGAGCTAACCCTGCCCAATTCTGCTGGTTTTTTCTGTATCTAGGACAACAACAGGCATGTCTAGGCTCTTTAACTACGCCCCGAGATCTAAGGACAAACCTTCTGTTCTACAGCAAAAAGCCATCGTTTCCCTAGCTTCCACAGGGCACAAAGAGATAGCTGCTTTGTGGCTTCCTGGGTTTCATGATTTTGGGCCGTTTCTTAGCCCTGAGTTCCTCAGTGGGAAGTGCACTGTGGGTGGAACCTGCCCACAGGTGGGTGGGCACTTCCTCTTAGCATGCGGCCTTTCTAAGGTTGGCTATGCGGTAGCCGTGCATTTCTATGTCTAGTCTGACTGTTGGAGGTAACAGGGATGTGTTGGAGATGGGTTATTTTAAATCAAAGATAAGAAGAGACTTTCTATGAGTTCGTGATTTCATGGAGGGTGATGGGTGCAGACACAGACCTGGGCGAGGATTGTCCCCGAGGACAGAGGTTTTTCCTCACAGAAATTCTGTCTGAATCATTCTGAGAGCTTGTAGTTTTGGAAAAGTGTAACATCAGGGAGAAGGGAGTTCAGTGGGGTTCGTGCCCGAGCCTGTCGTTCCCGGCAGCCTTGGCTGTGCTCTGGAGTTCCCTAAGTACCACTTAATGGAAGCTTTGTCAACTAACACAATTCTTAACTTCCTAGAATTTTGGGGCTGCTTCACTGCTGGCAAAAAAGCATGGGTTAATTAAGTTCCTAATTCCAAAGTTACACCAATTTCCATCTCTGCTTTTTTTTTTTCCCTGACATTTGCTTACTTTTATTTACTTATGACAGGGTCTCATCATGTAGCCCCAGGCTGGCCTGGAGCTTGTCATGCAGTCCGTGCTGGCTTTGAACTCGTAGAGACCCACCTGCTTCTGCCTCTCAAGTGCTGGGATTAAAGGCATGTGCCGCCACGCTTGACTCTCAGATGTATTTTCTAGATGCAGTTCTAGAGTCAATGTGTGTGTTATGATTAGGCGATACATGCAGTGATCTAGTCAAGGAAAATAATGTCTTCAAGCCTTAGACCCTTCTCAGAGTCTTGGTACCTACAAAACTTTCCTCTAGTTATTCATAAAATACATGACAAACTATTGTCAACTCTACCGCACCCCGTGCTGGGGGGCACAAGAACCAGCCCTTCCCCCACTGGACTTTGTCAGCCGTCAGGCAGTCTCTGTTCCTCCCCACCCCAGTATTTCTCAGCCTCTGGTAAGCACCCTTCTCACCCCTTGTATGAGGTCAACCTTTCTTAGTTTCCCCATGAGTGAGAACATGCCTACCCACTGTTCTTAGCAACTGCTTTATACTAATTAAAAAAAAAAAAACTTATCCAAATGACCCCCATGTGACTTTCTCCTGTATGAAGACAAATTTTGAAAACAGTTTTCTACTTTGATTGGTATTTTTTTTTCTATTACATTTTATTTGAATGGCATCAGATCCACTCACAACTGCTCAGGGCTGTGGTCTGATGCACATGCCACAAAGGACAAAACAAGGATCAACCACGGTCACTGACAGCTGCCCCTGGCCTCGACCTTATCTTCTAATGACACGGGATACACCTGTCCTCAAGACAGAGATTCATGAGGATACATGTTTTTTATTTCTAGCTTTTAATCTTAGGAATAAATGCTCCTATATTCTGCTAAAGAATCACAAGTATTTCTTTTTTTTTTTTTTAAGCTTTCTGTTACCCCAATCCCTATAAACTGTAAATTTTAAAATAAAGCAACATCAAAATTGCTGCAGAATGAGAAAATCATGCCTTGGCCATTTATCTGACCGCACACAGGAGCCGAGCAGGTTTGAGGGCGAGGGAGACCAGAGTCCTGGCGCTCACGTTGGTGTTGGTTTAAATCTCCTCACCACCCAGAGGTGAGCGTGCTGCCTGCCGACTACACTGGGTCACCTTACGACCACAGATAAGACACTAACCTGTAATTATGTCAGCTCATGGGCCGCTGGGGCTGCTGCCACTGGTGATGGCAAATAAGCCAGGCGTGGCCGACAGACCTCTCCCCATTGGTTTCCATCTGTGTTTGGTAACCTGTTTAGGCCTGATTGTATCTCTGATCACAGGAGTTCCCCTGCAGATTTAAAGTGGGCTTAAATCCAGGGTCACTGGATCTGACCCTGGTACATGCTGTTCTGATTCGTGTGGTATTTTGCAAGGTCTAGGAGCAAGGTAGAACCCCTAATTATCTGAGGGCAACCATCAAAAGATGGGCAAGTATTGGGTTAGTTTCCACTCAGATCCGTGCCTCAGCTCCAAGAACACAGAGGAGGGAAGGAACAGGCCTAGTTCTCCAGAAAGCGCCCATGACAGTGTCAAACTTTGGACTGTGAAGAAACTGCTTCTAGAGAGAAGTGAGACAGCAAAGGCTTCCCCGCTTCAAAAGTGAAGGGCTAATGTGCCAGTCAGCTCAACTGTGGTCCAATTAGACCTTAACTGATAAGTCTAAAACTCAGTGATTTGGGGCGGTGGAGGGAAGGGGAAGAAGGGAAAGAGAAAGGCAAAATTGGCCATCAAAGAGTACAAGAATTGAAACAGTGCCCCCTTCTCTCTTCTCTCTCTTCTCTCTTTCTTCTCTCTCTTCTCTCTCCCTGGCATTCTCTCTCTCTCTCTCTCTCTCTCTCTCTCTCTCTCTCTCTCTCTCTCTCTCTCTCTCTCTCTTCCAGTTTGACTCTAGAGAATTCCTGGACCAGCCACACCATTTGAAGATTTTGCTTTTCCTTTTTAGGGAAAGTATACCAGGAGGAACAGAACAGCCATGTCTGTTGGCCCCAGAGCTTGCTGTGGCCCTTCCAGCAGCAGAGGCCTGGGCAGCTAAGGCTGTGCCCGGGGGGAAGGGGGGGACGGGGGACAGGGACTCACCCACACTCAGACTCCCCTCCTGATCCATCCCACTGTCCTGGGGAAGAGGGAGAGGTGAGAATGCGCCCTGGAAAGAGCAGTTTACTAGAAGCCACTTTACAACCCTGACAATAACGGAGAAAAGTCCTTGCCAGGAGAGCCCGCTGGCTCGCAACTGGCCTTCTCTTTGCCTCACATGGACGTTCCTTGGCATTCCTTTTAAAAAATAAAACAAGCCCAAGTAGCTTGGTGCACACACTCATGTGTGAGCAGTTAACTGGTCCAACCAGAACACCAGACATGAATTCTATCTTCTTTTCTCCAATAAACATTTTACAATTGAAAACAAACCTCAAGCCAAAATCTCAAGAGAGAGAGAGAAAAAGCAAGAAAAGCCAAGCTCGCTGGTCCTGCAACTCACCTGGCTTCTAGTCTGGAGGAACCGGAGACAGCTTCAAGCAGACACCCTCTCCCTCTTTCTTCCTCCGATGCTTTTCTTCTAGAAGTTTGCTGTGGCACTTATTTTTTTTTAATCCGGACCTAGTCAAGGTGTGTTAAAGCTGAGTGATCGTTCAGAAATGTTCACGTCTTCTCTCCGGCCTGTTTCCTTCAGCGCTTTGCTTCAAAAACAAGTCCTGACAAAGGTGCACCGTGGTTTGCAACCTCACTCCACCCTTCCAATTATCTGACACTTGCTGGATTTAAAAAAAAAAAAATCTGCCTTCAGGAACCAAACTTTATAGAGGGCAGAAAACTTCCCCTGCCTGCTCAGGTAGATTAACCATTTATAGACCCGCGGGGAGAGGAGAACAAAGGGCCGGCCCACGGGAAATACCCCTTGCCACTCCTCCCTACCCTCACCGCTGGAGAATAATCATAACCCAGCAATTCCTAGAAATTCCCTCCCTTGGCAACACAGAGTGCCCGAGGCCCAGCATCCGTGCGTCCAGTAACATCTCTGTGCACGGGGACCTGTGGCCAGGGTACCTGAGCTCTGGAAGAGCCATGAAGAATGTGTGCCAAAGGTCTGATTCGCCCATCTGTCCCTTTGACCTCTTTCTTTCATCCTGGCCAAGCCGGACCCCACGCACCTGGGTCAAACAGAGAACTGATTCGTTCGCCCGAGACGGGGGTGGGGGTGGGGTGGGGTGGGGGAACCTGAGCAGCGGGTGGGATGCACATTGCTCTTTCGAAGGAGGTGAACTGATCTGTGAGGAGGACCTAAAAGAAAGCAGGGTGTCGGCAACGGGCGTTCAGCCACCCATGATGGAGAAAGATGCTCGTGGAGAGGGTTAGGAACCGTCTGGTCCTGCAAACCAAGTGATCACACAATTCCTCATTTCTTATTGGGAGGTCACCAGTCAGATTGGGTCAGGTCCCATCGTAATGTCCCCATTTTAATCCAATCGCTTATTTTAAGGCTTTTTTTAATCCCAATACAGATACATTCCTGGGACGTTGAGGGCTAAGACTTTGCGTGTGACTCGGGTGGGGGTGTGTGTCCCAATTTGGTTGTCGACAAAACAATATGTAAAGTGATACAATTGGGAATGTGACGACTATTTTTAAAAACGTAGTTCTGGGTACTGTGATGGAGGAAGCATAAAGGTGTACATAATTCGAGCGGGGGGCTAAGAGAGCGACATCTAAATTGCTCTGTGACAGAGAGGGCAGAGGTGAGGAGAGCGTCTAGAGTATTCTAGAGACTGGATGGAGAACAGGGCAGCCGAGAAGGCTCTAAAGCCGGGCAATCGTGGCCGTTGGAGGAGCAGGAACCGGGCCAGATTGTGTACAGACTCTGTACAGAGAGAAGGGTGGGGTGGCCGGCGAGGACGGGACGTCAAGGTTCCCTCTTCACACAGGGCTTCGGGGGTCACCACAGGCCTGGGCTTTGGTACCTCGAAAGCTTTCTTAAACTTAGGGTCGTTACAGGCGCTCTCCAAGAGCTTGGATCCTGGGGGAAGAACAGCGGTGGCACTAATCTACTAATCTAATTTCTCACGGGGCCTATTATATGCCAATCACTTTACACACTCTCTTATATAATCCCTGTAACAACTAGTATCTTTATTTATTCCCCCTGTCTCTCCCCCTCCCTCCTTCTCTCTTTAGGGATATGCACATGCCAAGGTTCACATGTGGAGGACAGAGCAAGCTTCTGGGCGTCAGTCCTCTCCTATCGCGTGGGTTTGGGGGTTTGAACTCCGGCTGCAGGGCTTGGCAGCGCTTCCGCTCGCTGAGCAGGTCACTGGTCTTGTCCTCGTTTCTCTAGCAGGGGAAGGAGAAGTTCTGAGCTGGGTAGCCTGACCAAAGGTTTCCTTTATTTCTCACAGATGGCTGAACCTCTGTCCCACTTGACCTCTGAACCCTTATAGATAGTTAAATCTAGGAATATTGATAGTTTTAGGTTGAGTTAGGGTCTCGTGATGTAGCCTCGGTTGGTCTGAAACTCGCTGTGAATCCCAGGCTGGGAAGGAACTCCTACAGATCTACCTGTCTCTGTCTTCCAAGGGCTGGGGTTAAAGTGTGCAGCGCCGTGCCTGGCACACCCGTGGTTTTGAAAAGGAGGAAAATAGGCATTACCAACCAAATCAGACTGATTACAGGACAGCCTGAAATAAAAACTCAAACTGGTGCAAACAGTGGGCTTTTTTTTTTTCAGTCAGTAACATTATGATATTGATGTGATTTATTAATTTACTAAAAGTAGATAGAAGCCTGTTTATTAAGGCAGGTGTTTAACCATGGCTACTAAAGAAAACATGCTAAGCAACCATTGCATAAGCATGCCTGGGCTATCCCCTCTCTGGAATCTATAGTATTATTGACATTCTTCACATTTCGTGGAAAATCAGGTCATTGAACTCTCTGGGCAGGTAATAAGCCTGAGTGTACATATGAGCACACATGTTCCTACATATTTGTGTATGTGTGGATATGTCATGCTTACAGATCCTACACTAGGTACGTTGGGGGAGAAGAAAAAGAAAATTCAGCATTCACTCTCCACCTTCCCCAGGTTCTCAGTTTACTGCTCTTGACAAAACTGTGTAAGAGACTTTCTTTGGTGCACGAAGGGAAAGAGGCTGCGTTCTGTTAATATTCATATGCGGAACTCTTGGTACTAGAAATGTTTCAGAATGACCAGAAATCAAAGGGATTCCTGTTGGAAGGAGAAGTTGAGAGGCCGCTCTCAGAAACGGAAGTGACTAAGACACCGCAGGCAAAGGTGTCCGTCTCCCCGACTACAACCAGAGCCATGCAGGTGAGTCACCGATCGATTTTTTAAAAAGATGGGTTTATTCTCCTTCTATGCACATGAGTGTTCCGCCTACCCTAGGTGTACCACACGCACGGGGTACCCTCTGAGGCCATGAGGTGGAGATGGATCCCCCTAGAACTTGGGTTGCTGATGGCCGTGAGACATTTTGTGGGTGCTGGGAACCAACCGTGGGTTCTCAACAGCAAGAGCTCTTAACCACGGATTCCTATAGCCCCACGTTGATTACTTTTTGATTGGCTAGGAGTCAACCCAAGTTCTTCAAAAGGCATCTGGAAAAACCGTCCTATTTCTGAAATTATCCTATGACTTTAAAATAGGCTGAGGAGGAAGGAATGCCTGCTCACATGTGATGCAGGTGGACAGCAGGTAGACCAGACTTCTTACAAGCTGAGCAGCATGAGAACAGGCAGATTCTGCAGTCTTATGACGGATACATTTCCGAAATGTGACAGAGAAGCCCAGGTTTGGTGGCCTGGGTGAGCGCTTTTGTTAAGCACCTCCCGAATCTTCACGTACACACCTTTTCCTTTATTTGTTTGCTCTTGATAACGGTGTCCTGCGGATTCCACCTCCCATAAAAGCATCTGTCCGTGGTGATGCTTAGAGCGCTTCCGTGCAAAGACCCTAAATTCTGGGGACTCATTTGCACACTGCTTCTAAGAGAAAATTACAAGAAAAGGGCATACACCCTAGCACTGGGGAGGTTCAAGGCCAGCCTGGACTACAGAGTGAGTTCCAAGACAGCTAGGGCTACACAGAAAAACCCCCATCTAGGGTGGGGGTAAAAAAGCAAAAGGCATCAAGAAGGGGTGGGGCTCTTAAAACACAAAATAGTTTTAAATTTTGTGTATATATTTTGTGAAACCACTCCAATATTATATCTGATGATGCAACTCTTTTTTTGAACAGCACATCCACTGATTTTAAAAGAACTAATCCACACTTCTTAAAAACAACACAAAAATTACGCGTGTTTTGCTATTGTTGCTACGACGACGACTAGATAGCAACCCGCCTGCCCGGACTTCCCTGACAACCATCGTTTCTGGGTAACAGAACGTATCTATAAAGAATTATGATCAGGATGCATGTTGCAATTTGTGGAGGAGGTTGGCTACCGGAAGGATACCGGAAGGATGTGAGAACAGTTTCCCTTCCCACGTGGCTTAAGGTCTTTTCTCCACCTATAGCTTGTCCTGAATTGTCCGCCCCCAGCTGTGCTCCTAGCTTCCTTTATTATAATAACTAACGTTCTGGTTTCCTTTCTTCCGATTCTAACTCAGATCTATTGATTCATGTATCCACCCTAACCTCACACTCACAGAGGAAGCCTCCGCCTATTGAGCCTGGACCCGGAGCAAGTCGTTGTTGGGTGCATGCGTCAGCTGAAGGGAACTTCAGTTGTACAAATCAGGATCTTCACTACGTCTATACGGCACAGGAAGGACTACATGTTCAGAACTTTGGAGAGTCCTGTAGGGTGGGATATCACTGGAGCTGGATTGACCTGGGTGGGTTAGAAACTGAAGTTGAGAAAGAACTTCAAGTACGGGGTACAGACGGGGAAGAAGGGAGCTTTGGGGAGGAAGGTATAGTGTGAGCACGGAGAGGAGAGAGGGGCAGGCTTGAAGGCTTGGATGTGGCGGTCCGATGGTTCCAAAGGTGATGGGGATTGCTGAAGGTGGAAAAGGAAAGGTGAGCTCTCTGCAGAGGAATGAATGCCACTGATAGCACAGAGCGAATCACCGCACAGTGGGACAAAGTAGTAGGGCCTGGGAGAGCGCTCACTGGGCAACGCACCTGCCATTCAAACCCGAGGATCCAATGGGAATCCAGACAAAAGCTCGCACAAGGCTCCTGCTTGTAATCCTGATTCTATGGCTGATGCCTGTAATCCTAACGCTAAGAAGGCCGAACCAGGAGGATCCCTGGAGCTGGGCGGCCAGCGCGGCTATCTGAATAAGGGAGGTCCAGGCTCAGAGAGAGGCTGTGTTTCAAACCAGAGTGAAAGGCTAGAGCCATGGCTCAGCAAGTCATCCGTGGGAGTCCCATGATGGGAGGGAGGAGAAAACTGACTTCCTCAAGTTGTCCCTGATGGCTGTGTGTCCACACTCTTGCACACGAAAACACGCCCACGCACGCATGCGCGCACAAATAAATAGATGTAATTTAAATAATGTAATTTTAAAAAATGTGGAAAGCAATTAAGGAAGGTAGCCGATGTTGACTTCTGCCTAGGTATGACCTCATGCATGTGCACGCCATGCACATATGCACACACACATGAACATAATTAATTAAAAAGGAGCTCAGTGTGGGAGGCAATAACAGTGAGGCTGGACAGACAATAGCACTTAGTGATGGCCTCGGGGCTGCAGGAGACACCAGACGCTGGGAGGATGTTGGGATTTTTCCAAGCCGACGGAGACCGCCGACCACAACAATTTCCCTTCCCTGCCAAGTTACCCTCCTCAAGCCTCCGTGTGTTGGAACTTACCTTCCAGGGGGTGTGAAAACAATAACGAGATTATTACTTTTCTTTCCAGTCTTCTTTTGTTCACTCCCTATCACATTGAGAATGGGAGACTTAAAAACGGCCCGGTTTTCTGCCTTGAAGAACTTAGGAACTAAGCAATAGAACAACACTAGACCATGTCACCTATAGGCGACACTTCTAAGCAGTTGGAAGCCACCCTGTGCTATTTCTGCAAAAACCCTAACACTTATTTCTAGTTATTTAACATTCATGCTCTTTGAACAAAAGAGCTCAGTGGACTCAAGAAAATTATGGGATGTGCGGGCCTTTTGCCATGGCCAGAGCCTGTCCCATGTGAAGGTCACGTGTTGGAAATTAATCTCACATCAGTGCTGAGAGGTGAGACCCTTCAGAGATGATTTGGTCATGGGGAATCCACCTTCCAGAACAGATCGGTGCCACCTTTAGGTAACAAGTCCCACCCAGGAGTAAGCTGGGCCTCTCTCTTTTCCTCGTGCCCATGTGAAGTGCTCTGCCATTCAGGAGAAGGCTCTCACCAGGGTCTACCCCCAACCTCCACCCCAGTCTTGGACTTCCAGAGAGATAAATCCTTTTCTTTACGAATGATCTGATTTCTGGTGTTCTGCTACAGAAGCACAAAACAGATCTTGAAGGCACTTTTTATAATCTGAGAAAGGATTCTTTTATCATTAGAGGGAGAAGGAAAACCTTTGTGTCTGCCAGGTCGGGGAGCCCTTGGTGGCCTTGAGCTCGAAGTGTGCCTCTGCCCACCCTGGTAGAGTTAAGCCTCAAGGGCAGGCAACTCCTCCTCGAGTCGTTTGCCCAGAACTGTCACGGGAGCCTGTCAGAGCATAAAGCTCAGTACAGGGAGAGACCTGCCCTCAGAACGGAGTTATCTTACTAAATACGTTGTTTGAAATGTGTGTTCTGCTTGATCCCTTCTGGGGAACAAGAAGTAAAAACAGTTCCATGAAACAGCAGGAAGCTGCTTGACAGCTGGATTAATGACCAGATTCTTATGCTTTTAGGCCAGAAAGCTGAAAAGCCTGAGTCAGGCGGTGATCATTCCCTGGTGCTGGAGGCCATGATTCAGGAGCTGGGCCTGCCCTCCACAGACATGTTCACACAAAGACTCTCTTCATTAACACGAAGGCCGCACCCTATTATCTATCCTGTGGTTGCCAGTATATTCCCCACAGGTATGTCTCCAGCGCATAGACTCAGGCTGAGAATCAGGTCTCAGTGCCAGACACACCCATCAACTTGACATGCTACTGGTTAATAACACTCATCTAAAAGTTCCTGAACTAATCACACCAGTGGTCTCCGACTTTGCGGACCCCGGTGCTTTAGCGGACCACGGTGAGGTGCCACTTAGTTGTTGACATTCAGGAAAATCCATGTGATATTCAGGGAGTTTGCTTATGTGCTTGCTTTTGTTGCTGGGGATTGGGCCCGAGGTTTACCTGTTCTACTGCTGAGCTACAACCTTAGGCCCTAGGGATTTTAGCAAACGTGTGTTGCTGTGGAACCAACCACCACAGCATTTGAGACGCAGAGAATTCCTTACACCCTCAAATTCACTTCTGCTCCACTTTAGTCCGCTGCTATCTCCAGCCTCTGACAGCAAAGGATCTGGTTCTAGTCTCTGGCTTTGCCTTTATGCAGAACGCAGTTTACATGGACTAAACAGTATATGGCCTTTCCTGTCAATATCTGAGGTCCATCCATGTTCTAGCATGCATCATTAGGCTGACTTTGTGATGGAGTAGTTTCCCACTGTTTGGCCTTCATTTTTAATACATACTCTTACGGTGATGGACACTGGGTTGTATCAGTTGTCTTGGATAAGTACCTGGATGTGTAGGGTGGGCCAGGTAAATGCGTAGTTAGCGTCATAAGACATAACAAAATTTTGTATTGTACTGTTGGGATTCAGAAAATGATATCTCAAATGGTGGTACTTTGATGTTTTTACATGCTGAACTAGAAAAAAAGGAAACTTAGAATCGTAGGTCCTTGACCTCTAGCCCGCCTCTCCTATTAGGGACAGCTTTGACACTTTTGTGAAAAGTGACATTTCGTCGTGTATTATGCCCTTCAGATTGAACCAAAAAGACGTGTTGGCTTTCTGCCTCTCCACCTTAAGGTTCCACTTCATATTACAGAAAAGGAGGCTAAGAACGGCAACCGTCCCTGCACAGACTATGACACGGGACAGTGCCGGTCCCCAGGCTCATTCACATTCCAAGGAGAATTACTTTACAAGCTAATTTCTGTCTCAGGGTCTCTTTGCTCCCCTGATAATTATTTACCGTCTTTGTGAATCACCTATATCCCCACATGTCCCCCCCCCCATGATGAGATTATTACACATGGGACTCGTGTAATCACACTGCTGTGATTCACTCCTCAGCAAGTCAGAACATCTGTGTATCTTTTCTCCTGTTAAGTTATTGACGTGTTGTTCCAGCAAGCCTTCAGAGGGCAAAATGAATGCTTTCCCTGCATCCTCATGGTACGCTTTCTCTCTCCAAGAGTGATGTAAGAGAATTCTAGTTGTCCCATATCCTTGTCAGCTCTTGGTATTGTCTGTTTGGTTTTAGCCATTCCAGTAATTGTGGAGTGGCGTTTCTTTAGCATTTTAATTTATAGTTCTGTAATGGATAGACATGGATTATCTTTCCATAGGATTATTTGTTATTTAAAAATGTGTCTATTTAGAATCTGGATCATTTTAGTGTTGTTGAAATTTTATACTTTTATACATTCTGCATATATGCTCCTTATCAGATATCTACTTTGCTGTGTCTATGCTTGCCGTTTTCCTACCAGGGTCTCCTGTTAACAGGGTCTAATTTTTTTCTATTATGGATTCTGCCATTGTCATGGTATATAAGAAATCTGTGGGGGGCTGGAGAGATGGCTCTGTGGTTAAGAGCACTGACTGCTCTTCCAGAGGTCCTGAGTTCAAATCTCAGCAACCACATGGTGGCTCACAACCATCTGTAATGGGATCTGATGCCCTCTTCTGGTGTGTCTGAAGACAGCTACAGTGTACTTAAATATAACAATAAATAAATCTTTTTAAAAAGAGAAATCTTTGCTTAATTAGCAAAGTACGTGATTTTTTTGATGTATTTTCCTTATAGAAGTGTCATTTTTGTCTTCAAAGAACCAGTCAATATCCTTTGTCTTATTTTCTCAGACCAGGCCTTGCTGGATTTTCATTGCTGTGACAGAACGCAGGAAAACAACTCAAGTGAGAAGCGGTTATCCTGACCTTACCCATGGCAGCCCCTCTTGCGTGTCTGGTTTGTGGTGAGACCATACCTCACGATGGCAGAGGGAATAGCAGGACAAAGTGGCGGCCCAGACACATGCACACACACACACATACACACACATACACACACACACACACACACACACACACACACAGTGTGTGCCTTCACTTGTGAACTCTTTCCTTTCCTTCCTTTGAGCTCATCTGGGCCCCTGAGATAATGCCATTCATATTCAGGGCGGGGCTTCTCACCATGGTTAATCCTCTTTGGAAATGCCCCTATCCAGAGATCTCCTAAGCCTCTCAACCCAAGACAGTCAAAGATCAAACTTAACCATCCAAGGTTAGCCCTTGTAAACTTAATACCTAATTACATCCCCTGAAATTGTAACATTTCACCCCTGGAACTCAAACGGCTCCTGCTAATCTTCTAAAGCAAAATCCACCCAGTCTACCTCTAAGAGCCCTCACCGCCTTAACAATCCCAGCATCGCCCAGACTCTCCTGAGACACAAAGCAAACATTTACCTTGAGGTCTTGTAAGCTTCAAAAAGAAACCCAAACACCTGTCCTGCATACAATGGCACAGAGTAAACATTTCCATTTCAAAGATGGAAACAGGAGAGAGCAAGAAAAGCATCAGACCAAAGCAAAACCAAAACCCTGCATGGGAAAAAAAAAATCAAATCCTATAGCTCCATGCCCAGCACCCACGGCACATGGCATCGTGAAGTGGGCTCTGATGGGCTTGGACTTCCTGCCCTCCGTCCCACCTCTATGGCTTTGCTGGCTGTAGCCGCTCATGGCAGACAATCCCTTCTACATTCTGGGGGCCTCTAACTTCCTTGTGCTTCCTTTGGACCTGAAGCTTCAGCCCCATTGATGCATCCTCATCTTGGAGTGAGAGCCAGAGACCCTGCCCCCGCGCTATGTTCCCTCTCCAGTCTCCCAGGCTTTCCTCTGAAATCTGGGTGGAAGCCTCCCTGGCCTTGCAACTTTGTATTTTGCATGCCTACAAACCCAGAACCCTGTCTGGGTCTGCTACCACCTTGAGGAGTAGCGAGGCCGGTGGGACCATGACTGCAGCAGCTTCCCAGTATCTAGACGGAGAAGCCTGGAAAACAAGGAGCTCTGAGACTCCTTCTCAAAGCAATTCCTGTGAATTGAAACTTCCACGGCTTTGAGCCTGTGATAGGTCGGGTCCAGCCTATTTCTAAGATGCTCCGACAGTATCTTTGCTGTTGTCCCGGTGTAAAGAACACGGCTTCTATTTGATGAATCTCTTTGACAGCCACACTCTCCTTGGCCTCAACTTCACACATCTCCCCCTCCAAACCGTTTCTCGTTAGTGCTAACAGTTCTCACTGTAAACTTGGGTAAATAAATACCCACGCCGCGGCCCGAATGCTGATCTGCCTCAAAATTCCTTCCACCAATTTATTTAGTCCAGCACCTTTAATTCCAACCTCCCACAAAGTGTCACCTACGGATGAAATGTAGACAGGTCCTTTCCTTAATGTACTACAAATACCCTCTAGTCCTGGTGGAGTCTGCATCGCCATCTGAAACCTCATGAGCGTGGTCTAAATTTCCATGGGCATTCTGATCTCTCACGTTCCTCCTGGGACAGGCTGCGTAGTTAGCATTCTAGGCTCCCCTTAGCCCACATTTCCAAAGATTCAGAATTCCTCTGGCAAATGACTTCTAAACTACCCTACTAGGTTGTCGCAGTAGTGATCTACTTGTTATGAATTTTCTGTGCTAGTCTTGCTTTCTGTGGCCGTGGAGCACGGAACTGAGAAGGAACTTGAAGAAGGGTTTATCTTGGCTCCGTGTTTCCATGGGTTCGGTTCCGTTAGTTTTCTGGATCTGTTTGTGTCCACTGGATATCATAGCAGCAAGGCATGGTGGGAAAGAGCTAGTTCCTGCCTGGCGCATGGCCGCCAGGGACGGGGAGTGGGAGGAGACACAGAGCGAGGCACAGAGATGCCTCTCAAGAAGGAAGATTAAAATCATTAGCTATCATATCTGGATCCTTCACACATACATGTATTTTGTGTGCCTGACAAAAACCTACTTTATAAAAGGTTGTGTATGGGGCTGGAGAGATGGCTCAGTGCTCTCCCAGAGGTCCTGAGTTCAATTCCCAGAAACCACATGGTGGCTCACACTGTCTGTAATGGGATCCGATGCCCTCTTCTGTTGTGTGAAAACAGCTACAGTGTAGTCATATACCCAAAATAAATATTTTTTAAAAAGTCATGTATGAGACATGTTTATTTTATTTGCACATTTCATAATTATCTTGTTTTTGAAAATTTAGTGTTTCAAATAATATAGGAACTTTGAAAATCAGATTCACTATTGATTATTGTTTTTTTTTTATTTATGAGCACTCTCAAGTGACAAAGTCTCTTTTCCTTCTAGTGTATGGCCCCCCCCCAAAGTCTCTGCTCAGCTGACTTAACATGAGCAAATACTGTACAGAGATTTTTCTTAAATGCGGGAACCAGTAAACATCCGTATGTTTGTTAGGGAGTCTGCGCACGTAGTATGGCGTGTGCTCAGCGCTACCCAGGGAGCTGACCGCTCCACGCTCCACGCCCCACGCCCCACGCCCCACGCCCCACGCTCCACGCTGCACGGTACCTTCCACTTCCTGCTTTCGCTGAGCCTTCCAACTATCATGGAGAGAAACGAAAGGCTTCTAAGGGTTTGCTGAGCATGCGCACAGCGTATGTCTCCATTTCTATGCATGCGTACGGTCTTCTAGCTTTCTAGAAACATGTTAAAACTCCAAACAGCCTTCATGGACATCCTGCAGTCCCATGCAGTATAGACAACTGTGACAGAGACTCTAGGAAAAGGGGTTGTTCTAGAGTGAGTTCTCACTTTAGCCCTGGGGCGTCGGTAGTACAACACTTGCTTAACATATGTGACGTGTTAGGTTTTAACCCTATAACTGTGAATATAAGAATAACAGAATGAGATAAAAAAGTTAAAAACGACTTTGCAAGCTCCTCTCCCCATCTCCATGTATTCCTTTTTTTGTGACACACTCGCTGTAATTACAGTTTTTTGCATATCATGGGTGAGGGTTATTATCCGATCACCGGCAACTCACCAGTGGCTATACCATTGAAGAAAACGACTCCCCTTTCTTCGTTAGCCATTAGTTGGCAGTGGCCACGCCCCCTGCTTGTGATTGATGGAGTGATTATCTCTCCTACAGCTAATCCCAGCTGTGTGATTTCATGACAGCAGTGCCATGTCCAGGAAACTGCACGCCAAGCATTCACCTCCCCAGCCAAGGCTCACATTCTCCCCACCCCTTCTTCTGTGAGCTTGGACACTAAGCACAGTTCTCTAGTTTTCCTCTAATGATCTTCTCAATTAATTAACTATTAATAGCACTGAGCTTACTTGTAGTTTTGTTCCCAATTTCATGGCCTTCTGATATGTTCATTATTTTCCTAAGAGAATATACTTCCAACTTTGTTTTACCACTGTATTTTTTTTTTCTTCTTTGAGACAGGGTTTCTCTGTGTAGCTCCGGCTGTCCTGGAACTCACTCTGTAGACCAGGCTGGCCTCGAACTCAGAAATCCACCTGCCTTTGCCTCCCAAGTGCTGGGATTAAAGGCGTGCGCCACCACAGCCCGGCTGTATTTTGGTTTTTAAGTGTTTAAAATTCTTTAAAAATTAGATTCCTTCATTCATTTAGTGTGTGTGTGTCTGTGCATGTGTACTCATATGTGTGTCCCTGTGTGTATGCATGTGTGTGAATGTGTGTGCGTGTATCTGTGTGTGCGTGTATATGTGTGTGTGCATGTGTGCATGCATGCCATCATGTGCAGGGGTGACAGAGGGCAACTCTTGGTTCTCTCCTTCCACCATATGGGTTCTTGGGAACAAACTCAGGTTGTCAGCATTGATAACAAGTACCTTTACCTACTGAGCTATCTGGCCAGCCCTGGAGTGTCTGAAAAAATACACCTTTTATTATATGTGTGTGCATGAAGTGTATGTACAAGCACATGACCCCAGCCAGAGTGTGTGCGGAGTCAGAGAGTAACTTGGAGGAGTTGGTTCTCTCCTTCTGCCTTTATGTGGGCCCCAGGGATTGGCCTTGTGTGTCCCCAGGCTTGTGTCGAAGGGCTGTCACCCACTGAGCCTTCTCCTTGGTTTTCTAGTATTTAATTCCCCTTTCCTTCTTCCTTCAAAGTTGGGGGTCCAGCCTAGGGCATTGCACATGGAAAGCAAGCTCCTCATCAGTGAACTACACTCCTAGCCCAGGTTACAGCCCTAACCCGGGTTCATTAGGTCTTAGTTCGGATGGGGATTGAGCCACTTGATTTGGGACATTTGTTCTTTTTCTAACATTACAAACATTGCATTTGCTGCTGGAAACTTTTCTCTAAGCATAGCCTTTGCAGCACACCACAGACTTCTCTATCCCATGTTTTAGTTTTCATTTGGTTCAAGATACTTTGTGATTTCTCTTTGACACATGGATGAGCTGTTTGATTTTGAAATGTTTGGAAATGTTCTCATTTTTTCCTGTTATTAATTTCTACTTTAGTTATATTTAGTCAGCAAATATACTTAGTTTGATTTCAATTTACTTAAGTTTGTTATATTTGTTTACAGTCCAGATATAGTCTCTCTCTGTGTGTATGTATAACAAGTGTGTATGTATGTGTGAGTGTGTGCGAGTGTGTGTATGTATGAGTGTGTGTGTGTGTGAGTGAATGTGGTGTGAGGTTAGTATATGTGAGTGTATACTTGTGTATATGTGTGTATGTATGTGTGAGAATGTGTACATGTGTGAGTGTGTGTCTTTGATAGAATCTTCTGTAGCCTGGGTTGATTTCTTCCTCACTCTGTAGGTGAGGATGATTTTGATTTCTTCCTCACTGTGTAGGTGAGGATGATTTTGAATTTCTAACCCTCAAGCCACCACGCCTTACATCCTAAGCTAATGCTCCTGCACCGACACTCTCAGTTATGCGGTGCTGGGCATTGAACCCGGGGCTTCGTGCCTGCTAGGCAAACACTCTATCACCAGAGCTACACCCCATCCCAACCTCAAAATTACATCTTAAAACCTTTTTTGAAAAATCAGTTTGTTTCCTTTAATGTGTATGAGGGCTTTGCCTGTGTGTGCCTGGTGCCCAGAGAGGGCATTGAATCCCCTGGAACTGGAGTTGTGAACGGCTGTGGACTCTGTGCGGGGATGTGGGACCCAAATCCAGGTCCTCTGCCAGAGCAGCAGGCACTCTCACTGCTGAGCTGACTGTCCAGTGTGAGGTCGGGTGTTTAAATTCGGCATTTCATACACACTTGAACTAAGACTTCGGGAACGTGCTGGGCTCTCCTTACTCCCTTGGACGGTGCCTGGGATCTCTGCCTTGCGTTCTGCCATGGGTGACCCTTCATACTGTTCTCCTTGAAGAAATACTGTTTTCCCTAAGATCTGAGGTTATTTAAAAAGTGGAGCAATTCCAGAGAGCTGCTTTGACTCTAGTAACACTTAGGATGGATTCATCTTTACTCTTCACAATGGCATAGGATACTATTGTTGTCGTTGGGTGTTTTCATTTCCCATCCTCCTCTTGCAGTGATACATTCATGGCTGTGGTGCTTTTGCAGATACACATTGTATCCCATAATAATGTCTAAAAAGAAAAAAGAAAAGGACTGTTAGAACAATTTTAGAAGTGATATTTTTTCTTTATCCCGGCTAGCTCCCAAATAAATGAGACAATTAATTTATTAGCAAGCTTTATGGCACAATAACTGAGCAGTTACTAATCTAATCCTCTAACCTAATCTGGCTGCCTCCCAGCCAAAATCTCCACGCTTACATTGTAGTATTGATTTGTTTCTCTCTGCTCCAGGTGTGTTCTCATGGTGACTCCTGGACCCTTCCCTCAAGGTGAGCCCTCTCCTTATCCCTCTCCCTTCTCCTCTCCCTCCTCCTCTCCGTCTTCCTCTTTCCTTTCTTCCTCTCCCCCCTCCCCTCCCCTGGCTAGGGTCAAAGACAAGCCCTATTCTCTGCTCAGCCATTGGCTGGTCAGCTTTTATCTACAATCAGAGAATATGTGGGGAGCAATGCTCACACAATGCTGAGGCAGGAGATACTTAGAACAAGCATCACAGTGCCATGTCCAGGTTGTAACCAGACGTGGGGGCAGAGAACTCAGTATTTGAACAAGACAAGGATGATCTTTACACAGTACACAAAAACATTATGCCTTTATGTCTTCTTAGAAGCTCTTAGTCTTCCTCAAAAACCCATGTCAGACTTTTCTTCAAACCTCGTTAGCTAAGAAATGGATTGTGCTTATTTCTAAGTCCTTTGCTAATAAGGACAATGGGTGAAGAATAACAGTTTGGATGACACAATGGAGAGGGAGCCTCCATGGCCCCAGGGTGCTGGGTCCTCAGTCTGTAAGGCTGCTGTGCACAGATCCACTGCAATAATGCTGTGTGTGGTGCCCATGTCTGCTCCCAAGTGCCCTGAGAATTCTGGATTAATTCTTCTTTGTAGGAACAAAGTCTATTAACACTAGGGACACCGCTAATTATTTATATTCTTGTATGGAGGGAAAAATAAAATGAATAGTTCTGCAATGCTGGAGGTGTTATAATACCAGATCATAAATTACACCACAGAGCCTTAGTGACAAAAACAAAAATAAAAAACATACAATGAACATAAACCTCATTATAAAATAAGTGGTATTAACTTCAGTATAAATGTTTATAATACTCTCATGTCATTTGTAAGTGCATCCTAAATAAAATTCAAGTAATTATTAATAAAGGCAGGCCTGGCGGCTCACATCTGTAATTCCAGTACTTGGAAGGAAGAGGGAAGAGAATTGAAGGCCAGTGTCACCTTTGGCTGTAGAATGAGTTCAAGGCCATCCTAAGCTTCAGAAGATCTGGTCTCAAACAAAACAAAGTGATTAGTAATATATTGCCACGACTTAAATTATAAAATTTAAATGGGTTATTTGGGGCAAGGGAACAATTTTAATTGAAAACCAGGGCGAGCCTAGGGATTGCTGGGAAGAGACATCCCAGTGGGTTGCGGCCATGCTGACACCCTGCCGAGAGGCCCTCAGGTCAGTGCACAAGGCTGTTTGTTTTGTTCAGTGACACTGTAGGCATAAAGCAATGCTCTTCTCACAGAAACAAAAAAGTTCAGAAAGAGAACCTTTCCTTCAAGGGAGTAAACATGCTCGGATATGCTCTTTGAAGTTTTCATTTGTGTGGTCATCTGAGCTTCGGGGAGGTGAGTACTTCCTGTGGCTCTTTGTCAGCCTGGGAGAAGTTTTGGGTTAGAGGAGGCACAAAGGCGTGGCTGGTCAGGCTTGAGTCCGCTTTGATGCTCAAGCAAATGGACTTGGAGAGGTGCCGAGAGGGAGGTTTTCTTCTGTCAACTTTAAGGTCCGACTAATTAATGGTCAAAGGGATTTCAAAGTAAAAATGTAAAGTGTTTCTAAAGCAGAAAATAATTTCACGAGGTCTCATAAGATAGACTACATCACCTACAGCAATGATGTACTTATATGATAGTTAAAAAAAAAAAAAGATTGAGAGAAAATCTTGTCATATAACCCAGGCTGGTCTTGAACCCACAGTCCTCCTGCCTCAGTCTCTTGAGCTTTAGGATTGTGTGTTGGTCAGTTTTTGTCAAGTTGATACAAACTAGAAACTCCCTGCCAGAGGGAACCTGAGCTGGGGCTGATTGGTCTGTGGACTTGCCTGTGGGGGCATTTTCTTGATTAGTGATTGGTGTGGGAGGGCCCAGCCCACTGTAAGTGGTGACACCCCTGGGTTGTTTAAAAATCAGGCTGAACAAGCCATGGGGAAGAAAACCAGTAAGCTCCTCTGTGGCCTCCGCTTCAGTTCCCTGCCTTCCTTGACTTCTCTCAGTGATCTGGACATGGCAGCCAATTAACCCTTTCCTTTCCGCGTTTCTTATGATCCTAATGTTTATCACAGCAACAGAAAGAAACAGAGGTCAGATTATGTACGAGCAAGCACTGCCCACAGCTTTACCCCCTAGAAACCCATGCAGCTCACTAGATAAGGACTGGACAACCAAACCGCCCTTAGGAACCTGGGGAGGGGCCAGGCACCATTCATTGCTTTGAAAGCTGTTGAGAGGGTTAGTTTTGTGCTGAGAGCTTTCTTTAGGGCTTTATCGTAAACACTCTATAATGGTTTGCCTTTTCTTTCTTCTGTAAATGAGAAAAATCACCTGGGATGGCAGTAGATAGACCTTTTATCCCTGGGAGACCTGAGCAGGAAACTGTCGGCTGTATTTCCTCTTTACTGCTAACTGGACTCACGGTTTACCCTCATTGTTGCCTGGCTAATTTGGACACTTTACAGTCACTCTGTGAACACTCCTGATAGCTGTGGCTGAAGACCTGATTCAGTGCCGACTACTCCAGACAGCCTACACTGGCTTTAGAAAGCAGTGTTCCAGGCCTGACAAGCCTTGACAGACTCCAGGTCACCGTGCCCATTTTCCCCTAAGCCAAAGAGGAAGCACTTCCTGTGGTGGGCCGCAAAAGGCTTGTGATTAGTGCAGGCACACTGTATCATTTGCATGAAAGACTGCTGGGTTTAGTGGCAACCCCACCTACTTCTGACTTTGTGACCAGGGCTGTTCGGCTTATTTCCCCAGTCAGCTGGGAGACCCTTTCTTCCTGCCCCATCATCTAGTGATGCAGCATTCAGCCACGAAAGCCTTCAAAAATGGGTTTTCTTTGTCTACTTTTGATTTTTATCATAAGTAGAGAGGGCTGAGATGATAGAACAGTGGGAAACAGTTGAACAGTAGACGTATAATGGCGGCAGCTACGGTCAAGACGGCAGTTCCAGACAATGGCGGGGGCAAGGACCGTAGAATGAGGTGAAGACTGCAGAGGGAGCGAAAGTATGGCAGACGAGCAAAGGAGGCTGTGAGAGCTAAAGGTGGGGCTCATGAGACGGAGGGGCATGAGCTGAGACACTAGCACCAAGCGCCCAGACACGCCAGGCTCAAGAGCTGTAACACTAGCTACTGTTATGAGCTGTGGATTCCAGCGTCCATAACTTGGAACTATGCCACTAGCGGGCACCTACAGGGGTGGGGCGAGGGCATGAAGGTGGGGCAGCCCCAGTGGGTGGGATCTTCTTTCTTGTCGGTTCTTCTGGAGGCAGCGGAGGGGGCAGAGCATTGGAGGAGGGTAAGACTTGGTCTTAGGAGGTATTTAGGGTTGCTGTATAATAATAAAACGTTTACTTATCTAAGTCTAAGATACTTACTATGCTATTGTAGCTGAGCTGCCTTCTATGTTCCTCTGAGGCCAGAGACTGCAGTCTCAGGCACTTAGCACCTCATCCTAAAACAGCAGGAGGTTAAGTAAAGGATTAATTGCTAGAGCCTTTTCCCTTTTGTCCAGATGCCTCTCTGCTTTGTCAGGCTAGGGGTAAGTTTGGAGCAGTAAACTTCTATTGAACCAGGAGAAAAGAGTAACACTCGCAGAAAGAAAAACTTTTACTTAAGCAAATATGCATAATCTCACATAAATTCATATATAGATTCATGTATGCTCATGTATACAGTTCCATTCAAACCAGTTGGGCCCAGCTTGCATGCATTCTCACAATTACATACTTACACACACACATGCATACATTCTCAGAATTACATATTTGCACACACATCCATATTTGCATATGTATATGGAGCAAAAGACCAAGCATAGGTGCAGAAAGAACTCACTCATTCTGGATTAAAAGGGGGGGGGTGTTCCAATCTTTATTGCATAGAGAAAGCTTCTCCTCTTTTAATGCTAAATGAATCCCACGTTTGTAAGAAAAAAGCTCTGTTCCTTTTAATAAGACTAAACCTGCCTTGTTCTTACTGTGGGACCTGTTCTATCCCATGGTAAGGAGAAGCCTGCCTGCTCCTTCTGCTCTCTGCAGCGTCTTCTTTTCCCTTCTTTCCCTCTGCATTCTGCACATTGCTCTCTTAGTTTTGATTTTTTTGTATTACCTATAATTTCTAAGTTACTCCACTCTGCTTTCTCCTTCTAATCTTGTTCTCTCCTCCTGCTCTGAAGTCACTCTCAATGCCCTTTCTCCAGAAGTAGTGCCTATACTTCTAAGTTCTTCTTGAATTCAGTTCTGTGTAAAAGGTGTTCTGTCTAAGAACTCAGCTCAGTTCCCTCTCACAGCTCAGTTCTCCTCAGCTGTTCTGACTCTTTGCTTTGTCTTCAGTATTAAACATCTTTCAGGATACATGATCACATGTTTAAAAGTTCATCAAAAATTCACACACAAAATCAAATTATAAGTTGAAATAGAAGTTTACAACGGAGACTGTTTACATGCATATCCATTAGGAGTAATTGGATAAATATCCATCACCTATCTCAGCTCCACAGGTTCACTGAAAGTTTAAAACCATACCTAAGTTATTAGTTAAGTTTTGTATAGATTAAACCCAGTCAATATTTTATCTTCTGTCTTAGCACCTATAATAAATTGTTAGTTCCCTTTTTATGACCTTTGGTTAATTGTTTTACAACCTCTTGGAATGTGCTCTGAGTAAGAGAAAGTCTGGTTATTATCTAAGAGCAATTAACTGGTGACTTTTGGGAGACTGATGGAGTCTCATTGAAGTTTTGACTATCAGAAAAGTACCTAATAGTAGTCCCATTATAAAAGAGCTTAATGATCACAGAAATAATTTTAGGAATTCTTATAGGATCATCATTAAGACTTAAGAAGTCATCTCTTTGCCTATATAGCATCACTTCAATACAATATATCTTCATGGGTCTGCAGAGATCTGCTCCAAAGAGGTGTGCTATTACTCAGTGATTATTACATATGTTTAATAATAACAGGAAAAAGCCGGGCGTGGTGGCGCACACCTGTAATCCCAGCACTTGGGAGGCAGAGGCAGGTGGATTTCTGAGTTCGAGGCCAGCCTGGTCTACAGAATGAGTTCCAGGACAGCCAGGACTACACAGAGAAACCCTGTCTTGAAAAACCAAAAAATAATAATAATAATAACAACAACAACAGGAAAAGCATATCAATAGCAGGAATCTTTCCTAAAATGAATCCTTTACAGCCTTGCTTAATAAGGATGAACCTGTCGCAGATTATATAATAATCTGATCCAGGCCATCTCAGAATGATCACCTGCTAGTTCTTAGCATGTCCTCTACATGGAATAGATCTGACCACTTTCCTTTGTATATCCTCAAGACCTTCCCATACTCTTATATCTGGGCTTCTAACACTTTCAGTTTCCTTAAAGCCCCAGGAAAAATGTTTTTAGTTTTATCTTTCCCTTTATTTTTGGTTACAGCCATTACACATACTCTATCCAATACACATTTCTCTCCTAAGGATGTCTGATTAGCATTTCCAACTTCTCCTGCCCACCTCCATGGAAGTCTTAATGACAGTCAATCTCAACATACTGAAGATGGGACCTGTGGCTTCTCTCCATTCCCATGAATGGTGCTCCTGCTATAACTGCAGGACAGCTGCATTGAGCTTACTGCAAGAACTATTGCTAGTGGGAGTAAGGGGGGGGAGAAAGGGAAGAGTATGAAGAGATACAGTAACATTAAGAAGAGTATGAAGAGATACAGTAACATTAACCAGGGTGGTAGTGGAGCACATCTTTAATCCCCAGTGCTAGGGAAGCAGAGGCAGGTGTTTGAGGCCAGCCTGGTCTACAGAGAGTTCCAGCACAGCCAGGGTCACATAAAGGCCACAAAATCAAGCTGGGGTGGAGCTGGGGAGGGGAGGGGATTGACTAGGAGGGAATGAAGGGCATTTTAGGTTGGAATTCGCCAAATTGGAAGGAGTAGGGTAAGTTCAAGAACCTTCCCAAAGGAGACCTAGGATACAGGTTCATCTCCTTTACTCCCTTTCTGGTATTTGTCTTCAACTTCATCCAGTAGGTTAGGCTTTAGTAGGTGTGATGGGACAAAGGGCTTGAGGGCATGGTTCCTGCAGACAGACATTAGGAGCTGAGTTAATGTCCACGATGGAGTGTAAGTTTGTGTAATAGCTGTTATGAGTGGAAAGTGTGACCAGGTCCTTGTTTCTAACCTGTCAAGTTCTTTCCTTGGCTCTAGGGGTGGAACCCAGGGCCTCCTACAAATCAGGCAGATGCTGTACCACTGAGCTACACCCTGCCCCAGCCTCCTGCTTCAGATCATGATCAGAAGTAAAGACCTGGCTTTCTCACGGAGACCGTCCCTTGCTTTGCCGTAGGAAGGTAAAGAAACAAGCTCCTGCTTGCTTTTTTGGGTCCTGGAGGTTTTACAACTGTGTAACCGATTGTTATGTTTTCTTTAGGCGCTCTGTTGCCAACTCATTTAAAGTTTGATGCGCTAATCTCTTTGAATGATGACAGGTCAGAACTGTAACCTCGAGACATTTTCAGGTAAAGGCAAGACACGGGCACTCCTTGATTTTGTTTGTGGGAAGTCTGTTCTAGCCCACAGGGAAACAGGTCCATCATTGTAAGGGGACTGGAAAAGCCATACTGACATCTGGTAGTTTTTGAGGGGTGCTTAGAACTATGAACAGAACCTATTTTTGGAGAAGTAATTTTAAGTACTTGTTTGTGAGTGGGGGTTAGAGAACGCCTCTAAGCCAGCATAACCAAGCATGATTCCTAAGACAGCTGTATTCACCCGCTTTGTATTGATTTACTCGCTAGCTTTCTGGGACAGCTGGATTTCTTTCTCTTTTTCCAACTGGAGGTGGTTGATAAAAGGAAACAGAAGAGGATGTTTCCAACTGGAATATGTAGTCCTGAGGAACGGAGGCGCCCTCTTCCTCCTCTCTCTCCTCCTTTTCCCAATTTTTCATATAAAACTGTAGAGTATTTGTAGAAATAATGTATTTACACAGTAGAAAACTCATTATGAGTTTTCTATAGATTTTAAATGTGATGAATATTGAAAACACAACTCTGTTGTCTACAGGCACAATGCTAATTGTACAATACTATAGATTAGGGCTCAGTCTAACTCAGAGAGTTCTAGAAAGAAAACCCCTGAAGTTGATGGTCAAGAATCACTTTCATACAGCCGGGCCTGTTGGCGCACGCCTGTAATCCCAGCACTTGGGAGGCAGAGGCAGGTGGATTTCTGAGTTCGAAGCCAGCCTGGTCTACAGAGTGAGTTCCAGGACAGCCAGGGCTACACAGAGAAACCTTGTCTCTAAAAACAAAAACAAAAACAAAAACAAAAACAAAAACAAAACAAAACAAAAAAACAAACAAAAAAAGAATCACTTTCATGTAAGAGCAATCTATTTATCAGGTTTCCCCTTACTGATTCATTCATTCAATAGAAGCCATTTCTTTCTAGGTATCCCAGGCTGGCTTTGAACTCTTCGGCTGTCTTGCCCCTGCCATCCAAGGGCTGGGATTATATGCATGTGCTACCTTGGCACTATATCCATTCTGAATAAAACAAATTGCAAACAACATTCAGCAAATGGAATGAATATATGGTTTATTTTAATTATAATAATTATTATTTTATTTAGGAATTTTTTAGACCTCAGGTCTTATTATATAGCCCAGGCTAGACTCGAAATCACAGAGATCTGCCTGCTTCTGCCTCCTGACTGCTGGGATTAAAGGTATTCACCACTATGTCTAGTAGGGCTTCTTTTTAGATAGGGTCCCAATAGCATAAAAATTCTATAAATCCACAGGTTCTGTTCCCATCATTTATTTATGTAGCTCTCGTGACCTAAATGTATTAAACCAGGGGCCCTTCAGAAAGAGAACAGATTTGACTTGGTCAGAGTGGGAGGTTTTCTCTTCTCTTAAACCTGCAGGTAATGACAAACTGTTGGGTAACTATATTTTCCAGAAAGAAGGGTCATTCTATATATTTTCTCTGATAAAATAAAACTTGTCATCTGATGCGTGGAGTCTCATAAGAACACAGATGAATGATACAGGAGAGAGAGAGAGAGAGAGAGAGAGAGAGAGAGAGAGAGAGAGAGAGAGAGACTCCCATGAGCTTTAGGAGGAAGAGTTGGAGAAAACAGAGTTAACACAGAGTGAAACATGCACTTCTGTATCCTGGAAGAACCGTCAGAGAAAGTCCTTATTATCATTGTGATTACAGGTGTAAAAACAGACACTGGACTGTTCAATGATTTTATTTTCTTAGTGTTCTAGATAATTCCCCCCAATTTTATTGCTTCAATAATAATTTTGATAATGAAACTTCACCAAGCCTAGCATGAATCTCATCTTTCTCAATGGTTTGATGTAATATAAAGCCAACAACATTGAAAGCAGCTCAAAGCTGTTGTGATGGGTTTCCAACACCCTATGAACTGGGCAACCACCAGGAGGCTATGTAACTTCAATATGTTCAGTTTAAAATATTGATAAATTCGTCTCATAACA